>CM042395.1:21836105-21878605 GCA_023634145.1 Thymallus thymallus | reverse complement strand
AACACAGCCAACACAGGTGTCACTTACCACAGGCGCACGGGGAGTGGCTAACTATAGCTATGTAGTTAGCTAATATTCCCTTGGCATTTTCCAAGAGCTTGCATCTGACACAAACAAATGTAAGATGCTTAACTAGCTAGATATACTGTTCGCATATATAACGTTTCCCTAACGTAACTATACTGTTAATTGACAACTGGATCGATTACGATATCTACGCATTAACCTTCAAGGGCCTTGTAGCTACATAACGTCACGTTGGCTAACAGAACAAACAACAAGCTAGCAATAATCTCAGGTTTAGCTATATGTCTTGCTAACAGGCCAAATCCCCTAGCAACATGACAAGCATAGCTATTGTTTCCGCTCGAATCGATTCATTACCTGTCTTACGAATCCAAACTGCGACAAATTGTGTTTTGAAAGCCAAATGTGACAGTCCAAACGCGGTTGTGGAAAAATCTTCAGCCCCTGTAGTCAATGCATTGAAGATGCTAATGCTTTTCCTGAAAATGGGAGAGCTGATGGTGTCACTTCCGGGATGGTGGTGGTGCTGAGGAGAGAGATTCCAGTTGCACCACGCGCAAATTCCAATGATGTGAAGCCTCAAAACAATATATTTGCAAATATAAAGCAATGCTTATAAGTTATGAATATACAGTAGCTATCTCTGACAAATGTCAGGTTATTTGCACAGTTGCTGCATCTTGCACTGGGAATAGAGCGAAACGAATGCAACAGAGTGACGATGGAGTGAGTCTCTACATGTATTTTGATAGAGATACGGGCATGAATTCACCAAAAAGACACAGAGCCTAACATTACACCAGTGGTCCTAGTACCCCAGGTTGGGAACCACTGGATTACACCTCTGTAACGTAAAGTGCATTTGATAGCCTAAATAAAATGACTACTGCGCATGCACTTCAATTAGGGTAATAACAAATATTACTGACGGAACTATTACTTTTGCACAGCATGTTTAGAGAGTTTTGTTGCAAACTATGGTTGATTGAACGTAATCAAGGTTCCCCTTATCCGAAAATATTATGTTTAAACATGTTAATGACCACAAACGTTTTGCGTTTTAATCGTTATATTCACTAATCTTGTATCAAATTAGGCCTCACAAGACTCATCTGAAGGCCCCCGGTACCAGTTGAAAAAAATGAATGGACACTATTTAGTGGTTAAATACACAATCTATATATATAGATTGCTGTTAGTTTATCTGACAAACAATGTACTGTGCAGGGGCTTTAACATATGAACACACAGGATGTCCCGCCTTTGCAGGAGTTTCCATTGGCTGTTGCGCTCAGTTAAGACTCGTGAGTGGTCCGAATAGGGCTCAATCATAACCAACTCCCCTAAACGTCCTGGCTGTCAGGTGTCATCGCTGAAAAGGGTTATGTCTAGAAGGGATACTACTTTTGTCAAAATATACTTTTCGTAGCAGGTTTATGAGAAATTAAGCAGCAGGTTAGGATAATTAACGAAGCAGATTAGGTTAATTATACTTTTGACGTCAATTCTATTCTTATTAGACATGACCCTGTAAACGCCGAGGTCAAGTGGAAATAAGCATGGCTTCCTTGTTCAGAGGGCCTCGGAATCTATTGCAAAGGTGCAATAAACATGTCGACCTGGTTCTCGGTTTTTCGTGGTGTACATAATAGCACAATATGCAACCAATAAATTCTTCCTAGATAAGATATTGTGGTATTTGAGTACCGTTTTTTCTGCAAAATCTTCTGAATAGTTGGTTACCCGCTGTGTTTTTGTTTTGCATTAGTTAAATACAATTCCTCCCAAGTTGACGTTAACAAAATGTGATCATTTTAACCATTAACTGATTTCTTGTAGCAATGGACATGGCTATACGCTCATCTATCTCACATTCCTATCAATGACCAACTGGATGGAACCCAATCGTGGCTGTAGTAACATCCTTCATGCCTGCACAAGCCTGATCATTTTAATTTATGACAAGGCTCCCCCTAGGGCAGGGAACTCAGTCAGAGTCTCAATTTACTGTTGAGAGTTAGAATAGTAGAATACACAAGGTGCAATTTTGAAATTTGGTTGTGCAGTTTCTCTTGTTATGTCATAGCCCAAGAAGGTACTCTTTATTACTCCTTAAGGAGTGTCCTTAAGGACCCTATGTTGTTTTCAGAGGTACGCTGGCATCTAAACGTGAATAAGTTCTCAATTGTAGTACGGTTCTATAAACATAAATCCTTTTATTTTCATATCACATCAAAATAATTTCACAAATGCAAAATATACTCTTACTGTACACTATTTTAACCTGCTTTATCACAGTTGCAGCCGACAGTATTCTTCAGTTACAACATGTTTCTGGCGGCCTTCTTCCTTTACACACAGGTGTTCGGAGCATGCTACAGTAGATAGCTAATTGTATGGTATGGATGTGGGTATTCAGACCTGAGAGCCACTGCGGCCCCTCCTGTTGAGTTTAAATTTGTTTTGGCCCCCATCCCCATCAGTTGCCCATCCCTACCCTAGGGGATTCTTCATGTTCTGAATCGTTCAGTGGGGACTTTCTCTAACATACTTTTGTATATACAGTGGGGAGAACAAGTATTTGATAACCTGCCAAATCGGCAGTGTTTCCCACTTACAAAGCATTTAGAAGTCTGTAATTTTTATCATAGGTACTCTTCAACTGTGAGTGACGGAATCTAAAACAAAAATCCAGAAAATCACATTGTATGATTTTTAAGTAATTAATTTGCATTTTATTGCATGACATAAGTATTTGATACATCAGAAAAGCAGAACTTAATATTTGGTACAGAAACCTTTGTTTGCAATTACAGAGATCATACGTTTCCTGTAGTTCTTGACCAGGTTTGCACACACTGCAGCAGGGATTTTGGCCCACTCCTCCATACAGACCTTCTCCAGATCCTTCAGGTTTCGGGGCTGTCGCTGGGCAATACGGAGTTTCAGCTCCCTCCAAAGATTTTCTAGGTCTGGTCTGGAGACTGGCTAGGCCACTCCAGGACCTTGAGATGCTTCTTACGGAGCCACTCCTTAGTTGCCCTGGCTGTGTGTTTCGGGTCGTTGTCATGCTGGAAGACCCAGCCACGACCCATCTTCAATGCTCTTACTGAGGGAAGGAGGTTGTTGGCCAAGATCTCCCCTAAATACGGTGCAGTCGTCCTGTCTCCTTTTCAGAAAAGCATCCCCAAAGAATGATGTTTCCACCTCCATGCTTCACGGTTGGGATGATGTTCTTGGGGTTGTACTCATCCTTCCTCTTCCTCCAAACACGGCGAGTGGAGTTTAGACCAAAAAGCTCTATTTTTGTCTCATCAGACCACATGACCTTCTCCCATTCCTCCTCTGGATCATCCAGATGGTCATTGGCAAACTTCAGACGGGCCTGGACATGCGCTGGCTTGAGCAGGGGGACCTTGCGTGCGCTGCAGGATTTTAATCCATGACGGCGTAGTGTGTTACTAATGGTTTTCTTTGAGACTGTGGTCCCAGCTCTCTTCAGGTCATTGACCAGGTCCTGCCGTGTAGTTCTGGCCGAGTTCAAAAAGGTGCAGTTAATACAGGTAATGAGTGGAGAACAGGAGGGCTTCTTAAAGAAAAACTAACAGGTCTGTGAGAGCCGGAATTCTTATTGGTTGATAGGTGATCAAATACTTATGTCATGCAATAAAATGCAAATTAATTATTTAAAAATCATACAATGTGATTTTCTGGATTTTTGATTCCGTCTCTCACAGTTGAAGTGTACCTATGATAAAAATTACAGACCTCTACATGCTTTATAAGTAGGAAAACCTGCAAAATCGGCAGTGTATCAAATACTTGTTCTCCCCACTGTATAGTGTATGTGGACACCCCTTCAAATTAATGTATTCAACTATTTCAGCCACACCCGTTGCTGACAGGTGTATAAAATCGAGCACACAGCCATGCAATCTCATTAGTCAAACATTGGCAGTAGAATGGCCTTACTGAAAAGCTCAGTGACTTTCAACGTGGCACTGTCATAGGATGCCACCTTTCCAACAAGTCAGTTCGTCAAATGTCTGCCCTGCTAGAGCTACCCCGGTCAACTGTAAGCACTGTTTTTATGAAGTGGAAACGTCTAGGAGCAACAACGGCTCAGCCACAAAGTGGTAGGCCACACAAGCTTACAGAACTGGACAGCCGAGTGCTGAAGCAGGTAGTGCGTAAAAATCATCTGTCCTCGGTTGCAACAATCACTTCAGAATTCCAAACTGCCTTCGTCAGAAGCTCCATGAAATGGGTTTCCATAGCCGAGCAGCCTCACGCAAGCCTAAGATCACCATGCACAGTGCCAAGCGTCGGCTGGAGTGGTGTAAAGCTCGCCTCCATTGGACTCTGGAGCAGTGGAAACACGTTTCTGGAGTGATGAATCACGCTTCACCATCTGGCAGTCCGAAGTACGAATCTGGGTTTGGCGGATGCCAGGAGAGCGCTACCTGACCCAATGCATAGTGCCAACTGTAAAGTTTAGTGGAGGAGGAATAATGGTCTGGGGCTGTTTTTCATGATTCGGGCTAGGCCCCTTAGTACCAGTGAAGGGAAATCTTAACACTACAGCATACAATGACATTCTAGACGATTCTGTGCTTCCAACTTTGTGGCAACAGTTTGGACAAGGCCCTTTCCTGTGTCAGCATGACAATGCCCCTGTGCATAAAGCGATGTCCATACAGAAATGGTTTGTCAAGATTGGTGTGGAAGAAATTGACTGGCCATAACAGAGCCCTAACCTCAACCCCATGGAACGCCTTTGGGATGAATTGGAACACCGACTGCGCGCCAGGCCTAATCGCCCAACATCAATGCCCGACCTCACCAATATTCTTGTGGCTGAATGGAAGCACGTCCCCGTAGCAATGTTCCAACATCTAGTGGAAAGTCTTCCCAGAAGAGTGGAGGCTGTTATAGCAGCAAAGGGGGGACCAACTCCATATTAATGCCCATGATTTTGGAATGAGAAGTTCGACAAGCAGGTGTCCACATACTTTTGGTTATGTAGTGTATCATTAACATTATAACCAAAATGTCAAATTTCATAAACTAATAACCTACTACCTTATAAGCACCGAGCTCTGTTGACAGAGCTGTGCTGCTTTCTCACAGCAACTTGTGAGGATTTTACATCTTGTTTCTGCGGGGCGCAAAAAAACGAAATGAGCATGACATTGAGTTGAATTAAATGTAAAAGGCTTTGAAAATAAAAAGCTTACGGTACCCTCAGTGCTATGTTGACATTTCACAGATATACACTTGTTTTTGTGAGAAATCTTCGAAAAAGAGGGATTTTGCAATAATATGAAAAGCGTATAATAAAATATGGAAATACTAGCCTACATGCCATTTCTTAAAATCTTATCTCTTGTTTTATGTCCTCTGGTTTGGAGAAGAGAGATTAAGAGGTCAAAGGTGAGCCTCTCAGTTAGCCTTAATTCTCGCACAGTATCCAGCCTAGCTGGCGCAATGCTACTTTCCTGATATTTTACCGCTTTTTTTTCTCTGGCATCCATTGATTTATCAACCCTAATTTTGGCCATCCTACAAGGGTAAAAACTCCAATAACTTTTGAATGGATTATGATAGACATGAGGTTTGGACCATTGGATTTCTTAGAGGCGTATCTACACAATTACCATATTATTTTACCCACTGGATAAAATATGCATTTTTGATTGGACACCCTAATCCCCCTCTTCCTACACTATCATACCTATGTGTTAATTAATTTGATATAACTAACTACATCACTTCACATAGTCGCTTCACACTAATTATGCTGAACTCCAAATGCATGATAGCGCACAAACACACACACTATCTCTCTCTATCGCTCTTTCTTTCTTTCCTTCCTTCTCTCTCTTTCTTTCCTTCTCTCTCTCTCTTTCTTTCTTTCTTTCTTTCTTTCTTTCTTTCTTTCTTTCTTTCTTTCTTTCTCTCCTCTTTTCTCTCTCTCACACTCTCTCTCTGTCTCTTGTTCTAGAGTCATTTCACATTTGACACACATACACATCAATGCTATCCCTGTCATGTGTTCCTATGTGTATCTATAGATACCCTAGTACTTGTATTTATAGACTTTGGTGCTATATATTATAATTTAACGAGTATGTAGACTACAGGCCACTGACTTTACACCGGTGACAGATCAACATATTTAAGGCTATTATAACGAAACAGAAGCAAACGGAACAAAACTGGGAAGAAATGCTAGCTTTTATTTTACGTTGCAAAACATTTTGTTACGGTGTGCCCTAATGAATACGACCCTGATCTGAGAAATACCAGTAAAGGTAGCTAGTTCAAATCAGTTGTTTCTGCCGCGGTAGTTCCTCCGTTCATTGTAGCATGGCCAGACAGTGACCACCCTTTGTAGTTAGCGTAGAGCAGGATAGCCAGCCCAGTAAGTAGGTTTTATTGTTGCTTTTGACCGGGTCTTAAAGGCAAGGTTAAGGTTTTAAGTCATCATTATGTTAGTCCTGTCTTAGGGCTCCTTGACAGTGCGCAGGACAGCAATCTCCTTAATTGCTTGAGCCGCAATGGAGAATCCCTTGTCAGTGTTTTACATGTTGATGGAGCCGTAATGGCGGGTATCCCGTGTCGGTGCCTTTCATTTAGATAAAGAGCCATAAAGAGGAGAGAAACTGGCCCCACAGGGAGTGAGCGGGGGAGAGGTGAGTTAAGACGGGAGGGAGACACGTAGCTGTATAACTCTCCCTCTCTACTCGGCCAGACCAACCAGAGGGGATTGGGGACACGCACACACACACATGCAAATGCACACACACACACAAATACACGGACAGACACTGATTCACGTTTCTGCAGATACACTTTTTGACGATCCCCAACAGCTCACAGCGTGGTCGTATGCTTGCCTGCCAACACTCATTTTCTCACACACATTCCTTACATACAACACACACACACACACACACACACATCCTCTGTCTGTTTACAGGCTGGCGTCTGTGCAGTGTAGACAGCCTGTATTTAGTGTGTGCCGACCTGTGTTTTGTACAGACTCTTTACAGAGCCTGCTACACACAAACACAGGCAGTGTTTACACACTTCCTCTCTGGGCTCTTAGCTAAGCCTGGTTTACTGCTCTGGAATGGCAAATGATTTATCTGCTACACCCCCCACCCTCCACACACACACACACACACACACACAAACACGTTCAGACACAAACATACACACACTTGACCGCCCATTATCTAAAGCTCATACATGCACACATACTAACATAACTGGCCTGGCCTCTAACCTCGCTTGCTGAGGATGAAAGTGGCCCATCAGTGATAAGCTGAACTTGGGGAGGAGGTAGAGGAGAAGACAGAGAGACGTCAGGAGGAGGAGATGGAGGAGAAGACAGAGAGTTCAGGAGGAGGAGGTAGAAGACAAGACAGAGAGAGAGATGTCAGGAGGAGAAGATGGAGGAGAAGACAGAGAGACATGTCAGGAGATGGATGGTAAACTACAGGTCACCTCCCAGATGTCCCAGTGTGTGTGTATTGTGTTCTGAGGGCTTCTCTCTCTGGTAGAGTGGGGGAGGGGATTTCACATGCTGTGTTTGTCCAGGAGGTGGCACTCTACCCCAATAGGGTGCCATGGAGAGCTGTGTGTGTGTGTGCGTGCGTGCGTGTGTTAGAGAGAGACAGTCACTTTCTTCTTGTGATCGCTTGATATCAGATCCAGATATAAACACAGTCACACACACGCATACACTTAAGGTGTTTTTGACTGGTGGTCCCACCATAATCTACATTGTGAAGTCGCCACTGCACACAGACACACACACAGACACAGGGATATGCATTGACCCATGACACACTCCTGTTTGTGTGAGTTAATGATTCTGATATCTGAGATGGTAGCTATGCTATATAAAGTACTGTCACACACACACACACACACACAGTCACACACTCATGCATCATCACAGACAGCACATGATTTTCTTTGTTTTTTCATTTAGATTTTATTTAGATTCAACATGAGTCCTCTCTGGTCTGAGTGCTGAGTGAGGTAGTGTGTTTTTTTAAAGTTGTGTGTGTGGTTCCCACCTCGAGTGCGTCACTAGGGGTTTGGCAGTCACCCCTGGGGTGTAGGACAAGGAATAATAACCTTGTTAAGGAACGACAATAATATCCTTTCTTTCTCTCGCTCTCTTTGTTGGTCTTGCTCTTACTGACCAGTTGTCTGGCCTAGGCCTGCCTGACCCAGCTGTACACTCACACACGGACACTCTGAAATACACACACCAATTCTCACACAAAAGCTTTCGCTCTCACAAACACACACACACTTCCACCACTTGTCTGGTGTTGTTAAAAGTGTCCACATGCAAACTAGACCCACAACAAAACGGGCTCTGACGTCACAGGCTCAGTCTATTGGCATGGCGATGGCAGAAATGGGAGCGGTGGCTAACGAGCGCCCGGGGTCATTAGCGGTAATTACCCTGCATGCCTGCGTCTTGTCTGCCCACGGTGGCCTGCCACATCGCTAACGGACGGCGACTTTAAAAGTCTGGGAACTGCACACTATCAGTGGTCGCGAGAGTGTGTGTGTGTGTGTGTGTGTGTGTGTGTGTGTGTGTATTGGTTAAGGGACTGTACTGCACTAACTTTGGTGCAACTATGGGAGCTTAATGTGTTTGTATACAGTGTGTCTCAGACTGTGCAGGTTTGCTGTGTGACCTGTGTGTGGAACCTGTACCATGTAGCCCATTGCATTCTGCATCAGGCCACAGGTAAATCACCACAGCTAACCATTGTCCAAGTAAGAGAGTGGCCAAAACAAGTCATGTTAAGAACCTTACAAGGGTCTAGGGTAGGGAATGAGAGCGGGAGAGAGAGGCCTAGTGGGGATCATAGTCGTGGGTAGTTGGCTGGGCCTGCTGTCAGTGATGACTAACTAACCAGCACTGGACTGACTATATTAGCATAACAAGCTCTTCACTAGGAGGACCAGGGGGACAAGGGGAGGCTGATTAGGGGGGTCGAGATGGAGGAGAAGGAGGTAGGGCAGTCAGGGGTGAGGGAGGATAAGGGGTGAGATTAGGGGGGTAAGGGGGTCGGGGTCTAGCCTTACTCCAGATGGAAGCAGACCCACAGCAGCTGGGGGACTGGCTCTTTCAACGCACTGTGTGTATGTATGTGTGTGTGTGTGTGTGTGTGTGTGTGTGTGTGTGTGTGTGTGTGTGTGTGTGTGTGTGTGTGTGTGTGTGTGTGTGTGTGTGTGTGTGTGTGTGTGTGTGAGCCTATTTGTCAGCTGGTGTATGTGCCAGTCTTACTATAAAGCTCTGTCCATCAAATTCCCCTAAACCACACCCTGTATGTCACTCATCTTAAGAACATTTGAAGTGTGTGTGTAGGCCCTCTGTATCAGGGCTGTTAATTAGGGATCATTATCAGTCTACCTCAAACTCAGTGGGTCTGCTTTGGACCAGAGGAAGAATTGATTCTGGAATGATCTCTCTCTCCTCTTCCTCCCTCTCTCCTCCACCTCTCTCCTCTGTCTCCTGGCATTGACCACTCTCCCCCATGGAATAGAGCAGACACTGATGATGGGAATGATGAGGTCAGGGTACTGGTCAATGAAGAAGCACTGTGAAGAGAGACTCTGCTGTTGCATATCTTTCAGCATCATTCTCTCAGACTTTCTCCCTCTCGCTTTCAGTCTCTCATGGTTTGTGTGTGTGTTTGTTCTCATGACACGTGTATGTGTTTTCTCATGACGTTTGTGTGCGTGTCAGTGTGGGGTGGTTCTCAGGCTTGCGCTAGTTAACGCAGCAGATAAAGACTCTGTTTTTAACATTAAGGACTAGCATTAGCGACTTTGGCAGATAAACTGTTGAAAGTGCTGATTTTTTATGTGTGTGTGATTTGGGTAAGCACTCGCTCCCTCTTCTCTCTCCGTTTTAGTTACTTAATTGATATCCGTAGAGGTTTTTTTTACGGCACTTGTTTGTTGTTTTTTTTGGTTTGAGAAAATATCTCCTATTGGGTATAATTATATCACTGGAACACATGAGGCTGCACTGAAGGCCTGTAAACAGTTTGTCTCTGCCCAGGGGTTTGGGGAGGGGGGAACTTTACTGCAACGTTAAGAAGCCTCACTGAGAAACGTTATCAAAACGTCTAGAAATGTTTCCACTAGAGCTTTATCTCCCATGATTACAACAAATATAGTTTATCAATCCCTTTAGATTTCCAGGAGAATATCACTGTTTTGTACAGCTAGTCAGTTTCTCTCAATAATTTAATAAGGACTCATCCATTAGGCTAATGTCAGAATGATAAAGTACAGTTGAAGTCTGACGTTTACATACACCTGAGCCAAATACATTTAAACTCTGTTTTTCACAATTCCTGACATTTAATCCTAGTAAAAATTCCCTGTCTTAGGTCAGTTAGGATCACCACTTTATTTTAAGAATGTAAATGTCAGAATAATAGTAGAGAGAATAATTTATTTCAGCTTTTACTTCTTTCATCACATTCCCAGTGGGTCAGACGTATACATACACTCAATTAGTATTTGGTAGCATTGCCTTTAAATTGTTTAACTTGGGTCAAACGTTTCGGGTAGCCTTCCACAAGCTTCCCACAATAAGTTGGGTGAATTTTGGCCCATTCCTCCTGACAGAACTGGTGTAACTGAGTCAAGTTTGTAGGCCTCCTTGAACACACGCTTTTTCAGTTCTGCCCACAAATTGTCTATAGGATTGAGGTCAGGGATTTGTGATGGCCACTCCAATACCTTGACTTTGTTGTCCTTAAGCCATTTTGACACAACTTTGGAAGTATAGATAGGTAGATAGATAGATAGATAGATAGATAGATAGATAGATAGATAGATAGATAGATAGATAGATAGATAGATAGATAGATAGATAGATAGATAGATAGATAGATAGATAGATAGATAGATAGATAGATAGATAGATAGATAGATAGATAGATACTTTATTGATCCCCCGAGGGGGAAATTTCTTTGTCAAGCAGCTACAACAAAACACAGGGCAGGTGCAAAATGCCACAAGAAAGTACACAAAAGACAGATACACGGTACATGACACATAGAGCGGCAGTATGAAAAAGTATAGAAATACAAGATATCTGGAGTGGAGGGGGGAGGGGGGAAGCTATAAAAAGACATTGCATAGTATGGGTGGTTGGCTGAATATGTACACTATACATTGGTGGATGTTGGATGGTTAACTATACTATACAGGTCGATGGCAGAGAAATACTTGAGGTTCGAGCTAGGCCCCTTATTACCAGTGATGGGAAATCTTAACGCTACACCATACAATGACATTCTAGGCAATTCTGTGCTTTGTAGCAACTGTTTGGACAAAGCCCTTTCCTGTTTCAGCATGACAATGCCCCCATGCACAAAGTGAGGTCCATAGAGAAATGGTTTGTCACGATCGGTGTGGAAGAACTTGACTGGCCTATCTATCTATCTATCTATCTATCTATCTATCTATCTATCTATCTATCTATCTATCTATCTATCTATCTATCTATCTATCTATCTATCTATCTATCTATCTATCTATCTATCTATCTATCTATCTATCTATCTATCTATCTATCTATCTATCTATCTATCTATCTATCTATCTATCTATCATCTATCTATCTATCTATCTATCTATCTATCTATCTATCTATCTATCTATCTATCTATCTATCTATCTATCTATCTATCTATCTATCTATCTATCTATCTATCTATCTATCTATCTATCTATCTATCTATCTATCTATCTATCTATCTATCTATACTTCCAAAGTTGTGTCAAAATGGCTTAAGGACAACAAAGTCAAGGTATTGGAGTGGCCATGACCTCAACCCCATCGAACACCTATGGGATGAATTGGAAGTCCGATTGCGGGCCAGGCCTAATCGTCCAACATCAGTGCTCGACCTCATTTATGCTTATGGCTGAATGGAATCAAGTCCCCTCAACAATTTTCCAACATCTAGTGGAAATCATTCCCAGAAGAGTGGAGGCTGTTATAGCAGCGAAGGGGGGACCAACACCATATTAATGCCCAGGATTTTGGAATGAGACTAGCAGGTGCCCCCCCCCCACCCCCCCCGTCCATGAAATATCATTCATTGTGATCTAAAAGGTAAACTGATCTTAAAATAATCCTAAAAGCACTCTTAATCTGAGACTCTTCATACATATGGCCCATGTCCTAATGCTCTTGGTAGTGCTATAGGACTGTCCTGTAGGGGATTCTATACAAACACGGTCAAATGTGTCATTCACTCCTAATGCGTGGGAACAGCCACTGTGTGTGTGTGTGTGTGTGTGTGTGTGTGTGTGTGTGTGTGTGTGTGTGTGTGTGTACAAACTCATATTCACACATGTAGTTTAATTTAACTCTAGCACCAATAAAAGTGCCTACTGCTTTACACAAGCCTCGTAACCCTGTGGTTGTTGCCTCAGAAGCCCCGGCTGACGTCTCCAAGACGGCCATGTTTGGAATCCGCACCTGTCCCTGATGCTGCACACATACACAACTATTTACACACACACACACACACACACACACACACACACACACACACACACACACACACACACACACACACACACACACACACACACACACACACACACACACACACACACACACACACACACACACACACACACAGACAGACAGACCGCTTCAAAAAGGGCTCCAGTTTAAAAGGCTATAAGACTAATGAATCACTTCAGTTAATTATTTGTCTGTAATGAAACAAGCAGGAATTAATTCAGCTCTCGTTAGAACATGACAGAAACCAAAGAGTTCACTCCGATCTCCTTCCCCTGTCTCACCCCAGCTCACCCTCTCTCCTTGAAGGAGAGGAGACAAGGAAAGGAAGCCTCTTTAGGGTATTGAAATGCTCCCAGCCTCCCAGTCATTGAATCTACCTCCCACCATGTTGGACTAGGAGTGGCTTTGGCTGTTCCCTCTTTCTCTAACGGCCATTAATAACAACGCCAGCTCAACGTGGTCTAACAGTGGTTGAACCGTGGTCAGCCTGGTTCGACTGGGCCTCCCTCTGGCCAGCCATAACTTGTCCCTGGAGCAGCATAATAGGGACTCTTGTCTGCTCTTTCCCAAGGGAATTGTTTCTCGGAGAATAGAGGCACAGCTATCCTGGTCCAGCTATCCTCTCTCTCTCTCTCTGCCTCCTCTTCCCTTCTCTCTCTCTCTCTGCCTCTACCTCTCTCTCTGCCTCTACCTCTCTCTCTGCTTCTACCTCTCTCTCTGCCTCTACCTCTCTCTGCCTCTACCTCTCTCTGCCTCTACCTCTCTCTCTGCCTCTACCTCTCTCTCTGCCTCTACCTCTCTCTCTGCCTCTACCTCTCTCTCTGCCTCTACCTCTATTTCTCTACCTACCTCCTAGTCCCTCACTATAGACCTGAGCATTCAGGTCTCTACCTCTTAACAGTCTGTCTCTCTCCCCCTCAGTTTCTCCCCCTCAGTTTGTCACCCTTTTTCTCTCTCTGGGTATATCCCCGTCAGCTAGGCCTAGGGGGCGATGTGTAGCAAGTCTGTGTTTTTTTATTTCACCTTTATTTAACCAGGTAGGCCAGTTGAGAACTAGTTCTCATTTACAACTGCGAGCTGGCCAAGACAAAGCAAAGCAGTGCGGCAAAAAAAACAACAACACAGAGTTACTCATGGGATAAACAAACGTACAGTCAATAACACAATAGAAAATCTATGTATAGTGTGTGCAAATGTAGTAAGATTAGGAATGTAAGATAATAAATAGGCCATAGTGGCGAAATAATTACAATTTAGCATTAACACTGGAGTGATAGATGTGCAGATGATGATGTGCAAATAGAGATACTTGGGTGCAAATTAGCAAAAATAATAATATGGGGGTGAGGTAGTAGGGTGGGCTATTTACAGATGGGCTGTGTACAGGTGCAGTGATCGGTAAGCTGCTCTGACAGCTGATGCTTAAAGTTATTGAGGGAGGTAATAGTCTCCAGCTTCAATGGTTTTTCAGTCATTGGCAGCAGAGAACTGGAAGGAATGGCGGACAAAGGAGGTGTTGGCTTTGGGGAAGACCAGTGAAATATACCTGCTGGACCTCATGCTACGGGTGGGTGTTGCTATGGTGACCAGCGAGCTGAGATAAGGCAGGGATTTACCTAATAAAGACTTATAGATGACCTGGAGCCAGTGGGTTTGGCGACTAATATGTAGTGAGGGCCAGCCAACGAGAGCATACAGGTCGCAGTGGTGGGTAGTATATGGGGCTTTGGTAACAAAACGGATGGCACTGTGATACACTACATCCAATTTGCTGAGTAGAGTGTTAGAGGCTATTTTGTAAATGACATCGCAGAAGTCAAGGATCGGTAGGATAGTCAGTTTTACGAGGGCATGTTTGGCAGCATGAGTGAAGGAAGCTTTGTTGCGGAATAGGAAGCAGATTCTAGATTTAATTTTGTATTGGAGATGCTTAATGTGAGTCTGGAAGGAGAGTTTACAGTCTAATCAGACACCTAGGTATTTGTAGGTGTCCACGTATTCTAAGTCAGACCTGTCGAGAGTAGTGATGATAGTCCGGTGGGCTGGTGCGGGCAGCATTCGATTGAAAAGCATGCATTTAGTTTTACTAGCATTTAAGAGCAGTTGAAGGAGTGTTTTATGGCATTGAAGCTCGTTTGGAGGTTTGTTAACACAGTTTCCAATGAAGGGCCAGATGTATACAGAATGGTGTCGTCTGCGTAGAGGGGGATCAGAGAGTCACCAGCAGCGAGAGCGAATAGAGTCGGCCCAAGAATTGAACCCTGTGGCACCCCCATAGAGACTGCCAGAGGTCCGGACAACAGGCCCTCCGATTTGACACACTGAACTCTATCTGAGAAGTAGTTGGTGAACCAGGCGAGGCAGTCATTTGAGAAACCAAGGCTATTGAGTCTGCCGATAAGAATGCGGTGATTGATTGAGTCGAAAGCCTTGGCCAGGTCGATGAAGATGGCTGCACAGTACTGTCTTTTATCGATGGCAGTAATGGTATTGTTTAGGACCTTGAGCGTGGCTGAGGTGCACCCATGACAAGCTCGGAAACCAGATTGAATAGCGGAGAAGGTACGAGATTCGAAATGGTCGGTGATCTGTTTGTTAACTTGGCTTTCAAAGACTTTAGAAAGGCAGGGCAGGATGGATATAGGTCTATAACAATTTATAACAGACGATACGAAAGAGAGGTTGAACAAGCTAGTAATAGGGGTTGCAACAATTGCGGCTGATAATTTTAGAAAGAAAGTGTTCAGATTGTCTAGCCAAGCAGATTTGTAGCGGTCCAGATTGCAGCTCTTTCAGAACATCAGCTATCTGGATTTGGGTGAAGGAGAAGCAGGGGGGGCATGGGCAAGTTGCTGCGGGGGGTGTTAACAATGCGGGAGTGTCATTTTCCTGTGGGATGGATGGGACAGACCGGTGCAGGCTGTGTTCCCAATGCTCCCACAGCTTCATTAGGAGTCCTGTAAAATCCGTCTATGACGGCTCTGATTGGGCCATGGCACGCCCCTCAACACACACACACACATTTGCAAGAAGACACACACACATTTTCAAGAAAACACACACGCATTTTCAAGAAAAAACACTCTCTTTCCCTCTCTGTTATGCTAACATCTGCAATCTTCCATCATCCCTCTGTCACTGCTTATAGAAATCCACTACAGATCATAGGAGCTTATTATGGGTGATTAGTTCCTCTGAGAGAGAGAGGGAGGGGGAGGTAAGCAGTGCAGAGAGAGAGAAAGTATTCCTCCACTCTCCATCTCTCTCTCTCTTTCTCAGTTTCTTTCTCTCCCTCTTTCATCGCTCATCACTTTCCCTCTCTTTTCATCTTCTCTCTCTCTCCCCATCTCCCTCTGTGTAGGGATGTATATTGATCAGCATGTTGACTGTGATATCATTAATCTCGTCTTTAGTGATCCTGTCCCTAGTCATCTCCCACTAATGAACCAGTGGAAATTTGCAAGGCTGCTCGGCTTTGGTTGTGTCAGCATTATATAGGCTTTAGTGTGAATGTGGATGGTTGTATGTATGGTGATTTGGATTCAGAAAATCTCTCTATCTCTCTCTCTCTCTCTCACACACTCTCTCTCTCTCTCTCTCTCTGTATTATTCTCTTGATTACTCAATCTCTCTATCTCTCTTTTTTTTTAAAGATAGGCTTCTCTTTCACTGTGTTATGAATGATCTGTGTGTTGAACATATGTATGTATGACCTGTGTGTGTGTAGAGCGTATGTTGAGTGTGTGTGTGTTGTGGTCCAAAGGCAGCTGCTGCAGTATGGACTGGGTTTATTATGTGGCCTAACTGACAAGCCTTCACTGCTGCATCACACACACACACACACACACACACACACACACTTGCAGACAGAAAGCTATTTTTCAGAGTGCGAGAGGGTTGGAAGAGCAGGATTGTTAGGGTAATGCATACATACCATTACTCAATGGACAACAGCAACATACAGTACAGTGAACTCACAGTGGACAACAGCAACATACAGTACAGTAAACTCACAGTGGACAACAGCAACATACAGTGCAGTAAACTCACAGTGGACAACTGCAACATACAGTACAGTGAACTCACAGTGGACAACTGCAACATACAGTACAGTGAACTCACAGTGGACAACTGCAACATACAGTACAGTGAACTCACAGTGGACAACTGCAACATACAGTACAGTAAACAGAGTGGACATCCTCTCCTCTCCTCTCCTCTCCTCTCCTCTCCTCTCCTCTCCTCTCCTCTCCTCTCCTCTCCTCTCCTCTCCTCTCCTCTCCTCTCCTCTCCTCTCCTCTCCTCTCCTCCTGTTTGTGTGATTTCAGCTCTTTTCTCTCCCTCCTAATTCCTCTTTAATTATTAACACCAACATTATTAGTCCTTCACCATGAAGATGCCTTTCATTATAGCAACACAGCACCCTGAAGACTGATCACACACACACACACAACTTCAGACTTCATCACACACTCATACACACACCACACATGTGTTTAGTTTGTTTGGTTAATCAATGGTACATTAAGGGGCCGGGCCGTGGCAGATGAGATTTGGGCGAGAGGGTTCCGCCTTCATTTTAACAGTTTTATTTCTGTGTTAATCGGGCATGTCTCTGGCCATCTATCTGTGTCATCAGGACCCGTCGGGGGGCGGAGAGGTCCATGCCAAAACACAGAACGCTTCTTAAGCCATCAGGCACTGGGGGGGGGCGTGTGTGTGTGTGTGTGTGTGTGTGTGAGGCTTAATTGAACATGATAAAGTGTAAAGTTAATTACCCCTCACGGCTGTCACTGATACTCCCAGGGGGGAGGGGGCCTCGGGCACAGCTGTCGGCTTTGGGCTGGGGGGGTGTGCTAGTGGTGTGTGTGACAGAGTCGTGTGTGTGTGTGACAGAGTCGTGTGTGTGTGACAGAGTTGTGTGAGTGAGTGAAGGAGAAAGACGGGAGTGGAGGGGGCAAGGGGACAATGGGACCCCTCCCATGGGGGTCGTGTGGAGGATGATGGGAACAATCGGCTTTTAAAGACGCCCCCTGTCCCTCTGGTGTGCCTCTCCTTAACACTCCTGTCCCATCACAACACACACAACCCTATCCCAGATCCTCCCAGATTTCCTCTACACATAAAGTGGTTAACTGATGCTGAGCTTCATAGATCAAATAAAATAATCTGTCTGCTATTTAAAGACTCTTCTTGTACTGTGAGAGAGCTTTCTGGCAACACTTCACATTAACCTTCATAACACCGTCATGACAATGACATGATGTTGAGTTTTTTGGGATAGGGCCCTCACTGGTGAACCTAGCGTCTTGTCCAGGTGGTGTACTTGTAGGCTACAGAGACTGGAGATAGGCTTGCCCCTATGGGCTGCTTCCGGCTGTTAGGGCTGTGATGGTTATGGAATTTTAGATGCCGGTAATTGGCCAGCCCAATGACCATGGTCTACGTTTTATAACCATTTGAATAGCAAATAACTGCATGTGCTGCCAATGACTGCATGTGCTGCCATAGAAGTAGAATGAATAGAACAGGCGTCTCCATTCAATGCAATGATGGCTTTATGGGTGGACTTGCGGCCATTGTGAGTACACTCATGGGAGCAAAGCAGGAAGTAAAAGCAGGAAGTGTACTAATGACCATATATTGGGCTGTAGGTGTGGGATCCCATGAACTCCTCACCTGTATGGGAGCTAACGTAGTGTACTGTGGACAGGTCGGCACGGGACAGGTAACTAACACAGAGACACAGACACACACACACCAAGACACACGTGCACACATCGAGACACACACACCTACATGCAATCTCTCTGTATTATACTGCCCTACCAAGCAAAAAGGCAGTAACTGCTCATAGCGTGGAACTGAGAGAAATTGATATTATTTACCTTGGTTTCACAGTAACCTTATGCAGTTACTGCTAACATGACCCCCATTTTCTCCAAAACACAATACAATAGAGGCAGGATACTTGTCCACATGATTAAGCTTGTATTTAATGTAGCAAAAATGACATGAAGTCATTTTCGACCAAATGAGCAGTTACTGCCTTTTTACTTGGTATTGCAGTATAGCCTTCGTACACAAGTAAATGCCATGCACTGAAAAGTCTGTTTTTCTGACTCCAAGGCAGCTAGGATCTGTAACAACATGCTGTTAGCGATTGAGATGATCGGGACTGCAGAGATCATGAACCTCGGAGTCAGGTACAGTCAAACACCAACCCTGGTTATCAAGCCTCAGTTCCACTTCAATTCACCATGAATAGGTTTACTGTCTTTTTAAAGAGGCTTTTTGTCTTGGACCTGAACTGGAGGTATATTGTTTTGAGGCCTATATGGGAACAAGGAGACAGCTGTGCCATATAGATTTCAATATAATTGGGAAGAGATTTTCGATGTACCGATTCCATGGCGCATGGTTTATGAACTGATGTTGATATGCATTGTGGATTTTTTATTATTTTTTTATTGCACAACGCTGGATTTTTTATTGTATTTTTGTATTGTATTTTTTTTCTTAACTAGGCAAGTCAGTTAAGAGCAAATTCTTATTTACAATGACAGCCTACACCGGCCAAACTCTGGGCCAATTGTGCGCCGCCCTATGGGACTCCCAATCACGGCCGGTTGTGATACAGTCTAGAATGTTATATATATGGGGGATACAACCATCCCAGCTCTGCAGATTTTGCTGCACAGACGAAAGCCACTCCTCAGTAAAAGGCACATGACAGCCCGCTTGGAGTTTGCCAAAAGGCACCTAAAAGACTCTCAGACCTACCAAAGGTGCTTCACCTAAATTTGCAAATATTTCAAAAAATATATATATTTTTTTTTTTTTTGCTTTCTCATTATGGGTTATTGTGTGTAGGTCGATGAGGGAAAATGTATTTAATCCATTTTAGAATGAGGTTGTAACGTAACAAAATGTTGATAAAGGGAAAAGGTCTGAATGCACTGTAGACTGTGTTGCTGGTGGGTGTGGGTGGGGAGGTTTAGGGGGGTCAGCCCACCCCTCTCTCAGAGCTGTCAGGGGTAGAGGGAGACTGATGAAGAGACTCTCATTTACATCCACTGGTTGAGCTCTCAGTACAGCCAACTCACAACCAACCAGCCCTGCTGCTTACAAACTACACTCCTGTACATATTTATTTGGACAGTGAAGCTTTATTTTTATTTATTAGTTTAAATAAAAAAATGTATCAGTTTCACTTAAAGTCAAAAGGTTTGACAGCTATGCCACATACTGTACAATTCAAGTCAGTTTTGAACAGGTCTTTGTTCAACAATTGACACATCAATCCGTTCGTTTGAATTTAAGCTATTGTATAAAATACAAAAAGAAAGCTCAATATATGGGGCATTGAACAGTCAGCCCTGTGCAGACTCTGCCACAAGGAAGCAGAATCAATACAACATCATTTCTGGTACTGTCCATCGGTGGGCCACTTTGGTCCAGGAATGGTTGTAATGTAATAATATCAGGGTTCAGATGGACCTGCAAACTGTATTATTAGGGGATCTCAAAAAACGACCATTCAATGGGAAATATCATTATACTCTTGGGTAAAGTATCTATTTTTAGGCCAATATCGGTAGAAATTATCAGAGGTAAAAGACCCTCGTAAGACATCACAGTAAAATGAAGGGATGTATTACAGAAGGAAATAGCTAAATGATATTATAATGGGAAAGACAGGTTAATCCGTGGACATTGGAGTGTTGGAGTTAAGATCAGAATGAATGGTGGATTTACCCCTGTGGGTGAAAATCCAGCACTTGCAGACAGAGAAAATTAGGGATATTTGTATAATTAGTTAATTACATGTACTGTATATGTAAGTGAAAATAGCAGAAAGTAGCAGAAAAAGACTTATTGTTGTACGTTAGTTTACGGGAGGGGTGGCATGGTTGGGGGAAATCTATCAGCAATATTAAATCTATCAGCAATATTAAAGCTGATCTACCCCCCAATATATACAGTTGAAGTCGGAAGTTTACATACACTTAGGTTGAAGTCATTAAAACTAATTTTTCAACCACTCCACGGATTTCATGTTAACAAACTATAGTTTTGGCAATTTGGTTAGGACATCTACTTTGTGCATGACACAAGTAATTCTTCCAACAATTGTTTACAGACAGATAATTTAACTTATAATTCACTATATCACAATTCCAGTGGGTCAGAAGTTAACATACACTAAGTTGACTGTGCCTTCAAACAGATTGGAAAATTCCAGAAAATGATGTCATGGATTTAGAAGCTTCTGATAGGCTAATTGACATCATTTGAGTCAATTGGAGGTGTACCTGTGGATGTATTTCAAGGCCTACCTTCAAACTCAGTGCCTCTTTGCTCGACATGGGAAAATCCAGACCTTCTTGTAGACCTCCACAAATCTGGTTCATCCTTGGGAGCAATTTCCAAACGACTGAAGGTACCACGTTCATCTGTACAAACAATAGTACGCAAGTATAAACACCATGGACCACGCGGCCAACATACCGCTCAGGAAGGAGACGCGTTCTGTCTCCTAGAGATTAACATACTTTGGTGCCAAAAGTGCAAATCAATCCCAGAACAACAGCAAAGGACCTTGTGAAGATGCTGGAGGAAATGGGTACAAAAGTATCTACAGTATATCCACAGTAAAACAAGTCCAATATCGACATAACCTGGGCCGCTCAGCAAGGACCTGGGCCGCTCAGCAAGGAAGAAGCCACTGCTCCAAAACCGCCATAAAAAAGCCAGACTACGGTTTGCAACTGGGGACAAAGATCCAGAGGAGAAATGTCCTCTGGTCTGATGAAACAAAAATAGAACTGTTTGGCCATAATGACCATCGTTATGTTTGGAGGAAGAAAGCCGAAGAACACCATCCCAACCTTGAAGCACGGGGGTGGCAGCATCATGTAGTGGGGATGCTTTACTGCAGGAGGGGCTGGTGCACGTCACAAAATAGATTGCATCATGAGGTAGATATAGTGAAGCAACATCTCAAGACATCAGTCATCAGTTTTCCAAATGGACAATGACCCCAGCATACTTCCAAACTTGTGTCAAAATGGCTTAATGACAACAAAGTCAAGATATTGGAGTGGCCATCACAAAGCCCTGACCTCAATCCTATAGAAAATGTGTGTGCAGAACTGAAAAAGTGTGTGCGAACAAGGAGTCCTACAAACTTGACTCAGTTACACCAGTTCTGTCATGAGGAAGGGGCCAAAATTCACCCAACTTATTGTGGGAAGCTTGTGGAAGGCTACCTGAAATGTTTGACCCAAGTTAAACAATTTAAAGGCAATGCTACCAAATACTAATTGAGTGTATGTAAACTTCTGACCCACTGGGAATGTGATTAAATAAATAAATCACTCTCTCTACTATTATTCTGACATTTCACATTCTTAAAATAAAGTGGTGATCCTTAAATGTCAGGAATTGTGAAAAACTGAGTTTAAATGTATTTGGCTAAGGTGTATGTAAACTTCTGACTGTGTGTGTATGTATATATATAAAAAGAAAATATGAATTATATTCCCCATCCCTCTGTACTGCCATTGCATCTATTTATTCTAGTCAAACAATGTGTGTTTGTGTGAAGCTGTAGTGTGTGTGAGCGTTATGTGCCCATTTATACACAGTCATTTTTAATAGTGTACCCAGAATTGTATCAAATGTGTGTATTGTATTTGCCTCTGGTGAGGTGTGTACGTGCCATGTGTGCTTGTGTGCGTGTGCTTGCCTGCGTGTGTTTGTGGGTGCGTGCTTGTGTGCCTCCATGCGTGTGCCTCGGTGTGTGTGTGTGTCCTTAGTGCAGCTGTATTAGTGCAGCTGATTTATCTGTGGGGAGACAAAGCTGTCACGGGCAGACGGACATAAACCCCCCCAACTAGGCCTCTGAAATATAGAGGCATTACAAGAGCAACACAGATTCACACACCACTGTTCATGCCACACACACACACACATAAAATACACACACACATAAAATACACACACAGTACACACACGTACATAGAGCAGTGTTTCACCGATATGCATTTAGCCGTGCTGCTCCGCCGCTGCTAAATCGTGGCAGTCCCTGCAATTCTTTTTAATATATTGTTTATTTATTTTGGGGGTGGTTAAACGTTTTCAGTGTAAACGTATTTGACTAAAACCAGATACAGAGTATGTATAGATAATGACTCAATATATTTTTTAATAAGATCATCTTTGAGAACAAACAATCACCAGAATCAAAACTAGTCGTCAGGGAGAATCTGAAATTCCAAAAATGTCATGGCATGGGGCCCATTTGATTTTGTTATAATGTTTGAGTCACTCAGATAGCATAAGAACAAGGCATATGCCATGACAAAATGTGTAGAATTGCAGGAAATTAGCTTTAAAACTGAAAATTCTGTCAGCCCCATGGCAAAATGTGTTGAATTGCAGGAAATTAGCTTTAAAACTGAAAATTATCTCAGCCCCATGGCAAAATGTGTTGAATTGCAGGACATTTTTAAATTTGAAGCTGTAAAAACTTTCTCTCTGCGGCCAATAGGCTTCTAAAACTACAACCCTGGCCACTCCCCTAATCCCCACCCCCCACTGCTGCTGAAAAATCAGTGGGGAAACACTGTAGAATCCACACAGAGTAGACACACATATTTAGGGACTAGAGATCAACAGAGATTTACACACCCCTCTGTGCTACACACATATGTGCACTTGCACATGCAGTGTGTTTATATAATTTCCTATCTTTCTAAAAGTGACTGGTCCATCTATGGAGTGTGTGTGTGACTGTGCGTGCGTGTCCATCTCTGGAGCTTTGTTAGGGGGGTTGACAAAGACTGTCATCGTTTAGAGAGGAGACAGCCATAAATCTCCTACGCTGCATTGCAGCCTGGCCGCTTATGCAGAAGAGAAAAAGAGCACACACACACACACTCTGTGCCAATTTACAGGAAAACAGCAATAACATTTTATCATGCTGGAGTAGGGCTTGATAGAGCTGCCCTTTCCAATACCTGCCCCCCCTCCTACACACACACACGCTGCCTTTACCATCCACATAACTAATTTGTTGATTTCAGATGTAAGGTTGGGCCGTCTCCAACAGAGCATGACGTTCCTTTAGAGCAGAGAATGAGAATTATAACCACACACACTCTCCCTAGGGCTGGGCGGTATGGCCTAAAGATAATATATATATATTTTTTACTTATGGGCGATTCACAAAATATATATATATTTTTTTACATTTTCTCTTAATAAGCTTTGTTGCACAGTTAAAGGTCAATACACTCAATTTCTAACCATCAGGAATAATCTAATGAATTCAGGGCTAAATATAAGCATTCCACAACCATTACCATCTTATCCAAAATAATTTAACCTGCTTTTTTGCAATAATCACTGATCTGGCCTGAATATTGCCTTTTTGTTACAAATTTAACCTGGACCATGCACAATGCATATCCACTAATAACTTGTAGCAGGCATTATAGAAAATTAACACGTCTGATCTCTTGAAGCACAAGCCCATTTGCTAGTGAGTAGCCAGCTAATCTTTATATTTAAAGTCTAGACAACTTGGATCTATTTGCTTGCTAAAAAAGGTATAACAGTTGAACTGTTATGAACACACCCTCCTGTCCGTCTTAAAAACTGTATGAACAACAGCCTGTTCACTTTGTTTAGATGTTAAAATCAAGTGGCCTACCTGGATAATTGTTATTATTATTTAACCTTTATTTAACCTTTATTTAACTAGGCAAGTCAGTTAAGAACAAATTCTTATTTACAATGACGACCTACACCGGCCAAACTCGGACGACGCTGGGCCAATTGTGCACCGCCCTATGGGACTTCCAATCATGGCCGGTTGTGATACAGTCTGGATTCGAACCAGGTTGTCTGTAGTGATGCCTCTAGCACTGGGATGCAGTGTCTTAGACTACTGAACCAGGTTGTCTGTAGTGACGCCTCTAGCACCGAGATGCAGTGAACCCCTAAGAAGATTATTATTTCTCAGAAAGAGAACGAGTTGCCAATTCCTTATATAAATGTTTATTTTAATACTGCACATGTATAATACACAGACTAGAAAGCTAGCACATAAGTCTGTGGCTATGATGCTGCTACCGGTACAGCAAATCTGCGCTCGATAAACTGAGCATTCATTTTCCACGATCATGTTCATTGATACTCCTATTTTCGTAGGGTCTGCTCTGTTCTACATTTTGGAAGTTGAGGCATAAAAAAGGTATCGTTAGAAGGGGAATCGACCAATTTATGTTGGACTTAACCTCAAATTTAAATAGCGGGTTGAAACTGCTTGTTATCAGTCAGAAAGAATTGAGCTTTCATCTTTGTTACTTTGAGTAGCGAGGAGAGGTGTCGGTGCTAGTGGGAAGGAGACAGCACGGCACAGGAGACAAGACCAAAAAGACACAATCGCCCACGAAAACGAAAACAAATGAAAACCTTGATTATTTTGCGAAACAGGCATTTGGAACATCGCGCTAAAACATAAATTAGAATTAATCGAATGAATTTAATATATCGTCCTAACTCTCCCTCTTTCTCTCTCTCTGTTTTTATTTTATTTTCCTCCCTATGTTTACCTTTCTTTCTTTCATTATTTAAAACATATATTTTCTCCCCATTTCTTGTTCTCTCGTTTTCTCCATCCCCCACTCCCTCTCTCTGGTCTGTCTCTTCTCAGGCTCATATCTTTCAGTCTGTCTGAGGAGCAGCCCTGCTTTTAATGATGCTCCAGAGGAGAGGAGAGAAGAGGATGACTCAGAGGGAGGGATAGAGAGGGAGGGATAGAGAGGGAGGGATAGAGAGGGAGGGATAGAGAGATGGAGATAGTGGCTTTGGAGCTTATGCTTCACCTCACAGACCTGCATACATGCATAAATACATATACAGTTACAGACACACACACACACACACTCCCTCTGGTTGTAGTGGATTGGATTGAGAGCATATGTTCCAGTGATAGATTAAAGTCAGGTGATAAACTTAATTGTTACCTCTTAAATGGTGTGTGTGTGTCTGTAAGTGTGTGTACACGTTGTGTTTGTAAACGTGCTTGTTACCTCTTTAATGTAATAATACATGTCGAGCACGCATCCTCTCCTGTGGTTTAGAGAAAGAATGAAAGCTAATCGTAATGAAACAGAAATGTAATATCCCTCTAATTAACTCCACATGCTTCACATCAAACAGCAGGCTCTCCCTGTCCCCTTGTCCCCTTGTCCCCTTGTCCCCTTGTCCCTCTGTCCCTCTGTCCCTCTCACTCTGTCTCTGTCCCTCTGTCCCCCTGTCCCTCTCCCTCTGTCCCTCTGTACCTCTGTTCCTCTGTCTACCTGTCCCTCTGTCCCTCTGTCCCTCTGTCCCTCTGTCCCCTTGTCCCTCTGTCCCTCTGTCCCTCTCACTCTGTCTCTGTCCCTCTGTCCCCCTGTCCCTCTCCCTCTGTCCCTCTGTACCTCTGTTCCTCTGTCTACCTGTCCCCCTGTCTCTGTCCCTCTGTCTCTGTTCCTTTCCCTCTGTCCCTCTGTCCCTCTGTCCCTTTCCCTCTGTCCCTGTCCCTCTGTCCTTTTCTGCTCCCTTACTAGCTTTTTCCGTCTCTCCATCTTTTTCTCTCTCTTTACCTCTCAATTCTCTTCCTGTCTAGCTCTTTCCCCTCTCTCCCTTTGTCTCCCTCTTTCAGTTTCTCTCTCTCTCCCTCTGTCTTCCTCTTTCAGTTTCTCACTCTACTTCTGTCTCCTTTTGTATCTTTCTCTCTCAGCTGTTTCTCTGTCAGCTGTGATGGGATCGCTCTGCAGCACGTGTGTTGTACTGTGTGTGTGTACCACAGGCGTGTGTGTGTGTGTGTGTGAGTATGTATCCATGTCAATCCTGTTGAAGCGTGACATGTCCTCTTCTCCACACAAATAACTGCACCGCTAAAGAATAACACTGGTGCTAAGGCTAATAACCACGACTGTGATAGAAAAGAGGGGGAGCTCATGACTAATAACCACGACTGTAATAGAAAGAGGGGGAACTCATGACTAATAACCACGACTGTAATAGAAAGAGGGGGAACTCATGACTAATAACCACGACTGTAATAGAAAAGAGGGGGAGCTCATGACTAATAACCACGACTGTAATAGAAAAGAGGGGGAACTCATGACTAATAACCACGACTGTAATAGAAAAGAGGGGGAACTCATGACTAATAACCGCGATAGCGTGTGTGTGTGAGTGAATGTGTGTGTCTGTGTGTGAGTTAGTGATAGGAGAGGGAGGATCATTGATTTATCGTTAAACAGACGACAACAGCTCTGTGTCAGCAGTGTATCTGGCCGCTGTAACAAACGATCTGTGAGCCCGGACGTGCTTTATTGTTGTGCAGCCAGTGACCTTTTCAGCTGCTGACCCAGAACACAGGGACTGGGAGGGCCGGGCCGTGTGTGTGAGGATGTCAAACATGTCCCCCTGAGTCCTTAGACAGGGAGGTGTCAGCTGGGGCAGGATGGAGCGAGGAGGACAAGTGAAGGAGTGAAGGAGTGAAGGAGTGCGGCAGCAGGACAGTATACAGACATAAATTGAAAAAGCCATCATTAGTGAGACTTACATAAAAAACGAGCAAACACACATGTAGTGTCACTTATCCCACATTTCCAAAACACACTGTAAAACCAGGGAGAGACAGAGAAAAATAAGAAATAATTGAGAAAAGGAGAGAAATGTTCTGAGTGTAAAATATATTGAGAAGGAGAAAAGAGATAGAGAGGGAGGAGGAGAGAAGGTGATGGAGAAGGAGAGGGAAAATACAGTCCCAGTCTTAATTAGTTAGTAGACAGCCAATAAAAGCTCTGGCAGTAATGGTAGAATGAGAGCCAGGTGGAGGGAGGGAGGAGAGTGAAAGGAGGGAGGACTGGCTGGCAGGAAGCCCATATTATGTCCTTAAGGAGCCATGATGTTTTAATAGTCATATTGAGAGCAGAATAGAGTTATGGTCCTGTAAGCTACGCCAGGGTGAGACGGCCAGGGCTTGATGTGGCCAACTTTACACTGTATTTTAAAACTGTACAACACAACAACTAGCACTACGCACCAGCCACACAGACAGATGACTAGCACAACGCATCATACACACAAACAGATGACTAGCACAACGCATCATACACACAAACAGATGACTAGCACAACGCATCATACACACAGACTGATGACTAGCACTACGCACCAGCCACACAGACATACCGATGACTAGCACTATGCAACAGACACGCAGACAGACGACAAACACTACACACCAGACACACAGACAGACGACAAACACTACACACCAGACACACAGACAGACGACAAACACTACACACCAGACACACAGATGTATGACTAGCACTACACACCAGACACACAGACAGACGACAGAGTAAGTTACACCCACTCTCAAGGCTTAGGCCCTAACAGTCACCTTTTCGCTTTATTTCATACTCTCTCCTCTTCTCCCCTTCTATGTTATATTGCTGTAATATGGAGGCGTGTTGGTTAACTTGGTGATGTCACACCTGATACCTTACTTAGTACTCAGTCACACGACGTTCTACACTTTCACACATTTCCTGTAGTTATTGGTCCTTCTACCTAGTGCTGTCTTCATCCCTTGCCTTTGGAGGAAGATTGTAGTTGAATGGGTCGGGGGAAGGGGTTGTGTATGTGTGTGTGGACATCTGCGTGTGTCAGCAAGGTTTATGGCCCCCTGTGGTCCTTAACCACTTGTCCTCTTTCTTCCATGATGGAGGGATGATGAAGGACAGGAGGGGTAAACATCAATACTACATTAGGCAGCATTACCCAGCCCTCCACCTAACCAGCCATTAACACTGAGAGATGGAACCGAGAGAGACAGGACTTTGGGTTTAACATAGGTCACCAGCTCTCTCTCTCAATTCAATTTCAATTTCAATTTAAGGAGGCTTTATTGGCATGGGAAATATATGTTTACATTGCCAAATCAAGTGAAATAGATAATAAACAAAAGTGAAATAAACAATAACAAATGAACAGTAAACATTACACTCACAAAAGTTCCAAAAGAATAAAGACATTTCAAACGTCATAGTATGTCTAGATACAATGTGCAAATATTTAAAGTACAAAAGGGAAAATAAATAAACATAAATATAGGTGTTCTTCACTGGTTGCCCTTTTCTTGTGGTAACAGGTCACAAAACCTGCGGCTGTGATTGCAAACTGGTATTTCACCCCATAGATATGGGAGTTTATCAAAATTGGGTTTGTTTTCGAATTCTTTGTGGGTCTGTGTAATCTGAGGGAAACATGTGTCTAATATGGTCATAAATTTGGCAGGGAGTTAGGAAGAGCAGCTCAGTTTCCACCTCATTTTGTGGACAGTGTGCACATAACCTGTCTTCTCTTGGCAGCCAGGTCTGCATTCGGCGGCCTTTCTCAATAGCAAGGCTATGCTCACTGAGTCTGTACATAGTCAAAGATTTCCTTACATTTGGGTCAGTCACAGTGGTCAGGTATTCTGCCACTGTCTACTCTCTGTTTAGAGCCAAATAGCGTTCTAGTTTGCTCTGTTGTTTTGTAAATTCTTTCCAATGTGTCAAGTAATTATCTTTTTGTTTTCTCATGATTTGGTTGGGTCTAATTGTGTTGCTGTCCTGCGGCTCTGTGGGCCCCAGGACCAGCTTGCTTAGTGGACTCTTCTCCAAGTTAATCTCTCTGTAGGTGATGGCTTTGTAATGGAAGGTTTGGGAATCGCTTCCTTTTAGGTGGTTGTAGAATTTAACGTATCTTTTCTGGATTTTGATAATTAGCAGGTTTCAGCCTAAATCTGCTCTGCATGCATTATTTGGTGTTTTACATTGTACACAGAGGATATATTTGCAGAATTCTGCATGCAGAGTCTCAATTTGGTGTTTGTCCCATTTTGTGAATTATTGGTTGGTGAGCGGACCCCAGACCTCACAACCATAAAGAGCAATGGGTTCTATATCTGATTTAAGTATTTTTAGCCAGATCCTAATTTGTATATCGAATTTTATGTTCCTTTTGACGGCATAGAAGGCCCTTCTTGCCTTGTCTCTCAGATCGTTCACAGCTTGGTGGAAGTTACCTGTGGGGCTGATGTTTAGGCCGAGGTATGTATAGTTTTTTGTGTGCTCTAGGGCAACGGTGTCTAGATAGAATTTGTATTCGAGGTACTGGCAGCTGGACCTTTTTTGGAACACCATTACTTTTGTCTTACTGAGATGTACTGTTATGGCCCAGGTCTGACAGAATCTGTGCAGAAGATCTAGGTGCTGCTGTAGGCCCTCCTTGGTTGGGGACAGAAGCACCAGATCATCTCTACCTCTCTATCTCTACCTCTCTATCTCTACCTCTATATATCTCTCTCTCTATCTCTCTCTACCTCTATATATCTATACCTCTCTATCTCTACCTCTCTCTCTTCCTCTCTCAAGCTCTCTCTATCTCTATCTCTCTCTACCTCTCTATCTATCGCTCTCTACCTCTATATATCTCTACCTCTATCTTTACCTCTCTCTATCTCTCTCTATCTCTACCTCTATATATCTCTCTCTCTATCTCTCTCTACCTCTATATATCTATACCTCTCTATCTCTACCTCTCTCTCTACCTCTCTCAAGCTCTCTCTATCTCTATCTCTCTCTACCTCTCTATCTATCGCTCTCTACCTCTATATATCTCTACCTCTATCTTTACCTCTCTCTATCTCTCTCTATCTCTACCTCTATATCTACCTCTCTCAAGCTCTCTATATATCTCTACCTCTCTATCTCTACCTCTCTCTACCTCTATATATCTCTACCTCTCTAGGCTGATTTCTTTGAATTTTCCCATGATGTCGAGCAAAGAGGCAGAAGACGTTTGAAGGTAGGCCTTGAAATACATCCACAGGTTCACCTCCAATTGACTCAAATGATGTCAATTAGCCTATCAGAAGCTTCTAAAGCCATGAAGCTGTTTAAAGGCACAGTCAACTTAGTGTATGTAAACTTATGACCCACTGGAATTGTGATATAGTGAATTATAAGTGAAATAATCTGTCTGTAAACAATTGTTGGAATAGTTACTTGTGTCATGCAGATGTCCTAACCGACTTAGTTTGTTAACATGACATCTGTGGAGTGGTTGTAAACTTCAGACTTCAACTGTATATAACTAGAGCACCTCTCAGTCTTTCTCTCTCTCTGTCTTTATCTCTCTTTCTCTCTCTTTCTCTCTGTCTCTCTCTCTCTTTCTCTCTCTCTCTGTCTCTCTCTCTCTCTTTATCTCTCTTTATCTCTCTTTCTCTGTCTGTCTGTCTGTCTGTCTGTCTGTCTGTCTGTCTGTCTGTCTGTCTGTCTGTCTGTCTGTCTGTCTGTCTGTCTGTCTGTCTGTCTGTCTTTCTCTGTCTTGTGAATACATCCTCTATCACACTGAAATAAATAGGAGGTTCTCTCTAATCTCAACAGCCTCTCTGTCTTTATGAAGATCCTCATCCTGCTGTAATTGTAACCATGGCAGCTGTTTAAATTAAGGTTAGGCTCATGTTGGCTAAATATCCTAAAATATATAAAGGATTGCTAAAGGATTGGCTTATTGATCATTGGGCCACAGTTTGCTTCAGCTTCAGCTACAGCACTGTCTGACTGGCACTTTAAACGGCTTCAGCTTAATAAAACACAGTGCATAAAAAAAGAACACTAAACCGAAACAAAATTAATAACCAAGACTTGTTTTTTTCCTTCCCATTTCATTGTAATGATGGAAATAAAGGCATCATTCTGACATTAGTGCTTCTATTTCTCCCTGTGTGACGCTGGGCGTTATACGAGCCTCTGGTAGAGAGCTTGAGAGCAACAATGGAACAACATGCAGGCAGGCAGTCGACCACAGGGCTGAGGCCTGGCACGGCACAGAGCTATAGTCTCAGGGCCATGGGGAGCACAGACAGGCTGAGACCTGCACAGGCCTGACCCTAAACTTGAACTATAACCATGAGTAACATTAGCAGCGCTAACCTTGGGATAATGTTGCACACACCTAACCCTAATCCCAATGAACCCAACCCAAAGTCTATGGCAACACCCCCCAAAATTGTAGTGACTGTGCAGAGGGTAAACAAATGACTCAAAAATAAAACTTCAGTGTCAGAAACGTCTCGTTGCCATGGGGGGCACTGATGGGACAGAGACCTACACAGACCTGACCCTGAACTTGAACTAACACACATCAGGGAAAACTTCAGTGCCAGGCTGTCAGCAAACACCCAGTGCAGTAGACTTGAGGCCTGTGGGGTCTTCATGTTGAAGCTAAGCTCACTTCAGTGTTAAAGGTGGATTTGGACACACTTGTGGGTCTTGGCTAAATCCTACTGGGTCGAAGGAGAAGCGGAAGACAGAGTTGTGCATAGAAACACAGCATTGTTTCATGGTGGGTCAAACATAAATGTACTACTTATTTAGCCTACTCTTTGTCACTGGGGCCACCAAAATGTCAGACAGTTTGGTTCACTCCACTCCACTCCACTCCAGTCCGGTAGCATCTGACTGTCCTGTCCAGGGGACAGTCTGTCTGTGGTCAGCCTATACCAGTCCAGTCCAGTAGCATCTGACTGTCCTGGCCAGGGGACAGTCTGTCTGTGGTCAGTCTATACCAGCCCAGGCTACACCCTACTCTAGCAACCCTAACCTTATAACCTAACTGATTCATATTTGAGTGTTTTAATCCGTCTGTGTTTATGAGCAGGCAGCTGAGCCGGCGGTTTCCTCATTAAGAGGACATGAAAGGGCGTTATAAAGGAGCCGTGGTGAGACCGGCCGCGTGCTGACGTCTGTAGGCTAGGGGACGACGCGTCGACGGGACCGGCCCAGAACGGCCTGCCCCAGTCCCTAATGGTACCCTATTCCCCTATGGGCCCTGGTCAAAAGTATTGCACTATGTAGGGAATGGGGTGACATTTGGGACACAGGACCAGTCTGCACAGCCTCACCCTGCCTCAGCCAGTCAACCAGTGATGGGACAGGGACAGTGGGCTTAGGATGTGTATTTGTTGTTGTAGTTAATCTGCTGTCTGAGCAGTGGTCTGTATTTGTTGCTGTAGTTATTCAGCTGTCTGAGTTGTGGTCTGTATTTGTTGCTGTAGTTATTCAGCTGTCTGAGTGGTGGTCTGTATTTGTTGCTGTAGTTATTCAGCTGTCTGAGTGGTGGTCTTTATTTGTTGATGTAGTTATTCAGCTGTCTGAGCAGTGGTCTGTATTTGTTGCTGTAGTTATTCAGCTGTCTGAGTGGTGGTCTGTATTTGTTGCTGTAGTTATTCAGCTGTCTGAGTGGTGGTCTGTATTTGTTGCTGTAGTTATTCAGCTGTCTGAGTGGTGGTCTGTATTTGTTGCTGTAGTTATTCAGCTGTCTGAGCAGTGGTCTGTATTTGTTGCTGTAGTTATTCAGCTGTCTGAGTGGTGGTCTTTATTTGTTGATGTAGTTATTCAGCTGTCTGAGCAGTGGTCTGTATTTGTTGCTGTAGTTATTCAGCTGTCTGAGTTGTGGTCTGTATTTGTTGCTGTAGTTATTCAGCTGTCTGAGTGGTGGTCTGTATTTGTTGCTGTAGTTATTCAGCTGTCTGAGTGGTGGTCTTTATTTGTTGATGTAGTTATTCAGCTGTCTGAGCAGTGGTCTGTATTTGTTGCTGTAGTTATTCAGCTGTCTGAGTGGTGGTCTGTATTTGTTGCTGTAGTTATTCAGCTGTCTGAGTGGTGGTCTGTATTTGTTGCTGTAGTTATTCAGCTGTCTGAGTGGTGGTCTGTATTTGTTGCTGTAGTTATTCAGCTGTCTGAGCAGTGGTCTGTATTTGTTGCTGTAGTTATTCAGCTGTCTAAGTGGTGGTCTGTATTTGTTGCTGTAGTTATTCAGCTGTCTGAGTGGTGGTCTGTATTTGTTGCTGTAGTTATTCAGCTGTCTGAGTGGTGGTCTGTATTTGTTGCTGTAATTATTCAGCTGTCTGAGTGGTGGTCTGTATTTGTTGCTGTAATTATTAAGCTGTCTGAGTGGTGGTATGTATTAGTTGATTTGGTCTAAAAAGAAGCCCTATTTCCAGCCTAGCGCCTAACTGGCCCTTCAGTGCTGGATAGGTCAGGGTTTAAGCAACTGTTCCCACCTAACTCTCCACTGAGTGATTCACACACTATTGTTTTGTATGGAGAAAGTTTGAAAAATGCATCCCTGTAGCACAAGAAAGGCTTTCCTTTTGACTCATAGCCTTTCCTGGAAACCTGAATACCCAGTGTGACTCATATGAGCCCTACTAAGTTGTATCATTACATGCCCACCATGCCAGGGTTATCCAGGGCTTATTGCCCGCCATGCCAGGGTTATCCAGGGCTTATTGCCCGCCATGCCAGGGTTATCCAGGGCTTATTGCCCACCATGCCAGGGTTATCCAGGGCTTATTGCCCGCCATGCCAGGGTTATCCAGGGCTTATTGCCCACCATGCCAGGGTTATCCAGGGCTTATTGCCCGCCATGCCAGGGTTATCCAGGGCTTGTTGCCCGCCATGACAGGGTTATCCAGGGCTTATTGCCCGCCATGCCAGGGTTATCCAGGGCTTATTGCCCACCATGCCAGGGTTATCCAGGGCTTATTGCCCGCCATGCCAGGGTTATCCAGGGCTTATTGCCCGCCATGCCAGGGTTATCCAGGGCTTGTTGCCCGCCATGCCAGGGTTATCCAGGGCTTATTGCCCGCCATGCCACGAAGAGGGGGGAGCGGAGAGGGTGGAGCGGAGGGGGGGAAAGGAGAGGGGGGGAAAGGAGTGGGGTAAAGGAGAGGGGGGAGCGGAGAGGGGGAAGGGAAAGGGTGGAGCGGAGATGGGGGAAAGGAAAGGGTGGAGCGGAGATGGGGGAGTGGAGAGGGGGGAGCGGAGATGGGGGAGTGGAGAGGGGGGGAGTGGAGATGGGGGAGTGGAGATGGGGGAGTGGAGATGGGGGAGTGGAGAGGGGGAAAGGAGTTTCCTACAAAGCTGCCTGTGATTCATATCAAACGGGCGTTAAGTGGCGCGCGGATAAATTAGTGGCCGTGTATTAGCAGGAATAATAGCTCACTCAGTGGTGGGTGCACACACACACACACACACACACACACACACACACACACACACACACACACACACACACACACACACACACACACACACACAGAGAGCGAGGAAGCCTATAAATACAGAAGTCTTAGTGGCTATGTGACTGGACTCTTTCCTTTCCCTCCATCTCTTTCTCGTCCTTCTCTTTCATTAATCAGTGGCTTTTGATAAGCCTAAGATGGAGAGCATAATATGAGAGCATGATGGAGATCATGATGGGGAGCATGATGGAAAGCATAATAGGAGAGCATGATGAAGAGCATGATGGAGAACATGATAGGAGAGCATGATGGAGAGCATGATGGAGAGCATGATGGAGAGCATGATAGGAGAGCATGATGGAGAGCATGTTGGGGAGCATGATGAGAGCATGATGGAGAGCATGTTGGGGAGCATGATGGAGAGCATGATGGAAAGCATGATAGGAGAGCATGTTAGGGAGCATGATGGAGAGCATGATAGGGGAGCATGTTGGGGAGCATGTTGGGGAGCATGATGGAGAGCATGATGGAGAGCATGTTGGGGAGCATGATGGAGAGCATGATAGGAGAGCATGTTGGAGAGCATGATAGCAGGTTAAACAAAGGACCACACTTGTCTGGCGCAAATACAGATGCAGGTCTTAATATGAGCCAGTTTGCTATAAAAAGTAATCATGCAGCAACAGATAATTTGAATTGTTATGTGGATTATAATTGATGGAAATGTTTTGTAGGTGTTTATACATTTTTGTTAGGGCAACAAAAGAGTGATCAAATTAAGATCCTGTACATGAACACGCCACAAATTCACCCTTTATTTAAACCTACACTAACAATACACATGTACAGCCAAGTGTAACAAACTATATCTAGTACTTTAAATAAAGGCCACATATATATATAGCGTAGTAATTCCACACCGCTTAGGTTCAGTAATGAAGAGCACTTCACCACTGACAGGGAAGCACACAATATTTCACTGGTGACAGGAAGGCACACATCACAGCCTAATTATATTCCTATGGAATCATCATTAGGATATTTATGAGGATGTACTGAGCTGTTATGATGCATCGACCCCGCTGGTGAGTTATGAGGTCACTATTCAACAACATGGGTACATAACAGTGGGGTGGGTGGCGGGCTCGTACGTACCTGTACTCTCTTTACTCCATCTCCCTATCTCTTTTTCCATCTCCCTATCTCTTTCTCCCTATCTCTCTTTCTCCCTCGCTCTCTCTCTCTTTCTCCCTTGCTCTCTCTTTCTCCATCTCCCTATCTCTCTTTCTCCGTCTTCCCCTTTCTCTCTCCACTTATCCCTCCCTCTCTCACTCCACCTCTCCCTCTCTATCTCAGCTTGTATGCCATTTTACAGTCTTTCTCTGTCCCCCATCTCTCCCTCTCTCCTTCTCCGCCCTGACTAGTTTGTTGTCAGTCTCCCTTCCTTTTTTCCTTCTCTCTCCCCCTTCTGTTGTTGTTTTCCCTCCCTCTCTCCCTCTCTCCCTCTCTCCCTCTCTCCCTCTCTCATTCTCTCCTTACTTCCCTCTCTCCCTCTCTCCTTACCTCTCTCTCCCTCTCGCCCTCTTTCCCTCTCTCCTTACCTCCCTCTCTCCTTACCTCCCTCTCTCCCTCCCTCTCTCCCTCTCTCCCTCTTTCCTTCCCTCCCTCTCTCCTTACCTCCCTCTCTCTTTCTCTTCCTCTCTCCTTCTCTTCATCTCTCTTTCTCCTTCTCTCCCTCTCTCCTTACCTCCCTCTCCCCTTCCCTCCCTCTCTCCTTACCTCCCTCTCTCCTTCTCTCCCTCTCTTCCTCTCTTCTTCCCTCCCTCTCTCCCGTTCTCCTTCTCTCCCTCTCTCCCCCTCTCCTTCCCTCCCTCTCTCCCGCTCTCCTTCTCTCCCTCTCTCCCTACCTCCCTCTCTCCTTCTCTCCCTCTCTCCCTCACTCTCCCTCTCTGTCACCTGTGAGTAACGACAGGCTGTGGACTCTATTCATCACCCTCTCCTGCACATGCTCAGTAGCTCTTCATTATATTAATTACTCTCATTGGAAGAGTGATGATCATCAGTCCCGTCAGAATCCATCATACCCCGGTTCTCAAGACGACGAGGACCCGGCTGTGGTCCGCATTGTAAATAATCACTGGCGGGTGACTGCCGGTAACGGGTAACAGTGCTGACGCCTGGCGGCTCCACCAGACCCCGTAGATTGGGCTCTAAATACCCAGGAGGCATCACTCCCGCAGAGGCCCATCTGTCTCTGCCACAGCCACACGGTCCTAAGCACTAATACAGGATCAGATGTTTGTAAAATACGTTTTTTTGTGTGTAATGTATGTGTAGGAATCTTGAATGACGATCATACTCTTGTTTGAAGAACCTGTGTAATTGCTACTACTACTGAGAGTATTGACATGTTTGATTGACATGAGTGGGACACCTCACTGCAAGGGTATATATGTGCCTCCCACATGTTTCTTACTCAAGGCTCTGATGAAAACGATTCATGCTGGAACGTAAGCCTATCGTTTGTTTCTCCTGTCAGTAAATCTATGAGATCTACCCAGCAACAGAGTGCTCCTTTTTCTTGATTCTCCCGGATAGTCACTAGTTGAAGTATCCTGGGGTAAGGAATGTTTACAGGATCAGATATGTTTTCAACCCCTCATGGATGAGGTGACAATTGGCAGTAGGGTAAACTGATTCTGGATCTGTAATTAGTGGCGACAAAGAACACCCTTCCTTTTTCTTGTGCTTTAAAACTTGCGAGGAAGGTGGTTCCTTCTTAGTGTCAAAAAGCTTGGGAGAAGTAGACTCACATCATGAGTAACTTTGCTTGAGACCCGAAGACTTGTGTTCGCTAGCAGAGCGTAATGCCTATGCTTCAGCTCAGTGGGCTAATGCGATCTTGAGGATTCTAGATTCTACAACTCCACCTTGCTAATATAGAACCAATCCAGCTACAACAAACTACAGCTATTAAAAGCCAAATCAGGCCCAGTAATAGAATAATTCTCTATGGTCTTCTAACTCCCTGTTTAAGGCTTTCTTCATGGTCAGCTGACATAATGCGTCAACTGACAATGTGTCAACTGACATAATGCTTCAACTGACATAATGCGTCGTAGCAGGTAGCCCAGTGGTTAGAGTGTTGGGCCCAAAACCGAAAGGTTGCTGGATCAAATCCCCGAGCTGACAAGGTAAAAATCTGTCGTTCTGCCCCTGAACAAGGCAGTTAACCCACTGTTCCTAGACCGTCATTGAAAATAAGAATATGTTCTTAACTGACTTGCCTAGTAAAATAAAGGTAAAAAAATAAAATAAAAATAATGCTTCAACTGACATAATCCTTCAACTGACATAATGCGTCAACTGACTAATGCTTTAACTGACATAATGCTTCAACTGACATAATGCTTCAACTGACAATGCGTCAACTGACAATGCGTCAACTGACAATGCGTCAACTGACATAATGCTTCAACTGACATAATGCGTCAACTGACATAATGCTTCAACTGACATAATGCGTCAACTGACATAATTCTTCAACTGACATAATACGTCAACTGACATAATTCTTCAACTGACATAATGCGTCAACTGACATAATGCTTCAACTGACATAATGCGTCAACTGACATAATGCTTCAACTGACATAATGCGTCAACTGACAATGCGTCAACTCACATAATGCGTCAACTGACATAATGCGTCAACTGACATAATGCGTCATCCCTATCTCTGTTAATTGGAAACAGTTAGAGAGAGGGGAGTCGAAAGGGGGAAAGAGAGTGTGTGGAGATGGGAGAGAGGGTAAGAAAAAGAGAGACTACTGGAGAGAGAGAGATAGATAGAAAGAGAGAGAGAGATAATTTAGCATGGCAAGGCCTCATTGATTAGGTGGTGAGTGGTGCAATGTTTCTCTCCTGAAGCTCAGACACATTAGAGCTACATAAACACCCATAATTGGTTAGTTTAGAGATGAGAGGAGAGGAGAGGAGCAGGGCCCAGGCCCAGCTATGTGTGTTGTGTGTGTGTATGAGGGAGTCTGAGAGAGGGAGTGCTGGTGAGAGAGGGAGAATTGGTGAGAGAGGGAGTGTGTGTGAGAGAGGGAGTGTGTGTGAGGGAGAGAGAGCAGCTCAAAAGGAGGCTTGCATAATCCCAGGAGTATCATGGAGCACAAGGGTCCTATGACAGGTGTGTGCGTTGTGTGTGTGTGTGTGTAGAAGTGTTTAACTATTCTTGTGGCGACCAGATTGTAAACAGTCACTTTGGGAAGGGGGTGCTGACTGACATATTGGTCCAACAACCCATCTGATTGGTTGGGAACGTCAAGAAGAAGAGTTACGGTTGGCTGACCGATGGGTGTGCAATTCTAATAAAAGAGGCTATAGGTTATTCAGCTATTTTCAGGTGTAATTCCAGTAGAACACTGCTAGGAATCCGTAACGTTGGGAACAGGACATCTCCATGGTGTAGAATATACAAAGCAGAGGGAAGAGAACACTAGGGGCTAATGGTATATTTAAGCAATAAGGCACCTCGGGGGGTTTGTGGTATATGTCCAATCTACCACGGCTAATGGCTGTTCTTTCGCACAACGCAAAGCGGAGTGCCTGGTTACAGCCCTTAGCCGTGGTATATTGGCCATATAGCACAAACCCCCGAGGTGTCTCATTGCTATTATAAACTGGTTACCAACGTAATTAGAACAGTAAAAATACATGTTTTGTCACATCCGTGGTATACAGTCTGATTCAGTCTGAGAGAGAGCGCATTAGGGGTGTTCCCTCTGTGCCACATCCATCTTCCCATAATGCACCCTGACGGGGCGGAACTGGCCTTCCCCCAGGGTATGGTGTTATCGGCGGAACGGCCGCTCGCTGGACATGGAATGATGGGATACTGCGTTGTCTGCTGTCATCACTAATCCTGCGCTCTCATCCACACAGCTGAATCTTCATCTCACCCTAAAATGTGCACACACACACACTGCACAAGAATACACACAGACAAATACACACACACACACACTGCACAAGGATTCACACACACAGACAGAGGGGTCTGTTTTAGCAGACATACAGTTGAAGTCGGAAGTTTACATACACCTTAGACAAATACATTTAAACTCAGTTTCACAATTCCTGCCATTTAATCCTAGTAAAAATTGCCTGTCTTAGGTCAGTTAGGATCACCACTTTATTTTAAGAATGTGAAATGTCAGAATAAAAGTAGAGAGAATTATTTATTTCAGCTTTTATTTCTTTCATCACATTCCCAGTGGGTCAGAAGTTTACATACACTCAATTAGTATTTGGTTGCATTGCCTTTTAAATTGTTTAACATGGGTCAAACGTTTTGGGTAGCCTTCCACAAGCTTCCCACAATAAGTTGGGTGAATTTGTCTGTAGGCCTCCTTTCTCGCACACGCTTTCAGTTCTGCACACACATTTTCTATAGGATTGAGGTCAGGGCTTTGTGATGGCCACTCCAATACGTTGACTTTGTATATGTCATTTGTTTACTGTGAATATAGATACTTTTGTGCCTTTTTCCTCCAGCATCTTCTCAAGGTCATTTGCTGATGTTCTGGGATTGATTTGCACTTTTCGCACCAAAGTACGTTCATCTCTAGGAGACAGAACGCGTCTCCTTCCTGAGCGGTATGACGGCTGCATGGTCCCATGGTGTTTATACTTGCGTACTATTGTTTTGTACAGATGAACGCGGTACCTTGATTCGTTTGGAAATTGCTCCCAAGGATGAACCAGACATGTGGAGGTCAACAATTTTTTTACTGAGGTCTGGGCTGATTTATTTTTATTTTCCCATGATGTCGAGCAAACAGGCACTGAGTTTGAAGATAGGTCTTGAAATACATCCACAGGTACACCTCCAATTGACTCAAATGATGTCAATTAGCTTATCAGAAGCTTCTAGAGCCATTTTATGGAATTTTCCAAGCTGTTTAAAGGCACAGTCAACTTAGTGTATGTAAACTTCTGTCCCACTGGAATTGTGATATAGTGAATTAGAAGTGAAATAATCTGTCTGTAACAATTATTGGAAGAATTATTTGTGTCATGCACAAAGTAGATGTCCTAATCGACTTGCCAAAACTATAGTTTGTTGACATGAAATCTGTGGAGTGGTTGAAAAATGAGTTTTAATGACTTCAACCTAAGTGTATGTAAACTTCCGACTTCAACTGTAAGTATATTCCAATATGGCGAGGGCACACACACACACACACACAAACACACACAACACACACACAATCCATTTGGTCACTCTGCACATCTACATTGCTGAACACACACACACTCTCTACGTAGCTAGCTCCTTTAGTCCCCATTATTGTTTCCATCTGTCACACACACACACACACACATGCACACACACAAACACACATACTGTACATGCACACACACACTGGTGCTGTCTGTCAGAGACTCTGGTGCTGTCTGTCAGAGACTCTGGTGCTGTCTGTCAGAGACTCTGGTGCTGTCTGTCAGAGACTGCTGCTGTCTGTCAGAGACTTTGGTGCTGTCTGTCAGAGGTAAACATGAGGGATAAAAGCTGGTCTGCCTCTCCAAAACTCTTCCTGGCTATTCCCAATAGCCCCCTGCACGGGGCCATGGTATTCGAAGGACCAGACCCACCGCCAATGGCTTCTCTCAAGGGTTTGCAGGATAGGATTATGGAATAGTTTTGTACTGCTACCCTGAGGTACCTGTTATGGGCCGCTTGATTTTTAAGAAACGAGGCTATTACTAGTATTATGCAGATGGTCCACATAATAATTTATTTCTAATGTAATTTCGCTGCTGACAGTGTCTGTAATAAGGTGTTTATATGTCATGTCCTCCTAATGTAACTGCCCTGTAGATGACCGCATATTGCCTTAAGATCAATACTCTGGAGTGTGAAAAATGAGACCAATGTTTTATGTACAGTCACCTTAACAGCCACCATATATATATACACACACACACACATTAAATGCACACATAAAACAGGCTTACACAATATATATATATATATATATATATATATATATATATATTATATATATATATATATATATATATATATATATATATATATAGAGAGAGAGAGAGAGAGAGAGAGAGAGAGAGAGAGAGAGAGAGAGAGAGAGAGAGAGAGAGAGAGAGAGAGAGAGAGAGAGAGAGAGAGAGAGAGAGAGATGGAGGGGCCATGACTGTGTAGCTCCTGAGGTGTAATCTCTTTAGCGGTGTCACCGACCAGGAAGTAGTCGGAGGCTCCATCCATCCTCTATCCACTAAAGCAGTCAGAGGCTCCATCCATCCTCAATCCGCTAAAGCTCATTGATTGTGTCAGAGACCCGACAGATTAAGGGCATGTCACTCCTTCCTTCCTTCCTTCCTTCCTTCCTTCCTTCCTTCCTTCCTTCCTTCCTTCCTTCCTTCCTTCCTTCCTTCCTTCCTTCCTTCCTTCCTTCCTTCCTTCCTTCCTTCCTTCCTTCCTTCCTTCCTTCCTTCCTTCCTAATTCTCTCTTTCCTTCTGTCTCTCTTTCCTTCTGTCTTTCTTTCCTACTGTCTCTCGCTGGATCAATATTAATTATTATATTTATACTGCCTGTCTTTGGAGTGAGGGGGTCTTGCCTATAGGAGGGGGGGAGGAGGAAGAGACATAAAAGGATGAGAAGGAGAGAAGATATTGATATTTTTTATTTCGGATT
>CM042395.1:21664217-21835905 GCA_023634145.1 Thymallus thymallus | reverse complement strand
ACCACAAGAAAAGGGCAACCAGTGAAGACCAAACACCATTGTAAATACAACCTATATTTATTTTCCCATTTGTTCTTTAACTATTTGCATATAATTAGAACACTGTATATATACACATAATATGACATTTGAAAGAGAGAGATTTAGAGAAGGGGAAGGGGAGAGAGAGAGAAATGAGAGAAGGGGAAGGAGAGAGAGAGAGAGATGGAGAGAAGGGGAAGGAAAAGAGAGAAAGAGATGGAGAGAAGGGGAAGGAAAAGAGAGAGAGATGGAGTGAAGGGGAAGGGAGAGAGAGAAATGAGAGAAGGGGAAGGGAGAGAGAGAGATGGAGAGAAGGGGAAGGGAGAGAGAGAGAGTGATGGAGAGAAGGGGAAGGGAGAGAGAGAGATGAGAGAAGGGGAAGGGAGAGAGAGAGATGAGACAAGGGGAAGTGAGAGAGAGGGATGAAGAGAAGGGGAAGGGAGCGAGAGAGATGAGAGAAGGGGAAGGGAGAGAGAGAGATGAAGAGATGGGGGAGGGAGAGAGAGAGATGAAGAGAAGGGGAAGGGAGAGAGAGAGAGATGAGAGAAGGGGAAGGGAGAGAGAGAGATGAGAGAAGGGGAAGGAAAAGAGAGAGATGAAGAGAAGGGGAAGGGAGAGAGAGGGGGATAGAGAGGAGTAATAGGGTAAAGAGAAAGAAAGACAGAAAGCACACAGAGAGAGAGAGAGAGAGAGAGAGAGAGAGAGAGAGAGAGAGAGAGAGAGAGAGAGAGATGAACGGGCCATGTTTTCATCTCACAGACAGGAATTGCAAACAACATAACCATAAAAGCAGTCTTCTCTCCCCCTACACCTCTTATTTTCCCTCTCTCTCCCCTCTTCCCCTCTCCTCATCCTCTCCCCCTGCACTAGGAATAACAAACAGAAACCTATCACAATAAACCTCACATCCCCACCCCTCCTATCCTTGTCTGCCCCCCCCCCCACCCCCTTTGACTACCCCTCTTTGACCCCCTCCCTCTTTGACCCTTTCCCCTTTGACTCCCCCCCTCTTTGACCCTCCCCCTCTTTGACCCCCCCCCCCCTCTTTGTCCCCCCTCCCTCTTTGACCCTTTCCCCCTTTGACCCCCCCCCCCCCTCTCTCTTTGATCCCCCTCCCCTCTTTAACCCCCCCCCTGGCTCTGAGTTCCTGGTCTATGAGTCAGGTTCTGGAGACGCCACAGGTCTGTGTGCCTGCATCACAATGTCTATCCTCTAAAGCCCAGGCCTTGAATGTCTATGTTGCGTCCCAAATGGCAGCTTATTCCCCATAGGGCTCTGGCCAAAGTAGTGCACTATGTAGGAAATAGAGTGCTATTTCTGTCATGGTCAACCCTCTTGTTGAAACTTGTGTATGTGCATACACTGTACACTTCCATACACACACTCGGATGTACATCAAAACTGAATACACGCACTTACTCCCTCCCAAAACCCACATGAACACACACACACACCCTCCTGAACAACTAACCTATCATCATACTAACATAAACACACACATTAGTACAGACACCCTAGAGCCACCAACCAACACACACACACACACACACACACATGCACACACACACGCACACACACTCCTCCCTTCTTCCTTCCCTCCCTCTCGCTATAGGTTTATATGTTTGGGGAGGTCTGCTCACAGACTAACAGTGTGAGTGGCCTTTTAAAGCATCCATTAAAAACACTAAGCACAGGCTTTTAGCGGTTCACTTATGCCCTCTCTATCTGCCGCTACTATCTCCCCTAGTGTCTTTCCCACGGTTTAACCTTACCTCGCTCACTTTACCCACTGAACACACATGCATGCATGCACCCATCAATCCAGACAAACACAGACCTTTGGCATATATAGAATGCACAAGCAAGCACACACACACACACACACACACACTATAATGCACAAACACACACACACACTATAATGCACAAACACACACACACACACACACACTAGAATGCACAAACACACACACACACACAGCAGTTACACACATCAGGGTGAAGATAAAATATCTGACCTTGTACTATTGGTGGTTAGGGTCAACTCCATTTTGAAATGCTCTTACAGGATGGGCAATTAGGACCGTTGATGTCACAAAACTGTGCTCATTGGTTATCAGTCAGAGCGACTCAGCAGATGGGTCTGACCGTGGGGGCGAGGGGGGTGAGGGAGGCGAGGTGCGAGCAGGTAGAGGGGGATGCCCGGACATCCCTGTCCCCCTGGAGAGGTGCAGCAGGCCGAGTGTGACGGTCACGGGACGGGAAATAATGAGGATACATCACTATAGCACTGAGGTGCTCCATCACACACACACACACACACACACACACACATACACAAAGCAGTAACACACAAACTGATGCGCACGCACGCACACACACAGGTTACAAAGGTTACCTATCCCACCCGCCATAGTAGAGAACAGTGTCACTGTATTTTTCCATCCATACACAATATTGGCCAAATACCCACCAGACAATGCCGATACTCATGATACAGAAAACTACCCAAACACATTAACTGTAAGCTATGTGGCTTCCGTGACAAATGTAATGATTGATGTTCACTATCATAACACCATATGGCGCATTCTCACTGAGAATATCAAAGTAACCCAAAGCTGTTGAGACTTACAGAAACCAGTGTCAAAGACCTAGGACTCCTTCCAACATTACTATTCTGCTGTGTGGCTTTGCACAACATGACTGTGGGAATATGACTATGTTCATGTTTCCCTCTGTTTGTGTGTGCGTGTGTGTGTGTGTGTGTGTGTGTGTTTACGTTCTCTCTCCATTATTGATTCTGTTTGATGATTCTCTGGGAAAGAGTGAGGAAAACTATCCCCGTTGCCGAGAAGTAAAGCAGCCAACATGCTGTAAAATAAAATTAGGTGTGGAGAGAGCTGGACCGATCTGCAAAGCCATTGACTGCCCAGAGGGTTGTAAAACAATGACACTCCCCCATAAAACAAAGTGCTTATTAAATTATTTTAAAACAATATTGCATGATCTGGGTGAGTTCCATAGGCTGTGTTCCACAAACAGAAGATGTGATGGAGCAAGCTGGTGAACAATGACAGTCATAACTATAGCAGCTATCACATCAGTGTTACATCAGAATGCTGACTAGGACACTTTCAGACCCTGATGTAGCCAGTAAAACCAACCTTTAATCCACCTGGTTCCCCCAAGGAAGTCATATATGCAATGTTCCCTCTAAGCTGCGCACGTGCACAGCCGCGAACCTCCTCCAGGACTGACGCACAGAAGAAATGCCAGGCTACTCAGAGGCGCAAGAGATTGAATCGAGTTCACCCCTTTTTTTTTTGGGGGGGGGGGGGGGGTTTGCACTATATATACACTGAACAGAAATATAAATGTAACATGCAACAATTTTAAAGATTTTACTGAGTTACAGTTCAAATAAATTAATTAGGCCCTAATTTATGGATTTCACATGACTGGGCAGGTGCGGAGCCATGGGTCGGCCTGCGAGGGCATAGGCCCACCCATTTGGCAGCCAGGCCCACCCACTGTGGAGCCAGGCCCTGCCTATCAGAATGGCTTTTTGCCACAAAAGGGCTTTATTACAGGCAGATATACTCCCCAGAAATGCTCACTAATAGGGATGCAAAGAAATTTGTGCACAACATTTGAGAGAAACAAGCTTTTTCTACGTATGGAAAATGTCTGGGATTTTTTTTATTTCAGCTCATGAAACATGGGACCAACACTTTACATGTTGCATTTATATTTTGGTTCAGTGTAGATCAATGTTTTTTCTATAGGTGGTCGTTTTGCAATCTCAGGTATAAGAGGTTGGATGATGAGGGCCAGAGACAGATAAACCTATAGTTGGTTAGTAACTATATCACATCCCTTGTCATTTTTTTTGTGTTACAGCCTGAATTTAAAATTGATTAAATTTAGATCACTGGCCTAGACACAATAATCCATCATGTCAAATAGGAATTATGTTTTTAGACATTTTTACAAATGTATTAAAAATGAAAAACTAAAATGTCTTTAGTCAATAAGTATTAAACCCTTTGTTATGGCAAGCCTAAATAAGTTCAGGAGTAAAGATGTGCTTAACAAGTCACATAATAAGTTGCATGGCCTTCATCTCATTTCCACTTCCACTCACCATGTATAGGTTTACTGTCTTTTTAAAGAGGATTTTTGTCTTGGACCTGAACTGGAAGTGTGTTGTTTTGAGGTTTATTTTGCGTTGTGTTTAGAGAGTATTAAGGCCTACAGTATATGGGAACAAGGAGACAGGAGGACAACGTTGAGTGAGAGTGAAGACTGTGGTGCTGGTGGGTGTGGGTGGGAAGGTTTAGGGGGGTCAGCCCACCCCTCTCTCAGAGCTGTCAGGGGTAGAGGGAGACTGATGAAGAGACTCCTTTCAATCCACTGGTTGAGCTCTCAGTACAGCCAACTCACAACCAACCAGCTCTGCTGCTTACAAACTACACTCCCGTACGTATTTATTTGGACAGTGAAGCTAAACAAAATTATGTGCCTCTCTACTCCAGCATTAACTTTCTCACTCATCACTATTCACGATTCATTCATGGTTATCCATAATTATAGTAGCATCCATAATTAATGTATTAGTGTTCAGAAACATACAGTGCCTTCAAAAAGTATTCACACCCTTTTACTTTTTCCACATTTTGTTGTGTTACTGCCTGAATATAAAATGAATCAAATTGAGATTTTTGGTCACTGGCCTACATACAATACCCCATAATGTCAAAGTGGAATTATGTTTGTAGATATTTTTACAAATTAGTTAAAAAAAGTTAAGCTTAAATGTTTAATAAGTTGCTTGGACTCTGTGTGCAATAATAGTGTTTAACTGATGATTTTTGAATGACCTCATCTCTGTACCCCACACATACAATTATCTGTAAGCTCCCTCAGTCGACCAGTGAATTTCAAAAACAGATTCAACCACTAAGACCAGGGAGGTTTTCCAATGCCACACAAAGAAGTGCAACTTTTGATAGATGTAAAAAAAAACGAACATTGAATATCCCTTTGAGCATGGTGAAGTTATTACTTACACATTGGATGGTGTATCAATACACCCAGTCACTACAAAGATACAGGTGTCCTTCCTAACTCAGTTGCCGGAGAGGAGGGAAACCATTCAGGGATTTCACCATGAGGTCATTGTTGACTTTAAAATAGCATTTACTGGCTGTGATCGGAGAAAACTGAGGATGGATCAACAACATTGTACTTGCTCCACAATACTAACCTAAATGACATAGTGAAAATAAGGAAGAATATAAAATATTCCAAAATATGCATCCTGTTTGCAATAAGGCACTAAAGTAAAACTGCAACAAATATGCCAAAGAAATTAACTTTATGTCCCGAATACAAAGCTTTATGTTGGGGGCACATCCAACACAACACATCACTGAGTACCACTCTTCATATTTTCAAGCATGGTGGTGGCTGCATCATGTTATGGGTATGCTTGTCATCGGCAAAGACTAGGCAGTTTTTTAAGATAAAAAGAAATGGACCAGGCCTCCTGAGTGGCGCAGCGGTCTAAGGCACTGGATTGCAGTGTTGCAGCGTCACTACAGCCTGGTGTCATTACTGGCCGTGACTGGGAGTCCCATAGGGCGGCCCACAATTGGCCCAGCGTCGCTCGGGTTAGGGGAGTGTTTGGCCGGGGGGGCTTTACTTGGCTCATCATGCTCCAGCGACTCCTTGTGTGTGAAAACCTGGTTCAGTCTGCTTTCCAACAGACACTTGGATGAAAATCTATGTGCAAATATGTGCAAATACAATCCAGGTGTGCAAAGCTCTAAGAGACTAACTCAGAAAGACAATACTTTTGTAAGTGAGAAATTTCTGTATTTCATTTTCAATAAATTTGCTAAAACTTCTAAAAACATGTGTTCACTTTGTCATTATGGGGTATTGTGTGTAGATGGGTGAGAATGTCTTTTTTTTTATCCATTTGGAATTCAGGCTGTAACAACAAAGTGTGGCATAAGTCAAAGGGTGTGAATACTTTCTGAAGGCACTGTATATGGAGTACATATTGTAGAGAATTCGGGGGGTAGCCTTGACCCCAGGTTCAGTGACTGTCAAGACAACACCTTAACCATTATGCCAAGAATGGTTTGGGTGTATATTGGTCGTTCAAAATATTAACGTGAGTAGACCACTGATTGGTCACCTCGTTCTCCTAAGGATGAGGTCACTGGTTCGAATACCAGAGCCGACAAGGTGAAAAATCTGTCGATGTGCCCTTGAACACTAATTTGCTCCAGGCTGTCATTGTAAATAAGAATTTGTTCTTAACTGACTTGCCTAGTTAAATAATAAAGATGCAAGTTTGAGGTGGTGTTTTTTTTCTTTCAATTTATGCTTTGACCACAAATACGAGTATAGGAGGAGTCAACACCGTTATTTGGGTACGAGTTAACAGAATAGGTTAACTTTTAAAAGTTAGATTTTTACTGGACATTTACTTTGGTCGCTACAATATGTTTATGAGTAGATACTGTAGGTCTATGTCTATGGCTCTGGTAAGAAGACGGATGATCATGGGCAAACAGGCCTAAAGGGAAACCCATTTAGCAATGTGAGGATTGAGCAGAGAGGTATCTACGAGGCATTACATAAAAATCTACAAATAAATCATTTATACAGCCATGTATTTAGCTAGCAACATAATGTAAAATACCAAACCCAAAAGGTTTTGCAGTTTAACTAACAGAGATACTGTAGGATATATGACGATGAGATGGTCCTGTCTCAGCCCAACAATGGGAGTCGTTGTCCCAGGACGACTTGGAATTTTCGAGTTGGATGTTGTCTTGAAGTCAGAAGTTAGGGATTTCCGAGACCCAGTTGTTTTGAAAGCTGCACATGTGATGACCATGTGATGACGTTCATGTGATGTCATGTTGTGGAACTTCTACATCAGATTTCACAAATATCATGTTTAACAATGACACACCAGGGAAGTTTACTACCCAGAAATTAGATCATTTATTTGACCAAACACAGAATAAGTTTAAATTAAGAGGAACTGAGCTTTGGTATAAGCATATTTGATTGTGAACTAGCTACATCACCTATTCCAGAAAGGCGTTCACGTCAACGACTGAGCTTTCAGGTTCTCGGAAGGAACGCAAGAACCATTCTCACCATTGACAGCTGAACATTTTCAGTGGTGCGTGACGTTAGAGTTCAGCATATGGGAACGATCGGGGTCCAGAGATCATACCAGAGTTTCCTAGTCATAATTAGGACCTGAAGGGCGTTCAAGTGCATTTTTCCCAGTAGGAAGGTCGTATTTAAGATTTCCCGCCATCACATGAACGCAGCATAATCTACGGGAAATGTGTGTTGTTTCCCTCTCTAGCCCATTGATAGACAGGTCACGTTATATAGGGTCTTATCATGAACCTGTCTGCCGCATGAAGAAAATGCACCGACGCTCCAACGCTGTCCCAAGCTATGTCTAAACGTCAAAACGCTTATTTTGCAATATGGTTTTAGAAACATTTGGAACTTTCACATAGTCAAGAATTAAAACAAAATAAAAGGTTAAATTAGGCTACTACACACCTTTATAGGGTTAGGGTTCCCACATGGTCATCTTACAGCGTATGTTTACAGAAGACAGAGGCGACCACCTGTTCTAATTAGCTTTTAAAGCGTCTCCTAACAACTGTGCGTAACGGAAGGACGCCAGAATAGTGTTGTAACCAAAAAATACTGTCTGCTGCAACTGTGTTAAAAGCGTTTAAAACGGTGTACAGTAGACGGCATAAGTGTATATTTTCTATTTGTGAAATTATTTTGATGTGATGTGAAATAAGAGGTCTTTATGTTTTCAAAACCATATCCCAAGCGAGGATTATTCAAGTTTCTAAACGTTAAAACAGAGCGTCGGGATTGTAGTTCACAACCGGCCAGATGTGGTCCATACCTTCAACTGAGAACCCAAGAGGGGAAAACTGTAAGCCCCCTTGGGTTCTCGAGAGCTATAGTGTTTCCCAGAAGTGTTTGTGGAGAACAGTTTGGGTGAGTATATTTGATAAAGAATCATGTGAAATAAACAGGGAATTATGTAATTATATTGACTTAAAAGACAACGATGGCGTTGCAAAAAGAGGCAGTTAGAAAGCATCCCCCTTTCTTGCCTCTTGCCAGCCATTGCTTTCTTATTGTCTCTGGGGCTACATTGTGTGTAAACACATGGTGTAAACATGCATACATAAGATATTGAGCCATTAAACTATGGATTTATATCCATACAGCTCTGGATTTATATCCATACAGCTCTGGATTTATATCCATAAGTGTTATGGGCCAGTCTGAATTGACTCGCATAAATAAACGCTATAGCTACTACCTGTTTAGTTCAACCTGAATAAAATAACTTGTGACAATTGAAGAGACACCCCAACTCTCTCATGTCACCAGCTCTGATCAGCCGGGCCCTTCTACCTCCTCCCACCTCCCGAGCCCTGCCCGGCATAAAAGTCCTCTCCCGTGCGCCGTAAATAATGTTGATAAAGACGCCACCGAAAACGACTTTCACGCGTCGCCCGATTGATTTAACGTGACCTCCGTTTCCAAATGATATTGGAAGTCTATTTAAACAGATGAAGGCTTAAATTGTCTCGCTTGTATGTGCATTAATTCCCCATTCATCATCATTACTCAGTGATTGGTCCATCCACGCCTCCTCGCCAGCCCCGCGCGCTACGACAAGGGCCTGTAAATTAGAATGTAGAACAATTTAAACAGCAGCAGCAGCCTCTGATAGGATGGCTCTGTTTTTTTCTCTCTTCAGTGGACAGCTGCTCCGCACCTCCCCTATCAAAACGCTTTGTGCTAATCAGGGTTCCGACGAGCCCTGAGCCAATTCTCACTAATAACATCTTCTAAGGCCGAGGTAATTGCTGTTATGTGCCCAATATAGCAGCCCATCATATATTGTAGCTCGGTCATATACTGTCTTCCAGCGATTAAATGGAGTGTTGATGGTGGATTCGGCCATTGAGGATTCGACGTAGTGAGGGAGAGCTGGTGATCCATATGCGTTGTTGGGTAAATGTGGTTATAATTTGTATCACTTATGTGTCATTCTGGCTGACACTGTGACGCGTAGTCCTGGCCTCTAACCCCAACTCACACTGCTACTGTCCAATGGGAAACAATTGTGAAATAGCCAATGCATTTAAATATGTATTTCGTTAAAATTGTATTTTACGTTATTATTTTATTATGCACCAGCCAAAACAATGTTTCTTTCTGTCCTGCAACCTCAGTATAAGGCAAAAATATGGCGTGATGGCTTACATAAATCTGCCTTGTGTCTTCGCCCCGACCCGGGTGGCTTAAACGGTGTATTATTCCTAACATATGCATTTTAATCAGCTCGGTCACACTTACAAGAACTCCAGTTAATAAGGCGATCAATCACACTGGCGGGTGTGGGGTGGAGGGTATTTCAGGGGGGGGGGGGGGGGGGGGGCTCGCGGGGGCTGCCTGATTAGGACGAACCTTTTACCTCTTGACACACCGGAATGCATGCAGGATGGGAGCGTGATTCAAGGAATAATTTGCGAACACATTATTTTGTCTACAGATGGAAAAATAGATATAGGTTAATATATTTTAGAAACTTGTGTTTATAGGAAAGGGAACGGTATCCCTATAATAAGGCCGTATTGTTTGCTAAAATGGTGGCTAAGTTAAAACAACAGTAAGCTAATGCTGTCTCGTTTATTCGTTAGACAACGATTGGAAATTAGTTAATTAGAGCACGACCATTAAGTAGTTTATCAAATTTTAGCCTCAATACATAGTTAGGCCTATATAGAGAATTTGTTACTGCGTTTTACAGGAGCATAGAAAATTGCAATTCCACATTCCATATTGGAACGCTTTTATCCACCCTCGTGGTGCTACAGCCTCATTCTAGTGTCCCGTTATATCTAGGAATCTCTCATTTATGGAGATTACTCAATTACGCGTCAAATGCAACAAATTTAGCACGCGCTGATTGGTGGGGCCAGTTGGATCATCGATCTTTTAGCATTCCAATATCTTCTCGAGACAACTAATTCTGCCGTTGTCTATTAACCGTTGGGAGAGAACATAATGACTGGCGTTAACCGGGCCCGGGGACCGCTTAGCTGCCATACGATCTCGCGCGCCCATCAAAAGACGACGCCCAGCAATTCTGTGTTTTGACACCGACCACTTCAGTCAAATTACTGCTTTTGTAAGGAGAAATATGCAATGACAATGCCCTCTACCTTAGGCCTATTGTATTTTATATTATCCTATGGCATTTGTCTATAATAGTCCTACAATTAAAGACATTGCTAGGAAGTTACATGGGCCTACTTCTATTATTTTAGGCATAACAATGTGCAATTAATTCGTTCTATATCATATAATATTAATAACTTTCTGGAATATAATGTTTTAGATTTGATTTAGATTAGGATTCTACATGTAGGCCGTCCCTTGATGCTCAGGCTGCAATGAAAACTAGTAGGCCTATCCTGTGAGTCGTAGAATAAAACATTCGATAGATTTTGTTGTTTGAAATGCTTTATTGCAAATTTGAAGTCCAGAACAATCCAACAATATATTCAGCAAAAATTACCAGAGAGTTCAGTTCCTATATGAATTCGCTCTCTTGAGCCTTTTTGCAGTAATATCCCTAAAACATGACAGGGTTATTTCGATGAAATACTATGCCAGTAACAGTGCAAAGCGATAAATTGACATAAAGAAATAATAGCAATTTCCCCAAACTATTTTAGAATGAGTACAATAAATATAAGGCTTATAGTATCAGAATCAGTCGTTATTAATGCATTTATCCAAGCATTCGGTCTTATGAACATTGGCTGAGGGTAAAGTAGAATGGGGGAGAATTGGGGGTAGGCAGGGGGAGAGAGGTGGTGGCAAGTGTTCAGTCGAGGGTATATGGGTGAGGGGTAGCTCGAGCGAACTCGGCCTAATTTGCCTGGTGTGATTGTCCAATGGCTTCTCTCTCTCTCTCTTCCCCAGTCAAGCCAGAACGAGCTAATCCATTCCCCTGGCGCCTTGTTACCGTTTGGCAGAAACGATCCCTCCCGGCCTCCGCGCGCCGCCGGTATTATCATTAATTCAACACTCAAAATTCATCCGCCACGTACATATTCGTCACTTACTAATTTTACCAGCATCTGCACATTTCGGCCCCAGACCGTCAAAAAAGGGACACTCAGGCAGGGAGAGAGAGCCATAATGAGATGGTGCAGTCTGTTAACAAATAACCTTGTTAAAAAAAGAAGATGGAAAACATAATTCTAGTGTAACTAGCCTACCCATGTGTAGGGCAATTTGGACATGTGAAGAGACTACAAATAATGATAAACCGTTAACGCTATCCATCACGGAGATAAACGTTTGTGTGTAATTCTCAGTCCGCCTGGCCTCTCTCTTTCCTCGCACCAAATTAATTTTAGATCAATCAAATGTGTATTTTAACCATCTCTGAATGTTTCATAGTCTGCATGGGGTTTTATAAATAAAATGTATTTTTCAGTGAATAGCGTGATGTGTGATATCATCGCGTTGGTGCTTGAAAACATATAGCTTAAAAACTGGGTAGGCTATTTTTTGCGCTCCGAGCTCGCTCATCTTTCCTTATTGTTATGTAGCAGGTGTATGTAACAGCACGCGCTGCAATACTTGTCGTTTATGCTGCTGCTTGTATGGAGTCATTCTATTCATGCTGTTTGAGTCCTGTTCATGTGTTTTCTTTATGTTTGATAAAAGCTCATCATGGTTAAAGCGTACGGCCCTCTTCTGCGCTTCAATGACCCAGTCCAATGAACACATGTGGATGTACCTCTCTTCATTTTATCTGGTCAATGGCACCTCCTCTCTCTGGTCCAAAGTCACCGGCGAGGACTTGCTCAGCACCGACGGTGTAAACGTCAGAAACGCGTCAGTCCTGCTCGTTGGGGAGCACGGGAAGTCTGACCCGGTGTGCCTCTGTGGAAAGCCGTTTGTTTGAGCGGAGTGACAGGCGAGGCAGGAGCAGGGGCTCCCCCCGGGACCGAGGCCGTGGGCCAGGCTGGGGTACAGGGACGGGTGCCTGAACGCACACAGCAGCTCCGGCCTCTGGTAGGGATGAGACAACATCCTGAAACTGTCGAGGGATCTGAGTGGGTTGGAAAACGGGGTGGCGGAGGAGGCCGAGCCAGCTCCGACCCCAAGGTGGGAGTAATACGGTAATGGCAGGTGGGACGGGAAGGAGTAACCGAGGTTCCCGGTGGCGGCCGCGTGGTTCATCATGTAGGTGTAGAAGGCGGGGTCGGCGGGGTGAGGCCATGTCATGGCCAGACGCTGCCGTTTGTCCTTCATTCGGCGGTTCTGGAACCACACCTATGGAACACAAACATACAGAGAGGCGGGGTAAAATATTAACCTTCATAGGTCTGTGACGAGAAAGACAACAGATTTACAGCTGTTTTTGCACTTTTACGCACGGTTCCAAATGGCCTTACTACACGGAGTGCACAAAACATTAGGAGCACCTGCTCTTTCCATGATATAGACTGACCAGGTGAATCCAGGTGAAAAAGCTAATTTCCCTTAAATCCACTTCAGTCAGTGTAGGGTATGAGACAGGTTAAAGAAGGATTTTTAAGCCTTAAGACAATTGAAACTTGGATTGTGTATGTGTGACATTCAGAGGGGGAATGGGCAAGACGAAATATTTAGGTGCCTTTGAACGGGATGTTGTAGTAGGTGGCAGGTGCACCGCTTTGAGTGTGTCAATAACTGCAACGCTGCAACAGTTTCCTGCATGTATCAAGAATGGTCCACCACCCAAAGGACATCCAGCCAACTTGACACATCTGTGTGGAACGCTTTCCACACCTTGTAGAGTCCATGTCCCGGCGAATTGAGGCTGTTCTGAATGCAAATGGGGTGCAACTCAATATTAGGAAGGTGTTCCTAATGTTTTGTAAGCTCCGTGTATAGACATGCAAATTCCAGCTCATTAATTAATACTCAAGCTCGCCCCTTAAATGTTTTCTGTGTAATCATTAACACAATGAATCAACGTTTCATTTTGGTAAATATTGCCTGTGAAATTACATTTACTGTATTGTTTTGTCTGATATGATTTCAAGTGAACTCATATTTTCTTTTTAGATTTGCAACTAAGATATGTCCTTTCTATGCCAAATATGTTCTATGGGCAATAGGCCTAGATGTAGTCGAGAAACGTTATGATGTTGAAATAGGCTACTGTTAAAGCCGAAGACCTTTATCTTACCTTGATTGTGGTTTCTGGTAAATTTAATGAAGCCGCCAGTTCGCATCTCCTCGGCCTGGACACGTAATTCTCCCGGTAGAATTCCTTCTCCAACCGGCCGATTTGCTCCCGAGTGAAGGCCGTCCGGTACCGTCGCATCGCGTCGGCCCCGTAGGACAGCGAACCCTGTCCCGAACCCATCTTACCAAGATCCATGATGCTGTCACTCGGGTGGCAGGGGGAATCACCGTTTCGACCTGGAATGGGTTTAAAACATGAATCAGATTATTAGCTATCGAATAGCCTGAAGTAAAGATACATTTGATGACAATCGTATCCTACAATTATGTGTTGTATATGTTTTATTTTGTTATTTTTGCATACTTGTCTCCACAGCCTCTATGTGTCGTTTGATTGAGGTTGACAAAAATGGAAAGCAGAGCACCACAGCTAGCCAAAATGCATCTCATCATAAATTAAGCCCATATAGGCCTAGAGTAAACTAAACAATCCAGATAAATGAATACCATAGCTAACTCCATCGTTTTGATATTTATAGTTTGAGCAGAACCCAATTTATTGTGAAGAGAATAGCATATATTATAATTCGTTCAACATATAGGCTACTTTTCCCCATTCATTTGAAAACAGGTCCTCAAAATACATATGGTAATAAGCATTAGACAATTTTTCATAAAATACATGACTAGTTTGATGTCAGTTCTCCTGGGGTATGGTCCCCAGATAATTCCAATCAGTCTACCAACGAATTAATAAGATCGTTTAATGTTTTGGATCTGCCATTTTTATTTGTGGTTTGTTTACTTAAAATCTCTACTAGAAGTATACGTGCAAATTGGTTAATTTGCTACAGGGTGTCTGGCGCCGAGGTGACTCGTTTTAAAAGTGACACTGTGGTTAAAACACTAGCTAAGGGGGTGTAACCCTATAACAAGCTGAGATCTCTCATGAGTGTGGATGTAACAATCTATAGATACATTAATTAATTACAAATTAACGTTGTTATAAAAACAATAACAATTATGTTAAGTGAATTGTCACTCCCTATCCATAATTCAATCAAACGGAATAGCTATGTTACGCCATAATTTACTTTTTGCATTCTAGACGCTGCATGCACAGAAGTAGGCTACTAGCAATCGATTGTACACAATGTTTACAGCGTCAAATCGATTGCATTCATTCGTTTTCATTTTCCCAACTTCAAAATCACATCCATGCAATGTGTTGAAAAAAAGAAAATGAAGAATGCCATGCCGTTTTATTCATTACCTTTCCCATTGGGATAGTCCATGCTTTCTGGCGTGCAGCTCACATCAATTTCTTCATAGAAGTCTGACTCTGTGTCCGAGCTGCTCGTTTCTTTGTTGCTGTGATCTATCCGGTGTCTCTCGGTAGAAGAGGACATGCCAACCGGTCTTACATCGGCGCACACGCGTCCCCGTGCGCCCTCCACCTCCTCGTCCGCTCTTTCTCGCGAGTAGGGTGCAGAACCAGGGCTCAGGCAGTTCCTGTGGACCGTCTTTCCTTGCGGTTCTTGCGCGGGGCTTCCAACTGCTTCCGAAAAATTAGAGCCCGTCTTGCCAACTGCGGTGCCAAGTTGACCTCCCTCTGCGAGCATCACCATCTCCTTTCTGTTTTCCATTACCGACGAACGCGCGTGGAATGAACGGGCGCCAAATCTACAGAGAGAGCCAAGCTGTCTGTGACACTGCAGGCTACGGTTGGCGAGGGGATTCAGTCGTGAGAGTGGAGAAAAAAGAGTAGAGGAATTGATTGAAATGAGAGGAGAGAAGAGAGGGGGATGTACCTTCTGATCCTGCGAGGCGAGCGCTTCAGAGTGCGCCACAAGCCCTGGGAGGGATCACCATTGCATTCTCTTTCGCTCGAGCTGTCATTCTTAATAGGGCAGTCGTCATAATAGCAACTCTGATGACGCCACGCATCGATTGGCTGTGGATAAACAGAGAACGAGCAATCACATCCGCGGTATTAGGGATAATAGGGAAGACAAGCAGCTTTGGAAATGAGTGTAGGCATTATCACACGGCATGAGCTAACTAGCAAATGATTTTGTGCAAGTATCAAGAGGTTATATATTCCACTGAACGTCAATGTTCTCCAATCCTCAACTTCCACAAGGAAATAAAACCGTTCGAAACGATGAATTCTGAAAAATCTTCAAGATTTCAATGATAGTTGAATTAAAGGTCATTCTTAGGAGGTACTCAGTTATTAAGATGAGGAACACTATTGATATGTACATTATAATGATGAATTATTTACTAATTTCTAGGACACCCGGTTATGTGTAATGTGATGCCATGAAATAATCCATATTATTAACCCACTATTTACGTTTTTGACAAGGGACAAATTATTTGCGTTGTTTGTTGTGACGTGGTCATTAAATAGCCCACACATATTTGTTTGGGAAATATTATAATGTGTGTTTGAAGCCAAATGGTGTTTAATTTGTTTAGCATTGTGATGTTTGTAATCCACAGCAGGAGCACAATATAACAGTATGGTGAGGTTTGTTGAAAAGTGCCAAGGCTCCCCTTAATTTTGTCATGTATTACTGTATGTGTGAGGGAATCTGAAGTTGGCGTTCAAAACGTATGGCTTGTGTTAAACAAAACACAATGCTTTTCAAACGTCTAATGTGAAGGACAATGCACGGCTATATAAGGCCTGTTATTTAATTGAAAGTCTGATTGCAGTAAGCTTCCTCAGTGGTGCTTAATAGAGGCGTTTAAAACATGTTCCATTTGGAAAAACATGCTTCATGCGCGTCTCGAAGCATCTAATGGAATGAAATGGAGATCTCCACTCTTTAGTGGCCTGTCCAAGTGTCCTTAGAACACTGCGTAATTGTAACGGAACAAATTCGTCACATTTCAGTGCCCCGCCCTATCCCTCTCCATCCCCTCTCTCCCTAATCTCTCTCCCTCTCTCATTCCCTCCTCTAAAGTGGTGTCAAGTAAAGTGCTCCGAGGTCAAGTCCTGGTGGCCAGAGTTAAGATTACTGACCATTTGACTTGTGATTACATTCATATTAGTCTGAACAACCAACAACATGGGGCTACACAGCCTGGTCTCATAGACTAGACGTAACATAGTAAACGTAAATCCGGGATACTCAAACTAGTATATGTTACTTGGTATGGTTATATAGATGGTTGCTTAAGGCAAAAACAAAAGTAGGCTGGTTGGTCGGAGTAGATGGGTGATTGGTCGGGTTGGATGGGGGGTTGGTCGGGTTTGATGGGTGGTTGGTCGGGTTGGATGGGTGGTTGGTCGGAGTGGATGGGTGGTTGGTCAGGTAGGATGGGTGGTTGGTCGGGCTGGATGGCTTGTTGATCGGGTTGGATGGGTGGCTAGTTGGAGTGGATGGGTGGTTGGTCGGGTTGGATGGGTGGTTGGTCGGAGTGGATGGGTGGTTGGTCGGGTTGGATGGGTGGTTGGTCGGATTGGATGGGTGGTTGGTCAGGTTGAATGGGTGGTTAGCTAACCCTTCCTCTAACTCTAACCATAACCATTTTAGCTAACACTTCCCCTAACTTTAACCATTTCAGCTAACCTTTCCCCTAACCCTAACCTTAACCCCTTAACCTAACTTCTGAACTTAACCTTAACCCTAACCCCTAACCCTAACCCCTAGCCTAGATAAGTTTAGCCAGCTAGCTAACATTAGCCACCTAGCCACCTAGCTAGAACACATCATACATTTTGCAGATTAGTAACATATAGTACTTTCTGAAAATGTGTAACATATTGTACATTTAGCTAATTCTTAACATATAATATGAATTGTAATTCATAACATGTCATACGAAATGGGCAATGGACATCCAAAAATGAACACATACCATAAGAAATGTAATATATCATACTAGTTGTCACATTTCGGATTTATGTACAGCATAATATGAAATGCTTTGAGACCAGGTTGGCCAACAGGAAAAGTTTTCATCACAACCCAAGGCCTATAATTTAGGAAGCATTGTTTTACAGTAATTGCATAGTTGTATCAGCTATACTATAGCCAGCGTTATGGCTATGGCATATTTTAACATAAAGGGTGAAGGGCGGCAGGTAGCCTAGCAGTTAGAGCGTTGGACCAGTAACCAAAAGGTCGCTGGTTTGAATACCTGAGCCGACGAGGTGAAAAACCTGTCAATGTGCCCTTGAGCAAGGCACTTACAGTTGAAGTCAGAAGTTTACATACACCTTAGCCAAACATATTTAAACTCAGTTTTTTTACAAATCCTGACATTTAATCCTAGTAAGAATAATTTTTTTCAGCTTTTATTTCTTTCATCACATTCCCAGTGGGTCAGAAGTTTACATACACTCAATTAGTATTTGGTTGCATTGCCTTTAAATTATTTAACTTGGGTCAAACGTTTCAGGTAGCCTTCCACAAGTTTCCCACAATAAGTTGGGTGAATTTTGGCCCCTTCCTCATGACAAAATTGGTGTAACTGAGTCAAGTTTGTAGGTCTCCTTGCTCACACACGCTTTTTCAGTTCTGCCCACAAATTTTCTATAGGATTGAGGTCAGGGCTTTGTGATGGCCACTCCAATACCTTGACTTTGTTGTCCTTAAGCCATTTTGCCACAACTTTGGACGTATGCTTTAGGTCATTGTCCATTTGGGAGACCCATTTGCAACCAAGCTTTAACTTCCTGACTGATGTCTTGAGATGTGGCTTCAATATATCTACATTATTTTCCTTCCTCATGATGCCATCTATTTCGTGAAGTGCACCAGGCCTTCCTGCAGCAAAGCATCCCCACAACATGATGCTGCCACCCCCATGCTTCACGGTTGGGATGGTGTTCTTCGGCTTGCAAGCGTCCCCCTTTTTCCTCCAAACATAACGATGGTCATTATGGCCAAACAGTTCTATTTTTGTTTCATCAGACCAGAGGACATTTCTCCAAAAAGTACGATGTTTGTCCCCATGTGCCGTAGTCTGGCTTTTTTATGGCGGTTTTGGAGCAGTGGATTCTTCCTTGCTGAGCGGCTTTTCAGGTTATGTCGATATAGGACTCGTTTTACTGTGGATATAGATACTTTTGTGCCTGTTTCCTCCAGCATCTTCACAAGGTCCTTTGCTGTTGTTCTGGGATTGATTTGCACTTTTCGCACCAAAGTACGTTCATCTCTAGGAGACAGAACGCGTCTACTTCCTGAGCGGTATGACGGCTGCGGGGTCCCATGGTGTTTACACTTGCGTACTATTGTTTGTACAGATGAACGTGGTACCTTAAGGCGTTTGGAAATTGCTCCCAAGGATGAACCAGACATGTGGAGGTCTACAATATTTTTTCTGGGGTCTTGGCTGATTTCTTTTCATTTTCCCATGATGTTGAGCAAAGAGTTTGAAGGTAGGCCTTGAAATACATCCACAGGAACACTTCCAATTGACTCAAATTATGTCAATTAGCCTATCAGAAGCTTCTAGCCATGACAACATTGTCTGGAATTTTCCAAGCTGTTTAAAGGCACAGTCAACTTTGACCCACTGGAATTGTGATATAGTGTCTGTAAACAATTGTTAGAAGAATTACTTGTGGTATGCACAAAGTAGATTTCCTAACCGACTTGCCAAAACTATAGTTTGTTAACATGAAATCTGTGGAGTGGTTGAAAAATGAGTTTTAATGACTTCAACCTAAGTGTATGTAAACTTTCGACTTCAACTGTAACCCTAATTTGCTCCAGGGGCGCCGTTCTACTATGGCTGACCCTGTAGGTGGGCCGTCATTGTAAATAAGAATTTGTTCTTAACTGACTTGCCTAGATAAATAAAGGTTAAATAAAACTTTATAAAATACAAAATAAGCATACTATGCATGTCATAGAAAGGTTCAACGTCAGTATAAATATTAGAGGGCTACACATTACTGGACAAGTCAACCATTTGATTATTGTAAATGTTGACATTCTTTGTGCACACACGCCTGTGTTCTATGGGGGATTGCGCACGCGCAAATAAAGGGGACGCAATGCATGTTTTCAGGATGCTGGACGTCTCCTAAACTCTTTGATCTATGTACTCGAGCGCAGTAAAAAGTCACTAAACTCAGTGATAAATGACAAGGCTTTTAAGGCTATGGCCTTTGGGGGAGGTTGAACTTGATATTACCACTCTAAAGATTTCACGGTGTTTTAAGTTGAGTCCTGGAATCGTAATGGGGCCCGATACAACTCTCTGACTGTTTGTTTTCGGTTTATGCGTCACGAATTACATATTACGCATAGCATCCTCCGTATTGTTTCTATTTACTATTGAAGGATGGGCTCATAGAATTAGGGATTAGAATACGTAATATTAATTTAATAGGAGTTCTATGGATAGGCTAAATATAAGCATCCAGATCAAGCTGTTATTAGCTAATTGACGGAGAGGAAGTATAGAAAGCTGGTCCCGATTATCCAACCTTCTACCAAAGTGCACTTGCACAACAATAGCCGTAATGGAGTAAATCATGGTGCTTACACCAATGCAATGCTTTTAAATCCATGATGGGGAGTGTACAAGTGCACCCTCTGGGAGAAGGGTGGAGAATCGGGATGCTAGTGCTAATCATTCAATCTCCACTCCTTACTGAGTATCCTGTTCTTGGGTCCTCTGATTCAACTGCTAGATTGAGCAGGTTGGGGATGAGGCAGCAGACATGTCTGTAGAATAGGTGCATTAACTCATATTAAATGTCCTACAGTTCAGACACAGTATCAGTGTACTGGGGACTGGGATGACGTCAGAGGTCGTCGTGAGAAGGGGATACCACTAAGCATTCTCGCGCAGCCATCGCTGTCCTCGTGCGCCCTCGCCTGTTGAAAAATAGGAAGGCACACGTGCCCTCATTTACTCTTTGGTGGGCGACTGACAGAGCGAAATTCCTCTCCCTCAGTGCACACCTCCCCCCTCCGCCTTCATTTTCTTCTCTTGCTCTCACTCCCTCTACTCTCTGCTTACAATGACAGTTCACAGTAAAAGTGTCTGAGCCGGTTCTGTAAGGATATTAGATGCCGTTTTAAGGTCTGGATCTTTTGTCTCGCGATTCTCTATATCCCTCTGAAACACACTACAAGTATACTGTCAAAACTATAAACGTTTCGGATGGATTATACTCTCATTCCATTGTCTAATTATAGGCTAATATCTTACCCCATAGGTCATTTTAAAGTTGCTTATGAATTTATTTATCTCCCATCTGATGATGTCTGGCACAAGCAGTAACTTCTTGCGCAACAATTTTGACTCGTCGGTACCAAAAAGCAATTCTGCAAAAAGCCATTCTATCTTTTACATGTATTTTGTATTAATTTTTATTTTTTTAGACCTTTATTTAACTAGGCAAGTCAGTTAAGAACTAATTCTTATTTACAATGACGGCCTACCAAAAGGCAAAATACCTCCTGCGGGGACGGGGGCTGGGATTAAAAATACAAAGAAATACAATATAAATATAGGACCAAACACACATCACGACAAGAGAGACAAAACAACACTACCTAAAGAGAGACCTAAAACAACAACATAGCAAGGCAACAACACATGACAACACCGCATGGTAGCATCATAACATGACAACAACATGGTAGCAACACAACATGGTAGCGTCACAAAACATGGTACAAACATTATTGGGCACAGACAACAAAATGTATATTTCTGTCTGTCTTTGAACTTTGAAAGGAATCAAGGCTATATCACTTCAATCAATTGAAGCCCCATAGGCTACCATATAATTATTCCACCTGTGCTATAAAATGGAAGTCCTTGAAATTAAAATTAGAAAGTGGAGAAATTAATGTTATGTTATTTTCCCTCCATGAGAAGTTCTCATTGAGGACGTTGTCCATGCTATAGATAGATAGATAGATAGATAGATAGATAGATAGATATATAGATAGATAGATAGATAGATAGATAGATAGATAGATAGATAGATAGATAGATAGATAGATAGATAGATAGATAGATAGATAGATAGATAGATAGATAGATAGATAGATAGATAGATAGATAGATAGATAGATAGATAGATAGATAGATAGATAGATAGATAGATAGATAGATAGATAGATAGATAGATAGATAGACAAGCGCGGAAGACATAAACGTTTATGACGTGTCCATCCACCGAGTCACAATCGGAACCATAGTAATAAAATAAAAAAAAAGGTTCATTAGAACCTAACTAATATTTCGCTTTTTACTTCAGCAGGTACAATTCTACCGTTGGGAGAGACACCGATAGGGAAATTACATCGGTAAGACAAGACTGTTTTCTTAAGACTATGTCCAGAGATAGGGACCTGGCTACCTGGATCAACCAACACTACTGAAAGTGTATAAGTTCCTCAATATTTTGAAGTTTGAGTTACCAACAAGACCTAGCCTACTATGTTTGAAACTATTGTGGGTGGTTTGAGAAACTTTGCGTTCTAGAATATATAGCCTATATTCCATTAAGTGTTGCTGTATTCATAATATTGCATTAATATAATACTGTGTAAACGGAAAATCCAAAAATGTCCATTCAAAAAACATAAGTTGGTTAGGCCATATACTATGTTCCACTCTCGTTCAACTGTTTTCCCTCCATTCATCTGGGTTCATGGAAATATACCGACTTAGAACACTGAAACTGCTTTTATAGCCCAAGGCTAAATATTTGTAGTAGACATACCCACAATCACAGCCAAATGTAAACCCTCTAACTGTTTTCGCAGAAAAGGATGCTAGGCTACTCCATAGGCCTAGCTACATAGTTGGTTATCAATTGTTTTATTTTGTATCTCTGATCTGATGATACTCTCTGTGGTATAAGCAGTAAGTATATTTTAGATTTCTATTTCTGCCTCTCTTCGAGTTTTGCAAGATAATATTGAGTTTTTAAAATCATATAAACTTCTTATCCATTAAATGTGTATTAGTATACTCATTTGTGTGGGATTAAATAAAAAGTATATATTAAATATATATATTTTTCTCACTATAACACCTTTTTAAAAGGCAGTTCCATTGGTCTATGTTTGTTTCTAACCGCTATACCAAGTAAACGGACATTCGTGAAATATTGAAGTGTTTTGTCATATTTATTGTAGGCCTACATCACACGTTTCCGTTTATTGTATATTAGTTAGGCATCTGGTATATTAAAACATCTAACATAGGGAATCCTTGCAAATATAAATATTTAAATTGATGTCTCACGTGCTTCAATAAATAGTCGTGTTTTATTTTCAATGAATCCCTAAGGTGAATTCGGTATAAGTGGGACCCCATTTGCATTTCAGTCTTCTGCAGCCTCTTTTGACATCTATCTAACATATTAGCCCAAAACATGATACATTTCTGAAATCCTCAAGATGTTTCCTAATCACACTCGCACACGAAAAAGTATATCTTATTCACAGGAGGCATGACACATCAATGTATGTACACAGAGTCAAAACCATGTTTTCCGTTTGCATTTGGTAAACTGGGACAGCAGGTTAGATTATCCATTATGTTGACCAGATTATGGTTTCCCATAAGCATTTTAAGACTAAATTCAGCATTAGAACCATAGAGCCTAAAGATGCTTTTGGGAAACCATGCATTAATACTCTAGTGGCCGCTATAACAATGAAAATAAATATCTTTAAAAATGGAAGGCAGACGGGAGGAAGCAAGATCAGGTGGGACCATTCCAGCCAATAAGAAGACAGATTCGCGTGTTGCCAACAGGCACTGTTTCCACTAGTTACCACAGCCACAACGTCAAAAGTGTCTATATCATAAAAATTAATGAAAGCTACAATTCGATTTTTGGTTTTAAATTAAGGATTAATGTTTGGGTTAGCACATTTTAAGAAGCGACATTTCAAAAATGGAAGGGTTTTACGAATTGTGGCTGTGGTAACTAGTGAGGACTAGCCACAACTCCGATATAAAGTCTTTAATAGGTGTCCTACTTAGATCAGTGCACTCCTAACAACCTAATGATTACGAATCTTCTATTCGATCAAATAAGCAACACATAGCAAATAAGCCATTCAATTTATTGTTATCCAAATTCGACATTCTCTCATTGACCTCGAAAAAACGTCACCCACTGGAGAAGACAGATTTTGGGCCCAATTACCCCTCTCGCCTCTTCCTCTCTGGTTGGATAAACGGGACACCATTATTATAGTCCTAATTATACCCCAATGGGTTTCAGAAATGTGTTGGGCTAATATGTTGGATAGATGTTGGATGGATGTCTGAAGAGGTTACAGTAGACGGAAATGCAAAAGGTGTCCCACTTTTTCAGAATTCAGTCAAATAACAGTACAAATAACAGTACTACAATAAAACATGAACAGGATATATCACTACAACAACCAGAGCCCTGCCTAACCTAAGTACAAGGGGTCCCTAATGTAAACTGGATCTCTCTCCTCCATTGGAAAAACCTATAAGACTGTCCCACTTTAGCTACTCCATGCTGTCCTACTTTATCTACTCCATGCTGTCCTACTTTATCTACTCTGTGCTGTCCTACTTTAGCCACTCCTTGCTGTCCTACTTTAGCCACTCCTTGCTGTCCTACTTCAGCCACTTCATGCTGTCCTACTTTATCTACTCCATGCTGTCCTACTTTAGCCACTCCATGCTGTCCTACTTTATCTACTCCATGCTGTCCTACTTCAGCCACTTCATGCTCTCCAACTTTATCTACTCCATGCTGTCCTGCTTTATCTACTCCATGCTGTCCTGCTTTATCTACTCCATGCTGTCCTGCTTTAGCCACTCCATGATGTTCTACTTTAGCTATTGTTGGTAAAGTGGGACAACAACTAAAAATACAGAATTATAAAATGTATACAGAATTTTGGCAACTTTTTTTATGCATTTTGAGGCACCAGCACATAGTAGGCACATGTACATCACAATTTGGCACTGTGCATCATTTATAACAGTTTTATAACATTAACATAAAAATAGAATTAAAAGCTAATTTACTGATCTTTCCATGTACTTCGTGGGGTGAGCTTCCAGTTTGAAGCTTGCTCTACCCACCTCTATGATGTCACACCAACTAAGTAATGTGATTTTGATGATGTGGTTTCTCTGCAAGGGCTTTAAATATAGCGTTAATTTTTTCTTGCCAGACCAAGAAAAAAACACATCAGGAGTAAACTGTTATGATGTCCCACTCTTTCTGAATTTCCCTTACCTCCTATTTCCCATATAGGCATATCTCATGCTCTATTGGAATATCATTTTATGCCTCTCTTTGTGCTATATGATACAAGATAGCCCCTGTCTGTTACCTGTGAGGAGTTATGCAACTTAGCAGTCAAGACAGATACTATCTTGTGATCTGTCAGCAGATAGGCCAACACTTACAATGTTCTTTTGCGCAATTCAAAGATGACCTTGTTCGTTTACATTAGTGGCACTTTATTGTGTGTGTTTTAGATATGGTACTCGAAGGACACCGGAAAGGTTAGTACGACTTGCTCATTGTTTATTGTACTCAAAAACATGTATGTTCTCCATATGGGCAACATAAGTGCAAGAACCGAAAGGAAAACGGGACGCAGTGTGTTGTGGTTTTGCTCTAGTCTTTGCTATAGTGTTTTATACACCGGGTTCAAAAAGGGAAACGGCCCCCTCAGCAGACATTGCTTATTGCGCCCCTCTCGGTTTTACAAGCGGGCCTAAGGTGAACTTGACCAAGGAGTCTGCTCAGTGCGCGATGCAACCCTGCCAATACTGTCTCATTATTTTCGTTTTGAACAAGAGTGAACTATTCCATCAATACCCACCAGGGCAAAACAAATCAATGGATTTGGTTAGGATTGTTTGTACGGAGGATAAGCCAATCGAATAATATATTTCTGCAATCCTCGCACCTCCACCCTCCCCGCTTCAACTTGGCCTTGAAACTGGATGACGCACCCACCATAAAAGCGTTGACCTTGGAACGCGCCCGGAAATATGTATAGAGAGTGCAAGGTGGCTCGAGCTGGAGATCTCTTCTCGTGTAATTTTAAGCCCCCTTTTATCGCTCATCGCGCCTCTATTTGTTATCGCTAACTGCTCTTCTCACACGCACTGCATGTCCGCATAACGACGAGATTACCGAGCTACTGAAACCTACATCACCCTATTAAAACGAAAACACCATTCAGTAGCCGACGATATGGCTTACCACAATGTCAACGGTAGCGTGGAAAACCGAGTCGCCAAACGCTCACCTGGCGGAAACCGTTTTCATTTGGATCACTATAACTCGGCTCACCTTCTATTTCCATATATGGCACTTGAAAGAGACTCATTATAATATATAGGCGAGTGTATCTTTCACCTTAATTCTTTCGCTATTCCAGTGTATGAAATCAATGTAGATCCGAGTTATCCTTTTGAGTTGGGATAGCCCATGGCATACACAAAGCTTGCCTAACTGAAAAGCCAACACACCTCATGAGTTGTCTTATGGTCGAGAAGATACACGTTGGCTTTGGGAATCGAAAATGGAGAGCGCCATGCCTTTTATTTACCTTTCCTGGATATGAAGCCATTGAAATGATAGAATTCGAATGTCCTGAATTGATGTAGCCTATTGCATCACTTATTTGTGTTTATCCTTTACAAGTTTGACCAGGTTCACCGAAACCTACTCTGGGGGCCAAAAGTTTGGAATATTATTCATTCAAGGGTTTTTCTTTATTTGCATTATTTTCTACATTGTAGAATAAAACTGAAGACATCAAAACTATGACATAACACATATGGAATCATGTAGTAACCAAAAAAGTGTTAAATAAATCAAAATATATGTTATATTTGAGATTCTTCAAAGTAGCCACCCTTTGCCTTGATGACAGCATTCTCTCAACCAGCTTCATGAGGACCGCCACAGGAATGTAAGACCCAGAAATACCTCTGAGGCAGAGGATAGGTTCATTAGAGTTACCAGCCTCAGATTGCAGCCCAAATAAATGCTTCACAGAGTTCAAGTAACAGACACGTCTCAACATCAACTGTTCAGAGGAGACTGTGAATCAAGCCTTCATGGTCGAATTGCTGCAAATAAACCACTACTAAAGGACACCAATAAGAAGAAGAGACTTGATTGGACCAAGAATCACGATCAATGGACATTAGACCGGTGGAAATTTGTCCTTTGGTCTGGATTCCAAATGTGAGATTTTTGGTTCCAACCTCAACCAAATGTAGATGGTTTGGGATGAGTCGGACCACAGTGAAAGAAAAGCAGCCAACATGTGTTCAGCATATGTGGGAACTCCTTCAAAGCATTCCAGGTGAGGCTGGTTGAGAGAATGCGAAGAGTGTGCAAAGCTGTCATCAAGGCAAAGGGTGGCTATTTGAAGAATCTCAAATATAACATATATATATTTGTTTAACACTTTTTTGGTTTCTACATGATTCCATATGTTTTATGTCATAGTTTTGATGTCTTCACTTTTATCATACAATGTAAAACATAATGCAAATAAAGAAAAACCCTTGAATGAGTAATATTCCAAACTTTTGGCCCATAGATTTTCATGTTGTCTATCTGTGATGTATTATTGGGAGTTATGTTGTGTCGCCGACCCATTGTAACTTCTTGACGTGATGAAATGTCTATCGAACGTTGTTGAATGACCAACTGAATGTGGCATTGTGCAATGCTTTGTGTTTCTTTAAGAATGTATATTTGGTTTATGTGAAATAGAAGGTCGTTGTAATGTGACTAGCATGAAATCAAGGTTCTATTGTATTCTATCTATTATTTAGTTCCATACAAAATCGTGTATAGGGTATAACCATTGCACCAGTGATTGTTTGTTTTACTAATGCAACATTTTTAGCAATTTCCTTTAAAAAAATGCGACTAAATCACGAAGAGTTATATGTATTTCTTAATGGAGGACAAAGTAAAACATAAAATGCATAAAATACAATTTAGTTCACTGGAATCAAAGGTCTGTGAAGTATGGACATATTTTATCAAAACCAACGGATGGCAATAAAGATTTATTTTAAGTTTGGCTTTTGCACAAATTATGTTTGTCTTCTTGAAAACCATGAGATTTAAAAGCCCATCTAAAAATGTAGGCTAGCCTATATATTCTGGCAAATGGGCATTATTGTTGAACACTTGCTATAGGTTATAGGTTTGTTGATATAATTTGTTAACATTTTTTGATGTTCGTTTCTGTAGACTATTGTGTGATATAGCATACTGCTTTTAATAACTTTATTGTATGTTAATACTAGTTGGAAATTCTGCTTTCGATGTCAAGTTGTTTTGTTGTTTATTGTTAATGACGAATCGTTTTGGCCAAACAAAAACGCAAGTGGTTACATAGTAAAACATTTGTGCCATAGTAATAACGTCATCAGGAAATAAATTGGTAAACGAAAATAGCCTAATTCCATGATTACTCGATCTGAGTGAACTTGGTGATGGCTAGTGAGTGAGGTGCAGAACATCCACTCAGAATTTGCGTTGAACATTATATGTTATCTGGAAAACGTTTCACGGCCTCATCCTTGGGACAATAATGTTTAGGAAGTGCCCATGTCATCAGAGAGAGCTACAGTATCTTACAGGGGCTGGTGCAAAAATGTTTAAGACTTCTACTTTGTGACACTTTGAGTCAGAGCGAATGTATAAGGGAGCTGTCAGTCAAAGGCGAGATTCAAGAGCCACCCTGTTGACTCTTATTTGCCAATTTCCTTTTTATTTTATCCTTTAGTGCTACATCACGTTACGGTCCGGAGAACATGGAAAAGTTACGTGCCAGGCCGCCCTGTGGTTCACTGGCTCTACCGCAGAAACGTATTTGTATTTCTCTGGCTATACTTTTTACACCCCAGTTTAGTTTCACATCACACCATAACAACTGGATAAGGCACATTTTTCTCACTTTAGGGATTGGAAATAATAGACTGGTTGGGAATAGGCCCACATACTTGCAACGTATTCTGCATTGCACCAATTGTTATTAGAAAATGGTAATACGATGGTAACGTTAGTTCATAGCTTTCCAAATGGTTTAGATTTTCCTTTAATGGCTTTACAATTATTTTGTAGGCATATTGTTACGTCACATAGGATGAAAACATTGTTATTTGTCGCGCAATGACAATTCCAGTCGAAACGAAGAATTTCCATACTCTTGGTAATGACTTTACAGACGGGTCTCCCTAGCTAGTATAATGTCTGGGCAGTGTTGTGGCGCATGGCGGTGGTCCGTTCCTCTATAGGGATGTCTGGTCTGGTCAGACCACGAAATGTCGGACCACTGGCTCAAAACAGACTGCATCTGCGTGCGCCGCGGGCTCTGTGACAGCTCACGATTTGTTTTGATTGCAGGCCCCGCGTCGGAAACCCCGGGTTTAATACAGAACCTCGCTTAAATTGCCATTTATTTTACTAGTTAATGTAAATATTTAATGTCATGTATTACCATTTAAAACGTTTGATTTTGGAAGAGAAATTCAAAATGTTGTAGCCTGATGAGTCACACCTGATTCACAAAGCCGTTATATTTGTGTTATAGCTTCTTTGTTATAGGTTAGTTAGGCCTTCCACACATCATGGTTAGCTACATAAGAAAATAAAAAGAAAATAGCTAGATATTTGATCACGCTAAATCGAGTAATTTCACGATATATATTGAGTAGCTTTCTCAAATTAGTTTATGACTAATTAGGCTATAAAGATAAAGATAAAGTTAAGCACCGGATGTGGGAATTATGTCTAATAAGCCTATCTCAAAAACTGAAATATCAACGTATGGATCACAGAATATCCTTCCCGGAATATGAAATTGATCAAACATAGGCTATAGATTAGACATATAAGCCACATATAAGCCACATATGTAATTTTTGGTTAATGGGATGGTATGAATGTAAAAAAAGAGGTGCAACATCAACAATCTGTATGTCCGACGAATTAGGACTGGGGATGTTGTTTTACTTTCATCAAGCTTATCAGGGAAGAAACAAGTGGTCTACTTCTTAAGGGTATACATCATATAGAATATAGGATATCCTAACAGCCCAACAGATGTATTGATGTGTTTTAATGACATGCATTTTGAGTCCTGTTACGGCATGTTAACATCTGAGTGCTTGGGCCTATATAGCTTACATTGAGTAGATTTGTATTGGAAATCATGTAGAATAATAATGTTAATCAATTAGGTTATGTTTTTCATGTTCAGATAGACATTATTTGAGGTTTTATGTTCTGTCTCTCGTATTAGCTATACCTGACGTCTGATACATTAGTAGTGGTATTTATTAGGATCCCCAATTTGGGGATCTATTATTCCTGTGGTCCAAGATGACTACGACAGTTTATCAAGTCCCTCATCCATCCAGAATATTGTAATAATAGGCCTACAATGAAATAACTGGTTTTTTTTTTTTTTTTTTTTTTTTTTTTTTTTTTTTTACCTTTATTTTACTAGGCAAGTCAGTTAAGAACAAATTCTTATTTTCAATGACGGCCTAGGAACAGTGGGTTAACTGCCTTGTTCAGGGGCAGAACGACAGATTTTACATTGTCAGCTCGGGGATTCGATCCAGCAACCTTTCAGTTACGGGCCCAACACTCTAACCACTGGGCTACCTGCCGCCCCAATTAATGTATAGGTTTGTTATTACTATGTAATGGATAATTTGGACCCTGTACGTGATCTAGCTTAAATATCTAGTTGCTTAATTGTGTTATTTAAACTGTGCCTGAGGCACTGTGCTTTTGACGTTTTTCTTCACATTATTATGACAGATAAGATAAGAATGATAATACATGCCTACGGAAAAATGCTTCCTGAATTCTGTGATTGCATCACAATAATAGTATTATGACTTATTAGTATGATGAATTGGCAAGAATGCCTTTGGAAAATGCTTGAATTCTATATGAATTCATCTTTTGGGGTTCCATTTATAACCTCAAACAAACTTTGACATTTGACGACTTGCATTATTTCATTTAGGTATATTATTTGTGTTACAGCGCTGAAGTTCACTAACTACAACCAATTGACAATATTTCTGATGGCATTATACTGTACCCCAGAAAATAGGCTATAGGTAAGTCTAGTCTGGTTTTGTCTATATGATTCTTGCTTTTTCTCCTGAAACAACACATTTGTAAGGAGAGCCGTAAGGAGAGCCGTAAACACGACCAAGCAGACAGAACACACGTCTATACTACTTCACATCATTTTCACACGTCTTCCCTAAAATTCTTCTAAAAACAATACTGGCTTGCAATTACAACATCCCGATTAGCCTACTTTTCCAATGTGAGAGACAGAAGTGTGCAAAACACATGATGCATACAATGTTTCGTTAGACACAACGAGAATAAAACGTTTGAGAAAAAAAAATGATAGTAAAAGTTAATGCCTTCCAAAGCTTTCATTTGGCCAGGAATTCTCATCCCTCTTCCGCCCTTTTCAAGAACTTAGACGGGTCCTTCAAAGACTGAATAACCCAACAGGCTTCTCGGCTAGACAGCAACTTTAAACTTGACCTTGGCTTCTAGCCGCGTCTACCCCGTAGCCTATGTAAAAAAACAACAAACTCGCTGCCAACCTTGAGAACTGTTTTCTGTCTTTGCATATTGTAAACATGTCGGAAGCGAGGGGTCTGGTATTTGCTGTGCACACTGTCTATCCGAATTCTCACTAATTTCTTGAATGCTCGAACCTATCGCTCTCATTTGAGTAATATGAAATCGGGGCATTTTGACTGACATAATCTCCCATGTATTTGAGCATATTTATCTTTAGTTGCAAAAGGAGATGGACGTATTCCAAGTCTATATATGTTTTTTTGTTCTAAAGCCTTGTTTATTTTCATTTTTATCTGATGACTCCCTATCCGATACGTGTCTCCTGGTGGAGTCATTCGTGTTCCCCACGGTGGTTCGGTCTTCAAACACTGTTAACATTAGCTAGTAGCCCGTCTCCATCGTCGTTTATGGGATATTGGGAAACGTGTCCTTGGTGACCATTCCTTACGCTATGTACTAATTATGTGAGCTGTATTGGGGTGTGTGTGGTCTTTGAATGGATTATACTTTGTGGAATGAATATAGGTCCACCATGTACAAAATAATCAGCAATGACATTGTCCCATAGACATGTTTACACGGACTGCCTTTATGTGCGTAAAAGCAACGTTTATGGATGGATTTAACGTGTATGGATGGAGTCGCCGCAGTCTTTTGAAACAGTTTGGACTACTAGGTCATTTTTATTTTGCTTTCCAATGATAAAAGAGAAACATTTTCCAAACCAATTTAGGTTTGAAATGTAACCCTATATAGGAGAGATAGGATATATATATATGTTTTAATTACTCACAAAACCCTCTCGTTTTGAGCGGCAAAAAGACAAGACAAATCCCTTGATAGGTACGGTCATCTTACAGAGCCGCATTTTCTACATTTAATTATCTGCACTGGGAGATATTTATCATCCTCTTTGCATAGTCTATCACGTGGCCCCTTCTTGGCCAATAGAGGCGCGACCTTGGTGCACCCGGGCGCGTCAGAGTCGCTTACTCTCTCGGAATTAGTATCTCCTTTTTTCAGCCTCTATGCTTTTTAAAAAAGAGCTAGAAGCCTCAATGCTGGATGTCGTGCTATGACAACGTCACTGCTCTTCCGTCCTCGCTGGGTCGACCCGTCGGTGATGTTCCTCTACGACAACGGCGGCGGTTCCGATGAAGTGAGCAAGAACATGGACGCTGGCGGTGGTGGTTTTGCGGGAGGCAACTTTGCGGCGAACCAATGCAGGAACCTGATGGCGCACCCCGCGTCCATCGCTCCGAGCACGGCATACTCGTCAAGCGAGGTCCCTACCTCGGGTATGGGCGAACCATCCAAGCTGTGCAGCCCTTGCTCGGCTGTGCAAAGCTCCTCTAGCGCGTCCCTGCCATATGGATACTTCGGTAGCGGCTACTATCCGTGCAGAATGTCGCACCATAATAGCATAAAGTCGTGCGGGACGCAGCCCCCCTCTGCGTATGGGGAGAAGTACATGGACACGTCCGCCTCGGGCGATGACTTCACCTCCCGGGCCAAGGAGTTCGCCTTCTATCCGAGCTATGCGTCGGTCCCATACCAGCCCGTACCCAGTTACCTGGACGTGCCCGTTGTACCAACTATGAGCGGGCCAGCAGAACACAGACACGATCCCCTGCTGCCCATGGAGAGCTACCAGCCGTGGGCTCTAACTAACGGCTGGAACGGGCAGGTCTACTGCACCAAGGAGCAGCCTCAGCCCGGACACATGTGGAAATCCTCCATACCAGGTACAACATAGGCAGAGAGCCCTCAGGTTTTACACAATAAACCAGAACGACTTTTCATTGTGTTGGTTTTTATGTAGCCTAATGCTTAATCCATAACAACGTGTTAGAAACTATGCCTTTTCTGTAAACAATTATAACGTTTGAGAGTATACACTCTTAGAAAAAAGGGTTCCAAAAGGGTCCTTCGGCTGTCCCCATAGGAGCACCCTTTTCGTTACCAGGTAGAACCCTAGAACATGGAACCCAAAGGGGTTCTACCTGGCACCAAAAACGGTTATTCGAAGGGTTCTCCTATAGGGACAGCCGAACCCTTTTATGTTTCAGATATAACCTTTTTTGTGTATGGCTTGTGAACGGCTTACTATATCAATTTGTTCTCCGTTTTGCTCCACCAGACGCGGTGTCTCCTGTAGGAGGGGACCTGAGCTCCTTCCGACGTGGAAGAAAGAAGCGCGTGCCATACACCAAGGTGCAACTGAAGGAACTTGAGCGCGAGTACGCGGCCAATAAATTCATAACGAAGGACAAACGAAGGAGGATATCGGCCCAGGCGAACCTGTCCGAGCGACAGGTCACTATCTGGTTTCAGAACAGACGCGTAAAGGAGAAGAAGGTCGTCGTCAAAGTGAAGAGCATCAGCTAGTTCTGACTCACATACAACAATGGGATGGGAATTGAACACACACACACACACAATATGCTATTCACGCCTTTTGATTGGAACAATAGAATCCTTATTTCCCACCTAACATAATTCACACATGTACTCTGACAAATGCGTTCCGGGACATTTATGGAGCGAAAATGTAGAAAAACTCTGGACCTTCCTTTTTCCTTCATGGTGTAAAATATTGTTATCGGTGAATGGAGCCCAAAGCAATGAGAAAGCTAGGGCCGTATAATTTTTGCAACTGGCATGCAGTAACCTCAGGAAAACAGACACTCTAACTTCATCTTGTGGAGAAAAAAACCCATTTGGAAATCCCCAGGAAGTGACGGCATTTAAGATTATAGCTTCCACGGTTAAATATTAATCGGTTTTATTTTCCCCTCAACACTCCACTCTGCACGTGCATCTTAATTTAAAGTTATGTTTATTCAAACGGTTCTCATTCTCTCACTCATAACGAATCCAAGGTGCAATCCCGCTTGTAATGCATACATAGTCGTCTGGGAAATTTGTGCCCATGTGAACCATATATCGTTTATATTGTGTGTGTATTCATGTGATTGTATATAAAGGTAAACTATACAGACAAAACTATAATATGTCAAGGCTATCTGTGTCTGTTAAATATGTCGGTGTAGAAATATTGACACAAAAATCCGTCCCAATAAAATCTGGACATTGTTGAATCATATATATCCACGACCTCTGCTTTGAACATCCGTCCAGTATATTACAGTGATGGTTTAGTTTTTGGTGTGACATTTTGAATGTCAATTGTGACATTTGGTCATAGCTATTTAAATGTGAAAGGATTAGTCATAAATTGGTTTAAGTTATTCTTCGGAAGCAGTGTGAGAGGCTCGATTATCAGTTTGTAGGCCTGTTTACCGTGTGTGAGGAACATGTCTGACCGGTGAATGATTTTATGCTTGACTATGGAAGATCCTCGTTTGGCCAGACTGTGTAGAGCTACTCTGGGCTCTATCCATTTCGACGTTAATTCCAGGTATTGCGAAGTGTCTGAATCTATCTATTGAGTGCATCGAAAATGTCTCACTCAAGCAAATAATGGAAGCGTTATTGTGTGTATGTGGATTATTATAAAGCCAACATCGCCATCTAGTGATGAGATTGTCTCAAGCACTACAGTTGACTGTTAGTGGAAACACACTGGCATCTGAATAGGCCTACGCTAGTAGTCTACTAGGAGTCTACTTCACTTAGGACTACTACCACAATCTAGTAATAATAATGTTCCATAGGCATGCTCGCCTATTTTCGCGTCATAAAACTATCATTGTGACGCAATTATATAGAATTCAGATATAATGTTTTCAATAGGTTTCATACTTATCATCACGTCATAATAAGATGAATACAAACTTCATTCGGATGCACGTTGCCTCAGCCACAGCTAAAATACCACCATTGAGTAGGTCACAGATTTCAACAATTAAAAAATTGCTTCCATATAAACGCTTCAGCGTCACGGAGGTATCAAATGTGGGTTTCTGCAGATTACACTCATACGGCGTTTATCGTTGTTTTCGATTTCCTTGAGGTCTTGCGCTTAGCTTTGGTTTTGACATTTATTTGTATTCATTTCTTTAACCATTTCGTCATCCCAATGACAAAGCATGTATGAAAATGTTTAGTATTTAGGCATTTCTTAATCCCCAATTATATGACTGATAATAAACAGGTGAGAGTCTCGCTTTCATGTCTACTGATAATAACAATATCACACAAGATCACAAAATTAGAAGCGCTTTCAAATGCGAGATAGTATTTGTGCACATCTGCATTGCGAATTCGTTCACCTCTAAACTCGTTTTGATTTAAAACATGCATGGGTATACACACTATATTAGGCCGCGTCATACAGGACTGCCGTATCAGTGAGGTAACTTGATGCAGAAGGCATTGAATGCAATACCATTTGAGCTCTCGCTTTTTCATTTTCATGGAAAACAAACTAACATATAGATTTCGGTTTCTTAAACTACCTGTTAAAGTGTAGGCCGATTACATGCAGATCTGTAATATGTAATGTAGGTCTATAGTACTTGAATGTGACATCGAGAGAAAAAAATAGGCCTCATCATTTTGATTCGCCGATGCTGCAGTATACCACCCCACCAGCCGTAGCAGTGTAACTATTAGCCTATCTGATTGTGACTAATAAGGGGTTTCAATTGATCGTTTCTAAAAGATCAGTTTCTTAAATACTATTCTGATTTGCACCATACTCTGGTGACTGATGAAAATCATAGTTTCTAGCGTGTTGCTTGATGATAGGCCTACCACTTATGGTTATATTACTGTATTTGTGACATCATATCCGTTTAGTCTCTGTGCGCTAGGTTTAGGCTTGTATAGATAGATAGATAGATAGATAGATAGATAGATAGATAGATAGATAGATAGATAGATAGATAGATAGATAGATAGATAGATAGATAGATACTTTATTGATTCCCGAGGGGGACATTTCTTATCATAAAGATTTACTATTGCACAGCCTACCGGGCAAAAACGGGTTAAATCAAAGTTTTCTCCCACATCATTTCAACCAAAAAATGAAATGTGATGATGTTGAATCAACATGTAAAAATGATAGGATTTGAAAAAGATAATCAACTTAACCTAAATCCAATGGCATGGTGACATTTTTGGGTGATTTCACGTTAGTTGCCAACTTATTCCAAATGTAAATCAAAACTAGACGTCGAACTGACGTCTGTGCCCAGTGGGAGACCATTCTGCAAAAATAAAAACAACGCAGACATTAAACTAGCAAAGCAAACAAACACATGGTGATTGTAGAAGGGAAAGGGTTTCCACTTGCTTTTATTGTTGTAGGATGCCAAAAGCTCCTTGTCGTTATCTTCGTGAATGCAGGCTATGCACATTTACTACAAGCCTTTCATGATCAAATATAACAAATAATTCCTAAAATGAATCCCGCGGTCACGGCCAAAAAATATAAACATCTAGAAAAAATGTTTTTACGAGCTGTACTAACATTTCTCCCTCGAATCAGATTTTAAGCCTTCGCCAAGTGTGGCTACATATTTCAATTTCATTGAGGTAGGTTATGTTTGTTTTCTGAATGTATATGCTGAGTGTAGGCAATGTTGCATTGCACATGAAATGAGTTGAATGCATGAAGCAGCAAAGTAAACCATATAGACTATACAGGAAAAATACCAAAATATTCGATGTTTTCGCCCTTTAAGAGTTTGTACTCTCCATATTTTGTAAAGATATTGATTCCGTTGCTACGGCAGAGTAGACTTTAACAGAAACTATATATGCTTAAAGAAAATTAAAGAAAAGCCTTCCCCGTGGCATAGGGTATAATGCATGGGGAAATAAAGATACACATTATGCGTGTAAGCTACCTGTACCCTTGTCTTTTGCTATTCGGAATCAGTGGACTCACACCTGTGGTGCATGGTATTTGTCTATCCACCTCTCATTCAGAATCACACATACATTTGGAGTAGAAACGGTCGCATCCTTGTATTTTTGCTGGGCCTAAAAGTTGCTTCTATAATGCCAATGATTAAACAGATTTTATTTTCATAGTCTATTGGCCTAGTCAAGGCAATACTAATGGGTTATCACATCAAAATTGTCTAACATATCTAACCGAAATGAGGCTATAAGTTTAAGACCGCTAGTGTTCGAAATAAATGTTTTATACATGTATTTACTCTTGTATTAGGCTAATAATACATTCATAAAATATTGGTTATGGTTGATAATAAATTATTTTCAGTTTATTAAAACATTGCTTTAAATTGGCAACAAACTATGTAATAATAACTGTTTAAACACTGATGAGCAAAACTTCAAATAATGTGTTGTCCAAAATTCATAAAGAATTATAATGTATAACTATACAAATACATGTAACTTCTTAGATTTTCAATTATTATTTATTAGACATTACACTATTCCTCTTTCTGACAAATTGAAGTTAGGATCAAGTATGCGTCAACTGAGAGCACTGTCTGGGTGCGCTTTCTGCGTCGCTTCGTACACGGTTCAGACGACGCAAACACACGTGAACGTGTACGCAACCCAGGGAGAGAAATTTTCAAATTGTGGCAAGCGGTCACAGTAGAGTAGCCTGGACTGGATTCCAAATTTGACACGCTCCCAGTGCTCACTGCAGCATTGTTGGAGTTTTGCTGCCACCCAAAGGCAAAACCAGGCATGACAGCTTCTTTAAATTATGCAGGGAGCAAATCAATTTGGCATTCCTTGTTGCGTAAAATTAATGTAATTGGTTGAGAGAGCTCCACGTTACTCACTGTCTTGCTTGATTCACGCTTAATGGCAAATGGGCAAAGTAAGAAGTACACGGTCGCCTGTAAATCTTTTTTTTGCTGCGCTATCAAATCAACCTGACGTGTTTAAGGGCTATATCATTTCACTATAGGCTGCCATTTCTATTTCATATCTGCACTGAAAATGTCTGCTTCAAAATGTAATATTCTCTTGTTTTTTGGCTTCTTCCATGGAGTACGACTTTTGTATCCGTTTTAACTGCTGTTGGTGTCGATTCACACAAAACAAAAACACACAAATACATGTTTTTAAGCATTCAAACGTTAACAAAGAAAAACAAACCCACATGGATAGGCTACATGTAGGCCTATTGTATCAACTGAATAGTTGTCTGGCGGAGAAGCAGCCTATACTCTCACATTGCGCCCCGCTCTCCCCAGTTTGTCAGGCGGGGAGGAGATGAGTAAGGGCCGGGTCTAATGCTGTACTCTTTACTTTGGCCTTCACTGTCTACCTGGGTAATGGAGACTATGGCGAGGGCTGTAACCTTCAGCTGGCTATAGCCGAGATATACCGATGGCGTTTTTCATATGCTTAAGATTTTACAATATACTAAAAGACCATAAGCAGGTAGACAACGTGGGATACTCCGTTTTAAAAGCAGTCAACCTTAGGCTGGTAGGTCTGGTAGACCCCGTGGGATACCGGTGTTTTAACAGCAGTTAAGCAGATGATCTTGACCGAGATGACGTTCAACAGGCCTCTGTAGTCTGCACTCTCATGCCCTTGACTATACATTTACTAATTTGAGTAAGCGGTGGTATTTTATCCTCTGCTCATATACATCAGTAGGTTTATTCTCAATTTCCACGAGGAAGGTCTATGAACGTCAATACATTATTTTGTAGTCCTCTCCAAAATGAACCTTGCGCGCAGTCTGGCAGTGTAGTCTTCTATTATTATTATATTTATATTTTTTAATTAGTTACAGTGTAATTTGTAGTAATTTGTGTCTTAATTACATGATTATATTGTTCTCCACTTTGAATTGACTGAACAACACATTCGTTTTCTTGGGCATTTTGCTTTGTTTCGATGGAATTCTTTGTTGTTTTGAACCGCAACACAGCTCATTATAAACCAAAGCATAATCTGAATTCCATCTGAAATTAAATGGATAAAGCTTAAAATATTATACAAATTGATTACATTTTTATCGACTTAAGCACACATTATTTTCTAATATAGACAATATGTCTCATCATAGTATAGGCCTAAAACTCCGACTAAGGAATACATACCGCTATAGACCCATGTGGTGCGTTTTTGTTTCATACCGTTCCCTATATAATTTCTTCCCGTATTTATTTATACTATGAACTCTAAAACATTATATTATTTTACGCTATATTGCCTACTATATGTTAGTTTCATGTTTAGTAGGCTAGTTGAACACATTGAATTGTATGTTAGCTAGGCTATATTCTCTGCTAATATTCTAGCCTAAAAAATATCAAGCAGAACATAGTCATACACAAGCCATTTATTATTTTTTACTGAGATATAGGGCGAACTTAGAACCGGAGAAAATTGGGTGTGTATTATTTAGGCCTGTTTGTAGGCCTATGTTCTGCGTCATATTTATTTAAGCTAGAATATTAACGGAGAATATAGCCTAGCTAAAATACAGCTAAAATACAGCTCAATGTATTCAACTAGGCTGCTAAACATGAAACTAAAAATAGTAAGTTAAGAACAAATTCTTATTTACAATGACGACCTACACCGGCCAAACTCGGACGACGCTGGGCCAATTGTGCTCCGCCCTATGGGACTCCCAATTATGGCCGGTTGTGATACAGTCTGGATTCGAACCAGGTGACGCCTCTAGCACTGAGATGCAGTGTCTTAGACCACTGCGCTACTTGTGAGCCCAGGCTAGGCCACAGTGGAGACATATATGTTTAGCTTTTGATTGAGCTAAATGTCGAATTGACCCAAGGAACAAGCGTATACATTGTTGTCACACCTCTATATGGTTAACTAATTTTAGTATGTACATGTTTTATTTCACCAGTGAATAATGCAATAGAATAAACACAAGTGACGTCCATATGAGAAAATCATGTTTAAACACACGAGATGCTTCGGAAAAAAGTAGGCCTGTTTTTGGTGTTTCCGTCGTGAACAAGCAAATTATTTGGATACGCATGCGTAGCTAATGGTGGGTCTACTTAACCCTATTTTGGACTATATGCCCAAAACTGCTGTGATCCTATAGAAGGCTATTAAGTTTAGAAGAAAAATATGCTGTTTTGTTTCACAATTTATTAAGCTACAGCAATTGCAACATTATTTACATAGGCTAAGCCTAAGGTCCATGGCAACAATTTTGAGCTAAATCGGCAATGATAGTAACCATATTCCAACACAAGGTTAGTTATGTTCTTGCGGTTGTCCACTCTTCATCTCTGAGGTTATTTTACTTGTGTTGTTGTATTTTGTCCTTGGCAGGGCCGGCCATAGTTATTTGTGGGCCCTAAGCAAGATTAGATTTTCGGGCCCCACACCTCGCTGGTAAAAGGTTTGCTGGTCCCCCTCTTCATGATAGAGATTTTTTTGTACATTTCCTGTAATTCTCTCCATTTTGCCATGAGGCATAGAGAAAATGTTGTGGTTTTAAAGCAAATTGGGGGTGTTGGGGGCCCACTAGCACCTGAGGGCCCTAAGTGACCCCTTATATCGCTTATGCCCCGGGCCGGCCCTGGTCCTTGGGATTTCAACGCAAGACTGATATCAGTCGTTTCCCTTGAATTGTTCCAAGAGACAGTAAGGCTAAAGCCACGTCCTCCCATTGACCATGGAGTTGAATCGTGTTCCCACTAGTCGGTGTTTTTCCTTGTGTGGTCCCTCCTCGGTCCCTCTGTCGTCGCCATCGCCCTCTCCCAACCTGTGACCTGTGGATAAATCAACAGTTCTTTACTGATTTAAAGAAGGTTCACGCCTCCTGGTATCTTCGTGTTTGTTCATTCGTATTGAACTGTATGTCAGGGCTTTTTGCTCAAGTTTCATATGAATACATCTGTGTAGTAGTAATCGCCCTCCTTGCCGCCCTTATAGTCACAGACTTGATAACCGCCTACAATTCAACAGCCAATATGGGATATCATTCATAGTTCAAAAACACCTATATATTTTTCTCAAATCTGGGCATGAGATAATCTCGAGCTAAATTTTTTGTTTGACTTTTTACGAATCAACATATGAAAAGGAAGCAAATGTTTTGTATGGAAATCCAGAGCAGTCTCGTTAATAGTTATGGCGCTGTGTTTTGTGTTGAGGCCTATGCAATTCAGCATCACGACTTTTCATCTAATACTCACGCGTTTGTTATTAGGATAACACTTAATGAACATTATTCAACCTTTTTTTATTTTGCATATTGGATGTTTTACAGCAGGCCTAATTCTTTATTTAAGTTTCAAGTTTTAATGTCACGTGCACATGCATTTCTTGTAAGCTCCAAGCCCAACAATGCAGTAGTCAATATCAATATAGCACTAAAAATTACATATCAATATAGCACTAAAAATTACATAAGATAGAACAAAAACACACAATCAATATATATATAAAAAAAGAAGAAGAACACGATCAAGTAAAAAGCTATATACAGGGTATATTTACAATGTGCAGGGATACTGGAGTGATAGGTAGATGTGTAGAGGGGTAAGGTGACTAGGCATCAGGGTATATGATAAACTGAGTAGCAGCAGCGTAATTTATGATTTTCTTTTTGCACTTTCCTTATGCACACTCACGGGACTCTACACACTCACGCACACTGACATTCCAACACACACATAACATGCACACACATTTATACTGACTCTACACAGAATGTGTGCGCGTCTGTGTAGAGTCAGTATAAATGTGTGTGCGTGTTATGTGTGTGTCGGAGTGTCAGTGTGCGTGAGTGTGTAAAGTCCTATTAGTGTTTATAGAGACAACTCAGATAATCTAGGTTGGGGTTAGAATTCATGTTATTGTAACGTGAGAATGGGTTGATGAGATTCGAGCTTTACTTTGAACATCATTCAACTGAAATTGTTGAAGATGTATAGGACATCACCAACATTTGTTCTTTGAAAACAGTAGACTATACGCCTAATGCAATGTCAATTTAAATAGCCTAGGCCTGAGCCATTTTGTTTCCCATTCGTTTACCCTAAACTGAACATATAAACGGTACACAAAACATGCACACCACAAATAAACCAGTGCATACACCACTTTCTGAACGGCAAAATCGCACTTTGGTGGAAAACAAAAGTTAATAACTATCAACAGCTAACTTGCTATTATTGTGTAGGCTATCAATAATTATTGGGCTTTAGTAGTACGTCTAAATGTAATTGAACAATAAAGACAGAAACAATGTAAAATGTAGGGACATTTTAAAGACATATCCCCGGACAGCAAAGATTTTATTGTTTCATGTAAAAAGACTTGTGTCATGTGTGCCATATTTGTCAAAGGAAACGAAACCAATACTGCGAAAGTACCTAATATTGACTTGGATAGGTCTAAAGTTAGTGTTTAGACTTTCTCTTTAATAACACTTACTGTAGCAGTCATTTCACCTTTATTACCATCAGTGGGACTATATAAACGCCTATTTATATCCCTTTGTTGAGAACAGATCTAGTAAAGTTAACATTTTACTGTGCGTAAAGTACATTGTTTAATGTAGCAAATGGAGAAGTCATGATTACCATAGGCCTGACAATTCTTGATCATTACAATTCTCTGATGTAATATCAAGTGTGTTACTAATCTCAGTGTAAATGTATTGATGTCTAGGGCTTTACTGAAAACTACACCAACAATTCAGCTATTCCAAAGTCTAGGACGCAGTCCAGGAAGGTTAAGTTCATTTTTAGACCTCATCTCACACATGCAGACGTCGATCGGTCTTGTAACCTAAAGCCACCTTCTCTTTTCCTCAAACCACAGTGTTGCTGCCAGGAGCTTAAAATGCATTTGTAATCAGGGAAACTTCATCCGGGGCATACCGTGCCCTTAAATGGCGTCTGCAGTCCTTACTTTAAGGGCCTACCCCGCGGGCGGTGACCCTCTCCCTCCCCCGAACTTGAAGTCGACCGCACAGACAAGCTATGGCGTGGGGGGCTTTTACGCAGAAATGCCGTCTCGTTTTTTGGCCACCGAAGAAAACCCACAAGAACTAAAGAGGGATGTCGTAGGGTCGACATGAATCAAGTGTGTTTTGAAGCGTCTTCCTCAAACTTAAAAACTATTTACATTAAATGTTGAAACTTAATCTATTGCTTGTTTCTAACTTTAGCTAATGATTTAAAAATTCGAGATCAGTATAGACAAAGTGTTTACATAGACAACAAAGTGTTTGCAGCTCATTCGTTTTTTATACGAGTAAATTAGAATCTTACCTGTCTTTGTTTAGGTTTAGAATGTCTCGTTTTTTATATGTCGCTGGACGGCTTCGCTCCTGACTCCTGAGTCCGTGTAGGTGGCAACTTCCTATCACGCCTGGTCGGTTTGATGGTGTCTGGCCGAGAAGGAAAAAAAGACGCAGTAGACTACTATAGGAGCTATAAAAACCCAGGTCTGTGCAGAACAGCCCCTGGTTTTCCTGGGCACCCTGTGCTCAATTACGGCTTAGCACAAGTCGTAGAATGTGTCTGGTTTGACGAAGAGGCGGAGCGTGTGGTCGCGAAGGCACTGTGTTTGTTTGTGTCCCCATAATTATTTTACGTGACGATGCGTGGACGGGTGACCAGGGATATTATAATGCTTCTCTTTTTTTTAGCCCATACTTTCCGTTTCTTAGTACATGTTATGCTTTCGAGGTCGTATTACATTAGGCCTACATGTGTCGTGTTGGCGTGTCCTGAAGCTTGGAGGGTAGATTTGGGTAAAGCGCGGCGGTGCCAGGAGGGAGTCCCAGCAGTCCTAATCCGTCCTCAGGTCGCTCGTTCACAGAATATTAGAGTCAGGTTCCAACGTTTCACAAGACACACACACACACCACAACGCTGTGATCCTTTACACGGCTGTTGTGTTTAAGAAATACACGCATAATACGCAAGGAGTCTGATATCTTAGTTCTCCTATAGTCAAGAGGACAATTCTATACTATTAGGATTGTAATGAAAAGGTATCATCAAATAACAAACTCCAAAAGGATACATCTAAAAATATGTTGTTTGTATTTCAATACAACAAGTTAATTGTATAATACACGTTATTGGCTTGTTAATAATTCATAGACCTATATCTATGTGTTTTCATTCTATTTAATTGATGCGAAATGGGCCTAGAACACTAGTGAGGAACATGCAGTTTATTGTATTTTGTGTAGTTGTGAGATACAGCGGTAGCCTTTTATAATGTTTAAGCATGAACCTTTTTGACTAGTGTTCCACCTTTGGTTAGATTGTCTATTCATCACCTGTTAAGAATTAAATAAGTATTTGCCCAACATAGTCTTTAAAATGAATAACGGTTTCGAAAATACATTTTGCCCATAGGCCTACGGATTCCATCAAAGTTGTTTAAACGTTTCTCGTGAAATTGGGTTTAAACGAGGACAATATCTGGAGAAATCATTAAAAACAAAAAGTTAATTAAACATCAATGTATTCCACAATGCTGATAGCTCTACAGTGTGTTGACGTTCTAACCAAGAATTCGAATATTATCTGGACTATTGTCTGGACCTCTGAAGGGGGCTCAGTCGGTAAAACGGAATTGTATTGTATTTCACAATGTCTTGTAGATCATAGAAATACATTTTTATTTACACATTGGATAGAAATATCTTTTCGTGAAACGGGAAGTTACGCAGTGTGCGATCTGTGGGTATTAATATTCTTAGCCTATAGGCTTACTTATAGGCGACGAGAGTTGTATTCGTATAGGCCTAGCATTCATAAGTTCAAGCTAAAAACAATCTAGTTGTGTAGTAGAAGCCTAATTGTGTAACCTAACTAGTAACGAACTATAATTTGTATAATGTATATGATTCAACAAACGTCCATTTCCAATTTAGTCATATTGTTGGTCTAGCTCTGGGTTTTTCAAATATCCAGACCTACAATCAGCTCATGTGCATTTCTCTCTATCTATTTACATAATTCTTGCGCTCAAAAGTTAGATGATCTACAGATTTTGAGTGTTCTAACAGCCAAGATTCGATATGAGCTATGTCTGTTGGTGTTGTATACGTGCTGCATGGCCTAAAATGTCTGTTTGGTAGCCGCGTCGTCGACACCTGACTGGAGACAGGGCCAAACATCAAGCGTTACTTGAACATGACCCTGATTGACAAATGTTGCCTTGAAGCCAAACGGTCATAATATAATGTTGTAAAGTATGAGCACACATCTCAGTGACAAACATCAAACATAACATGGGAATAATATGTTTTTCGTTGTCTTTGCAACGAGTAAAAATCATATTCAGTAGTATAGGATAAATAATATAGATAATGGCTATCATCCCTATGGGGCCATTTTGGTTGCGGCTCTGTGCATACATTAAAACACATAATCAAAGACAGAGCATTCAGAGATTATCTGTACACTATATAGGCTACACTACCCACTGGGCACCGATGTCAGTTCAACGTGTGATTTACATTTGGTTGAGTTGTCAACGTGAAATCAACCAAATAAATTCACCATGTCATTGGATTTAGGTTAAAACTTAGGTGAAAAAAAGTACGAAATGCCCTTACCTTCATTACTTTTGAGAAATCCAATTCGTTTTCCACGTCATCACATATATTTTTGAGTGTTGAAATGATGTGGAAAAAACGTTGATTCAACCAGTTTTTGCTCGGTGGGTATACACAACAGAACACACTGTCAACTACAATGTTAGCTGTAGGCCAGCCCGCTGTCCTACTGGTGGTTTTAAACATTCAGGAGCTGCTGGGACAAAGGATTGTTTGGCACTATTTCTTTATGCCCTGTTGCCCTGTATCGTCTCCCCGAGGGGAGTAGCTCACGCTCCTGGTAAAGAGGATGTCCGTGGTCCATCAGTACATTTCGGATTTTTGTGAAGGCTCTTATTTCATACATAACCTCCAGACCTATTGATTGAAATGCTAGTTCTTTGGTCAAGTCCAGAGGATACAGTTATTACACGTGTTGGCACGCCTCAAGTGCATAAGGTTTCCAAAGACGACATCAAACCCTCAGGAATACCATGAAGTTTATAAAATGCATGGATTCAATGAGTACCCCCAGATTAAATATCGAAATGCGCATAGCATCTTTAAATGTGATATTGAATCAGGTTAATCCTTGGATAGCAATATGTCACTTTTCTACATTTTAACAACCAATTCAATTATATTTTTTATCTGACTTGCTGCATGTAAGGGAATTCATTTTAGACGGATATGGCGATAAGCCACCAATGTCAAGCTTCAGGACAACTAGCAGTCTGTCCCTCACTCACACTCATTCACTGAATAACTCCTCATGCTCGTGCACAAGCGTGCACACACACTCGCACATACATTCACACACCCTTTCTCATAGCACACACACGCTATCTCTCTCTCTAGCTCTCTCTTTCTCTCCCTCCCTCTCTCTATTTCTCTCTCTCGCGCTCTCTCTCTCACACACGGGAAAGCTGTCAATTTCTGCCGCTGGTCACGTGTCCCACGCCTCCCTGGAATGGATTGAGATTGCTCTCCACGTCAGCCTACGTCTCAAAATTTCTGCCTCGCGGACCTGCTTCAAAGAGGCACAAGCCAGGACGCTCCAGAGCCATGTAAAGGGCGGCTATAGAGGCATGACCTAGATAGAGTAGTAGAGTGGAGGAGTGATGGATTTTGACGAGCGGGTCCCCGTCGGTTCGAACATGTATTTGCCCAGTTGCACCTACTACGTCTCGGCGGGGGCAGACTTCTCCGGTCTGCCCTCGTTTTTGTCCCAGACCCCGTCTACTCGGCCCATGACATACTCGTACTCCTCTAACCTGCCTCAAGTCCAGCCGATGAGAGAGGTGACGTTCAGAGACTATGCCGCCATTGACGCGTCCGGTAAATGGGCACACCGGGGGAACCTGCCCCAGTGCTATCCCACCACGGAGGACATGGTGCACCGGGACTGTCTGTCCTCGCAGCCCACCATGGGGGAAATGTTTGCCAAGAACAACCCTACCGCCGCTGCTGCGTATCACCACCACTCCGGCGCGGGCTGTGCAGTGTCCAATTTCTACGGGAACGTTGGCAGGAATGGGGTGCTGCCCCAAGCCTTTGACCAGTTTTTCGACACAGCGTACGCCAATGCCTCGGAAACTCAGTCGTCTAACGACTACTCAGGGGACAAAGCGGCCACCAAGCAGACAAGCTCAGCGGCAGAACACGCGGCACCGTGCCGGGACACGCAGGGAAAGGAGCCGCGCGAGGATACCAGCAGCCCAGAGTCCTCTTCCGGCAACAATGAGGATAAATCGAGCAGCAGCAGTACGTATTAAGTCAGCACCCTGGTTATGAGAGAAAGTTTGCAATCTAGCGCGCTGCTGTTAAATTTTTTATATGCTGTTTTATAAGCGTATAAGGTTTATAGAGGGCCTGTAGATTTCCCCCAACAAAACTTTGTTATAAACTGCAGGATCACGTGCTTTGAATTGAAATTGGCCGTGAAAGACATCAGGGCTAGTGATTTTTCTAAACATTCTCTAAAGTAGAAAAAAAGCACGTCGTTATGACTGAATTGTAACGTAGGCCTAACAGTCCTGGTTAAATCATAAATGTAGCCTATTTTCACGGTTTTCTTAGCGTTAAAATAGCACTTGCGTGTAATGAGGGTGGTGCCTTTAGTTTAGGGGTTAGCACATTGGAGCTCGTGCGCTAAAGCAATCAAGTAGTCTGTGTTTTACACTAGTATGATGTTTGTTCCTAATGTGAGAAATCATGAAGCTGATCAAATATCAGGTAATGATATGTTATTACTGTTTATATTATTTTATGATCAATTGCATTTTGTATAAATATACACTATAGTCTTACATACTTGCTGCAAAATGATCATGTATTAGGGTTCATTCGTATCCAGAACACTGCATATGATATTTCATGGTTTCATATTTTAATTTAAATTACTGCATAATTAAGCTGTAGAAATGACTTAAGTCACTTTCAATATTTTCTTTGGATTGATTTGGTCATTGCGTAATTATAGTCAACCCAAAAGCCTATATAACCTTGTCTATATATCCTACAGTATAACATAGTCATGGATGATTTCAGATATTTTTATTTTTATGTGACCGACATTCTCTTTTCTTCTAGATGGACAGAGGACTCGTAAAAAAAGATGTCCTTACACAAAATATCAGATCCGAGAACTGGAGAGGGAGTTCTTTTTCAGTGTTTATATCAACAAAGAGAAGAGACTGCAGCTCTCTCGTATGCTGAACCTCACCGACCGCCAAGTGAAAATCTGGTTTCAGAACCGAAGAATGAAGGAAAAGAAATTGAACAGAGACAGATTACAGTATTACACCACGAACCCGCTGCTTTAAGAGTGACTTCTCATATGCGTTTACATACTTATTGACTCGCTGTAGTCTCTTTCCCCTGACATATGTGTCAGCAACAACAACACATCAAGAGCAATGGCTGCAGCTGCAACACGATGCTCAACTGTTAATTTCAAGTTCGAGGACAAGCAGCAGAATCTCCCGATTTCATACTGTTTGAGAATGAACATGATTTAACTGACACACTGACGGCCTTTTGGCCATCAGACTTTGTTAAAAAAAAATACATTTCTGCGGATGTTGTTCTCACCAAGACTATGTTCTCTTTGTTGTGTATCCGCCTTCATTTTCTTCTCACAACGCGGACAGCCTTATCAGTCTACCAATGACTGACCAGGATGATAAAAAAAAAATCTAAAAGCCTCTTGTAAATGAAGTTTTCGGTTTTTAAGATCGTACGAGTGGTGACGTGGTAGGCCTATAGGTTTGCTGTTGCAGTGAACATGTGATGTTGTGCATTTGATAATGGAGGCTAGGACTTTGGTGTGACCAAATAATGAGACTTGGGAGGGCGAGATTGTAAAGTGTCTTTGTTTGTAAGGTTATTTATTTTGTAGCCACTGATTTCCCAAAGAATACCAACTGCAAAGCTCTATCAGTAAAATTAATGGGATTCTGTGTTCAATTGTGTTGACCCCAAACCGTGACTAGGTCATTCTACCATTGTAATAGTTTCTAAACAACACATGTAATCTAGCTGTTTATATTTTGTGTACTTGATTACCACACCTAATTTGGCTTTAAATTTGATGAGACGAATGTTAACCCCATACAGACAGAACCAGATATAAGCTTGTTTAACCTCATTGCTGTAGCCTATAGTCGAATTGTTGTATCGCTACATGCCTGTAGATAATACAGGTAATGTGCGCAACAAGTCTTTTGATACGCAGATGGAGCAAATATGCATCCAAGTTATGTTCAAATAGGACGAAATACGTTTTCCATTATTCACAAGTCTTCTTGTTTCTTTGAAGTAACATGAATGTTAAATGCGTTTTAAAATGTACTGTCAGTGACATAAACTTGGATCAACTGCTTGTTATGCCCAACATATTCTGTATTATCCTATATTTCCAAATTAAAAATGAAAAGATTATTGAAAAAAATTAAAAATTTGACTGGTTACTCTACTCAGACTTTAAGCCATTTTGAAAGCTGTTATTTCAGCACACTTTACTTTCGCACAGGCCTTTTACGCACATCTCAAAACATTTTACGCACAAAAAAATAAGACAAGAAAATATAATTTTATAATATAATAACTGTTTTGTTAATTCATAATTGGTAGATTAAACATCCAACACTCTGTTTCAGACTAATTTACTCGAATTTGAAACCTTATTCGTGTGAGCGATATTTGTGTGAGACATTGATTGTTTAATACCAATATTTCATCATGCTACCAATATTACCTACTCATCGTAAACGTTGATATGCACCTAGATGTTAGGCTACTAATTAGTTAGACTTTTTTTCTTATTTTTGTGAGGTTGTATTTTCTAATGACCTTTGCTCATTGCAATTGTATAGGGTGACATGCATGCTTCCCACTAGGCAACAACTGGTTGGATAAACGTTGTTTCCACGTAATTTCAACCAATAAAATCTATGTGATTGCGATGAATCAATGTGGAAAAAGGATTGGATTTGCAAAAAGTCATACGTTTAAGGGGAAAAATGTTTTCACACAACTTTTAAAGTAAATCCAATGACTAGGAAATTGTTGGTTGATTTCACGTTAAATTCACGTTCGTTGACAACTCAACCAAATGTAAATCAAAACTAGAGGTTGAACTGTCTGTGCCCAGTGGATTATCACTCAATTGAGTTCATTCATTGGCTTTGAACTTTGAATATTTTTTGTCTCAATTTACAACACTGTGGTAAACAAGCCTAATACAGTCACCATGTGCATCTAATTTTCATTCACCTACTTCTGACTTGTCACAGATTTAAACCACCCCTTCATCCACAACATCCTCCCAAATGAGCATCGCCATATTTGCTGTTATTATCACTCTGTTTATGAGTGCCAGCCGCAGCGCAATGGCGTTCATATATGACAGTCAAATGGGCCATTAATGCAGGGAGAGAGAGGCTGAAGTTTATGGTTGCCACTCTCCGCCATAGTCCGGCCTAGCCTTGCCTGACTCATCCTTTATGGCGCGCTGGAATTCCGTCCCTAATTACTAGACATCCTCCCCGTTGCCGCAGCAACGCGACCATAAAACCTGTCTGAGAGTCTGGAGCATTTGTGCAATTGGAGTGCAGTGCAATAAACCGTCTGAGACCCAAGGTTATTCACTCTCTTACCAAAGAGGCAAGAGCGACGATTGAGGAGAGGTCGGATAGGAAAAGCCTCTGCTCACTGGCCGCATCGACTTCATTTGAGAGAGCATTTCCCCCATCGCGGGTTGTCCTGCTTGGATCATAGTAGACGCCATGGGCTGGTGCTCAATCGCAGACGCTTCCTCCTGCCACCAAGCGGCGCTGTTGACATCAATGTCATTGCCGTGGATATTTTCGTCTGCAAGAAGAACCCGGCACGAGAAACCTACAAGATTCTCCAGGGAAACTTGAAATGCAGGTAAATTCTCGAACAAAGCCCTTAATAGCCTAATACTCTGTGAGATAACTGGCTTTTCCTGTTTACATAAGTCGATTATTTAAACGGTTTTTGTTAATGCACTGCTGTATTTAAATATTTCTTAAATTTAGCTGATTTGATCATTAGGTTGCACATGCCAATATGGTTGTCAGTATTAGAGAATGATTGGCAGTAAAATTGTTGAGGGCCTAAATATGAAATGTAGTAACCTAGTAAAGTAACACATATGTGTGATGCTGTGTGCTCTGCTAATTTTGTTAGACTTGTATTTTATATGTAGGCTATGAGCAAGGCCCAAGATATATTCTTAAATCTCTAAACAAAATATCCAACACACAGGCCTACTTTAAGACATCGAGGTTATTTACAGGCTGAAAGTATTATTTCATTTTTAGGACAGATTGGAATTAATATCTTATCTAAAGTATTTCATAATTAAATGTTTAGTCAGTGGGTGTTTAATATATATATATGTGTGTGTGTGTGTGTGTGTATATCATTTATTATTTTTCCGATGATCTGGTGTTAATGTACGCCCTCCTAAATCACAAAAATCAACTATGAAGTCACTACTCTCACTGAAAGCTGGGCTTTTTGGAATCAATCTGATTTGGTGTCTTTCCAGAATGCATTACACTCTGGGCCGTGCCAAAAGTATAAATTATGTGATTGGAAAAGTATTTGATTGTGAATCGCCAGGAACGTGTGTCCCTTTCCTTCCTGTTATAGAAAGCTAAAGAGAGGGGGAGAGATTCGGTATCAGTCCAAGAGGCGATGGGGGTTCTCCATGGCTCTAGCATGCGCGTGGAGTCCCGTCTCCTACTTCTTTGTGCCTCGTGAAAAATAAATACTTCCGCCGGACGTAATACAACTCCGCATTATTGTTCATAACTGCATTCGCGACGAACATGATCCGTTCGAAACGGTCTCCCCGGCCACCATTATATGAGGTTGATCAAAGACACTGGCCAGAGTAAACTGTTTTTGGGGAAATGATAGCTGGACAGCTGTGAAATTAAGATTTAGTAGCCACAATTAGGCTAATAACTGTAACACTGAGATATAACTGATAGTCTACAAGTCAATACAGGAGCGTGGGGTGTGTGTGCTGACGTCGCCGAGCTGCATGTGCACAGCATTAATTAATGTCAACATTGAGTGTTACATTTCCAATGGCTGATATTTCATAGGATCATAGGATATGTTTTGCCGATGGTGTTTTTGCTGGTGTGTCTGCTAGTTAAATTCACACATAATGGTATGCAAAGTTTACTCATTGTTTACTCACGCACGACATTTGTCCCCGGTATATAGTCAACCCCAGTTATGCATCATATAAACATTTTCGTTCCTTATGCTTTTGAATTGAATAAACTATTACCAGTTTCACATCTATGTTTAAGATTTGCTTTGAGATGGACACCACAGGGTGAAAACAGAGCCGGAGGGCCACAAGCCACCTGGCCCCGGAAACGGTCAAAACCGGCCGAGATTAACTTCAACTGGGGATAGAAAGAAGCCGCAGCACACAATAGACAAAACAAAATGGATGAAGACCAATTGTGTCACTATAATACCTCTAAAAGGCAAAGGGAATAACCTGAGCAAGTACGTAAACATGGTCATTGAAACCCCCAAAACACAAATGTGGCCTTAAATGTACAGTGATATTTTGCACGTGAGGTGAATTGTGTGAATAATAAATGTATATATTCATATAGGACATGACACAACTTTTTATATTTTAATAAACGCATAATAAGTAAGATTTGCAATAGTTTAGGTTATAACACATGGTAACCACACAATTGACATCATCAGGCTTTATGTCATCATGCTTCGATGCTAAATTTACAATTATTTAGAATTAATCAGACACTCAAAAATAATCTAGTGCTGCTATTTGAGTCAGATATACACAATCTATTTTGATATCACCATATTTATATCTATATCTTATATATATATGAAATAGATCTAAAGCAACGAATCCTTTGAACACCAAGGCGTAAAGCTTATTATGTTCCTGGTATTTAATTAATTAGACCCATGCAGGAATCTCTTTAATTCAAGTACTGTAAAGGAAAGCTTAGTTTTCTTGTCTTGTTTACGCCCTGTTTACTATACCTGTTTGAACCTGGGAACCTTAATATCGACTTACAGTTGTCACCTACGATTGGTGAGGATTGTTGAAAAAGTATGCACATGAAAAGGTATAGGCCTTTATTGGTCCTGTTGTTGCGTCTGTGTCTTATTTACAACGAAAAGGGTTTCAATTTTGACTTCTTCTGTGAGATTTATGCATATGGCATGTATAAACAATAGAGCCAAACGGAGCAATAGGCAGCCATATAGGCCTCATAGCAAACGAATAATTAGATAATACTTATTTTATTGTATGCACAGTTCAAAGGAATAGGGGTTAAGCCAAACTTCTCTTAATGCTGCAAACCAAAATGTGAGTCGATATGTTTGGTGCACAACTCCCTTATGAGCATGCACGGGCGTGCATAGACTTATTTTTTTTCTTTTTTTTATGTTTGCATTCTGCACATAGGGCCTCGCCCCTCTGGCGTCATGGTGGTGCATTAAAGAGAGGTGAGAGAAACCCACTGATTGCTGTGCTGTCTCCTTTATCTGCCTCAGACCCATGATGGATATGGCCCCGGTTGCTACGTGGCCCTGGAAGGGGAGGGGCCGTGCGTATCCGAGCGTTCCTATTGGCTCCATTGTCTGAACGGTGGAGGGGGTACCTCTAATCATATCCAGCATGTTTTGCACAAGAAATGTCAGCCAGAAAGGGCTATCTTCTCCCCTTGCCAAAATACACCACAATAATGGCATGCTCGGACAGCCCCACAGGAAACGCGTTTTTTGTGGATTCTCTGATCAGTGGCCGGACCGAGGGTGGAGGGGGACACTACTACCCGGGCAGCAGCGTGTGTCTGCCCCATAACGCCGCCTCAGAGGTGCCTTACGGGCTACAAAACTGTGGATACTTCCCAGGTATAGGAAAGCGGAGCGACGCACGTCCCCAAAACATGATGTCTGCCGCGTCAGGCGCGTATATGTCAGGCATGGAGATGTGGATGGACGCGCAGAGGTCGTGCCGAATGGACCAGCAACAAACTGTGGGTCCCCAGGTCGCGCCCTGCTCGTTCCCGCCGAGCATTAAGGAGGAGAGCGTGTACTGTCTCTACGAGCCGCAGAAGTGCCCCAAAGCCTCGACCGCAGAAGACCTGACGTACTCCAGGCTATCCACGACAGGCTCAGGTTCAGGCTCGTGCACAGTCACCGACGGCGGTGGTGGTGGGAGTATTGTACCCGTGCCTGGTTACTTCCGCTTGTCTCAGATGCACGCACACTCTCATAAAGTTTACCACGGTGCCCAATCGAACCCCTCTCATTCTCACTTTGACCTACACCCCCCTGCACAGACTCGCTTCCACACCCCGACCCCCCCGCCGTCCTCAGGCTTAGCCTGCTCAGCCACGGCGACTTACAAGAGGAGAGACACCGAAGAGGCTCTGTCTTCCGGTACCGCGTCTCAGCCCCAGCACGCCCCACCGGAGGACGAGGAGGCGCGAGCGTCCTCGGACGCGGAACCTTCTTCTCCCGAGGAAGCTGAAGAGGTGCTCGAGAAGGAGAAACCAGCGAAAACACCTAAAGGTGAGCTGAGGTCATTAAATATGTGGTCACTCAATATGCCACGGTTGGGTTTATTGCATGCTGTATAATAAAGCAGGTATGGCGATGCGTAAAAAGGTTATATGGTAACACCGTAACACCTGCAAAAGTGATTTCGTCTTTTGCGTTCTGAGGTCATTCAGGTTTTTATTTGTTTATTTAGTTATTGTATATGGTCTATGTGGTCTTTTCGTCACCCAGAGGTTAAATGTTTTGTCATTAGCAGTAGCAGAGGAGACACCATTCTTTAGTTGAGAGAATTTCGCTGCCTAAAAGTCAAGCGGGTTTTGAAAAAAAGAATAGAAGTAAACCAGTAAAAATGCAGTGGGGAAAAAAACTAAAATTGTATTATTAAAAACAAATGTAATTGTTTGCTTAGGCTTAGGCTACTGCAGATGTATTTTACATTTTAGGCCTTTGTTTCTTTGGAGTAAGAATTACTTGACTGCCGGTCAATATAGGCCTAACAATCGTATGTCTACACATAAACAAATAGGCTACTAAAACCATTTATATTTTTGGCAGGTGATATTTGTTCTTATTATAGTAGATCTAGAATGATTGAAAATGTTTCAGAAACTATTTTTGATTTATTACCTGCAAATGTTCCAAGTTCAAGCAAAGTACACAAGGCCGTTGAAACGTCCTTATGAAAAGGCCTGTATCAAACCATTGACTTGCACAACACACACATACACACATGCACACAAGCACAGGCAAACGCACACGCACGCATACACACACACACAACCTATCTTACATACATAGTTATCAGCCTAAAAGCATGTATACCATTTTCTTTAGGAGACACAGAAAGCGAATGCACGGCCAACTGGCTAACAGCAAAAAGCGGACGGAAGAAACGTTGCCCATACACCAAGCACCAAACACTGGAGCTCGAGAAGGAGTTCCTCTACAACATGTACCTGACTCGCGAGCGTCGCCTAGAGATCAGTAGGAGCGTGCACCTGACGGACAGGCAGGTCAAAATATGGTTCCAGAATCGCAGAATGAAACTGAAGAAAATGACCCGGGAAAACAGGATTCGGGAGCTCACGTCAAATTTTGGTTTCTCGTGATAACGTTGAATATTTTCAATAAGCTTTGTACTAAATTAGCTTTAGTTATAATGCAAGATGTAAAGGGCACATCTTTAATAGGCCTACAGACAAACCTAGTCTTTGCATCATCCTATATAAGCTACTGGTAAAACGTGAATGTTATTGGGTTGTCTATTTCTCTTTCTATTGTTTATTGTTCGTTGATTCGGTTCTGTTGCTGTCACTTATTGGGATAGGTGTCTTGAGTAAAATAATGGATGGAATTTGCTTTGGGTCTTATGGGATTGTAGCCTACCAGTACTTAAAACAAATAATAGCTGGAGATACAAATGTAAATCACAATTGAGATGTACGTTTATATTGCATATACTTGGGGAGTTTCCTTTACATTTATACTGCATGAAACAACATGATTTAGACCCGTCTTTTCCTGCATTTTGCAATGTGGATCACACTAAAATGTAAGGCTTATGAACCAACAGTAAGGGAATAATATTGGTCGCCCTATAAATGTATTCTTCCGATTTAATGTATGTAAATATTATGATGAGCTGATTGTGTACATAGAACAACACATTTTATTCACTTTGAGGATAATATTGCTGTGCAGACCCGAACTAAGGGAACTGTAGGCTACATGAGCAGTCTACATTGTGACATTGTTTTTATTGTGTATATCATTATGTAAATATGAGGTTGTGTTTTTGTGTATTGTGTAATAAATTATCAGTTCACGTATACTGGGTTAGTATGCTTTTTGATGTCGGTGTTTATAACTCTGTATTTCTCACAATTTCTTTGTCTGTAAAAGAGAATAGGCGTTTTGGACAGGCCAGTTGAGGTTGTAGGTGCACTTTGGGATGGTTATACATTGCTTGACTTTTGTCTTCAGAAATGTTTTTAGGATCCATGGAGTAGCTCTCGGAATCGATTTAGATATGACACCAGCCATTATGTCTAGGCCGTATAGGCATATAACACTGCAAGCCTAACCGGCTTTAGGAGAATTTTATGACTAGCTCCTATATGACGATTTTCACTCTCCCCAAAGACTAGCTTCAGTCGAGAGAGCCGTTAAGCCGGAGAGGAGGCTGGAGACAGTGGTAGAAAGTTACACTGCATTTGGACATAATTGGACGAAGTCATCTTATTTTCTCTTGTGATCGGAATAGTACAATAACTTCGATGAATGGGTGAGTCAATTTGTTGTTTTGGATTTGGGTTTTCGGGACTCTGCATGTTTAAAAAAGCAAGTTTTCAGCGGAAAGATTTGATACTGAACATGTAAAGACATTGTAGGCTACTTTTAATACAAGCCTATTATGAACAGCAGGGTGTTTGAAATCGATAGGAAAACCAAAGAAGACTTGGCGTTATGGCTGCTGTGCGTCTTGGGGCCTGGAGCGGACTGTGGAGTGGTTTAGGTAGTTTTATGTTGTTGGGATCCATTTTCTACCTCTACAACATGAAACTGTCTTAATTGGCCCAGTTTAATACATCGAAACGTCAGTCAACTTAATCTGGGACACGTGCAATCTGACTGGATTTTATGTAATAGTATTGGGAGTGTTATTTGTGTTGACATAAATATATGGATTAAAAAATAGGGCATTTCTTATTGCCTTTAGCTGTTAGGAAATACTTGCTGTCGTGTATATCTCTTAACATATCGTCAGTAATATTTATACAAACTATACTTGTTATTTTTCGTCATTAAATTAAGCCCCTGAATTCATGCGTCCTATGTGTATCTTGGTTAAAGCTCAGCTATAGGCTTGTTGGACTTGGAATTAGCGTAAAGCTATAAGCATGTTTTCTGTCAGTCGTGACGCGACGACGTCAGACAAGGCCTCGGTTACGACCACTGCATTGAAGAGGAAGGGGAAGTTGAGTGGGCAACAGCGACCTCAGCGGCGCGCCGGTGGGCAATAGAGCCGGATGCTTCCGCTGCGCAATACAGCCCGAACACAAAAGAGGCGAAGGGCTTTATGGCGATATTTAGATCCGCCAGACAAGCTATTATCTGCGGGCAAAATAAGTGAATAGCCCCTGCGGTAAACTGGGTCCGTGTTAAGAAACACCCTGATTTAGTTTACAGCCTTAAAGTGCTATTGCCTTCCCTTGTGTCTTTTCTTTTGAAGGTGCCTGTCTGTTCTGTGTTTTAGTGCGCACAGCCTTTCCCTATCCAATAGCCTCTTTATTTGTTTTTAATGTCTCTAACACATTTTCATCCATGCCTTATCTGATTCTGCACAGTGGTATAGGTTCGAAGATGAATTCCTTTCTGTTCAGTTATTGGTGTGTGGCATAGCCTACTGTTTTTTCATTCCGTAGGAAAATATGCTGGAGTGGATTCTTTAGCAGCAGTGAATCGCCTGTGGCCATGTAGGGTGTTGGCCTAGCTTTCAGTTTTATTGGATGGTAATAAATAGAACACGTATTCTGTGGGCAGCTATCTCCGTTCTCTAAAGCTATGGGGGGGGGGGGGGGGGGGGGTCGTTTCCTCTCTTCTTACTAGTCCAGATATTATCATATGTTCTGTCCAGACCTGGGGTGCATATATACACACCGTTTCAATGTCACGTGCACAATTACAGTGAAATACCTTTCTTGCAGCTCTAAACCCAACAACGCAGTAATCAATAACAATGTACTGTAATACTAAAAATAACAAGGTAGATCAAAAACACACGAGATATAAAAATAAGAAATAAAAAGTATACGAGAAAGTAAGTATGCATTCTATATACAGGGTCAGTCAGTCCCAGTACCATATTTACAATGTGCAGGGATGCTGCAGTGGTAGAGGTAGATATGTAGGCAGGCCTACAGGGGTAAGGTGACTAGGCATCAGGATGTATGATAGAGTAGCAGCAGTGTATATTATGGTTGTATGTCAGTGGGTGTGTGCAGAGTCAGTATAAATGTATGTGCTTATTATGTGTGTGTGAGCAAATTATGAAGTGAGTGTTTGTGTGTGTGTTGGAGAGTCAGTGTGCAAGTGTGTAGGGCCCTGTGAGTGTGCATGGAGACAGTGCAACAATAAAATACAAGGGTCAACTCAGATAGTCAGATAGTCGGTGTTGCCATTTTGTAAGCTATTTAGTTAGCTATTTAGCACTCTTAATGGCTTGGGGATAAAAGCTGTTCAGTAGCCTGTTGGTGTGCGGAATCCAAGAGAACAGTCTATGGCTTGGGTGGCTGGAGAATGAAAACGTGTTTGATTTCTGCTGTCAAATTTGATTACAACGTGATCTATGTGTCTGAATAATGTCATAAACAACCCCATGTGTAAACTATCTAGTGCCTATTTATTATCTATTAGTTGCGTGTAATTGTCACGAGGTAGGCCTATCACCAATTTGTAGGAGGGAAACTCCTAAGTGCTTTAGTATTTTACATAATGCTATCTTTGTTATCATTTTCTACTTAATACTGCATTATTGATTTCGTCAGCCACAGTGGATTCCATAATTGGAAGGATAGTGCTGGTATTTGTAATAGCGCTAGTGTTTTTGATGACAGTGGCCTCTCATAATAGGCTAATAAGATTCCTAGTAATAATAGGATATAACATTTGTCATTTCTAGTAGCGGAATAGTATTTGTAATTCCTAGTAATAGTGGGAAAGTATTTGTAATTGAAAAGGTAAGCCGGTCACAGACTGACATGCTACTATGTGCACACTATTTTCTACGAAGAGTTTTCATAATTGTCGTTTATTTGTTTTAGCTTAATTATTTAAATATGCCACTATTAGGCCTATTTCCATGCTTTTATGCTTCCCTATTAGGCTATTGAGATATAGGAATACATGTGTATGTTTTGTCCCCTAGGCCGAATAGAATAGCTGTTTAAAACCCTGAATATATCCTGGATGCACAAGTTTTTCTCATATCCATGGATATACGAATATAATTAATAATAGAATAATAACATCATTTTTTCCAAATGTGTTTTTTTTAAGACAGCAGTAAATAAACGAACATATTAGGGTTCTATAACTTTGAGTAAATAGGCCTACTATGCAAACACAAACAAAATACTAAACTAAATTCATTTTTTTCATATTTTCTTGCTCAAAATAATCTTACATTTACTGAAATATATATATAAATAGATATTTATATATGTATTTTCTTTCTCCAGTAGGCGATATAATAACAATATCATAGGACGTTGATGAAATTACAAATGAAATAATCAGATATTATTCGCAGCAGGCTTTTGGTCCATTTAGTCTTTAATCTGATACTATATCATTTTATTATTGTATAATACCAAACTAATATGTTATAAGGCTATACAAAATACCACAATATAGCACAATATTATGAGATTGTATTTATTAGGGTGTATGCGTAGAAGGTTATTTCTTTTGGAATGTTGTTGGTTCGATCATACATGGTTCGAAGACAATGGAAATATGAAAGGTTGAAACATTTTGACCGAAGATGGGGATGGAAAGCGTCCCAGAGAATTCTTTTTAATAATGAACGTTCCTTGGCGCCATAAAAATAATGCAGTTTAAGACATTAGGTGTCCTTAATAAGCCCCAATATGGAGACGTTATTCTGGTTAATTTCAGCCCCTGTGTGTTTTGTTGTGAATGTCATTGGTTATGCTTATTACCCTGTAACATATGTGTAGATATCCCTCGTTATTTGTTATTTTATTTAGCCTTTATTTAACTAGGCAAGTCAGTTAAGAACAAATTATTATTTCAATGATGGCCTACCAAAAGGCAAATTTAAAATAAATGTGTGGGATTTAAAATAAATGTGTGTTTTACCTCATTTGGGAGGATCATTTTTTGTATTTACTGACCTATGCTAATAGGGACAGGTACTTTCAATGGTATTTTTCTCAATGGAGTTTAGCCTCTTCCTTTTCATAGCTCTACATTTATATCAAAAAAAGCCTACTAATCATATATATTAATAATAATTTGGTTTTAAAACTAGACGTTGTCAGGTTTTAAGACAAGAGACCCGAGAACATTTAATAGCCAAAGGGATTGATTTATTATTTATTGTTCAGCCTTTGTGATCACGTGCGCGCATCACCCAATCGAATGGCAGCCCTGTGTCCCAACTATTAGTAGACTGTAGTTCTTTGTGGTGCCAAGTTGCTACTTGATTTCTTCAGATTGTTATTTTGTGAGAGTGGGGTTTTAGTGCGTGTGTATGTGTGATGTGTGTGTCGCGCTTGTTTTTGTAAGTATCAGTGTATGTGTGCGTACATGTGAAAGTCTCTTTTGCCATGTCGACATCTGGAACGTTGACTAGCTACTACGTCGACTCCCTCATCTTGCCCGAGAGTGAGGCGCTCTCCGCGCCCAGATACTCCTCCGGTCCGGGGGGGCTCCAGCACGCGAGGCAGCCCACATCGCTCACCGATCACACTGAGCTTGGGCCCTGCACCTTCCCGACGAAAGCCCCGGTCTTCAGTCCGTCCTGGGGCCATGTTCCGACCCAGTTTCCAGGCACCGTGTCGTCGGTGTACCACCACCCGTACGGGAATCACCGAGGCCCGTCTCCAGGCGACGTGGAGGGTCGCTACATGCAGTCCTGGCTGCTGGAGCCCATGTCAGGGTCCTTGCCTTTGACTGGATTACCGACGAGTCACCATTACGGGATCAAACCGGAGAGCCTGGATGCGCGAGTGGACAGCGCGCTGCCTGGATCCCACACGGCGCTGCTGCTGTCCGATTTCGCCGACGGAACGGTGGCGATGGCGTCCGCGGTGGACAAGGACTCACTACCGGGCCAGACCGGGGACATGAACGGGGAGATAGAGGAGAAACCGGCCCTTGATCCAAGTAAGTGCTGCTTCAGCCGTTGACATTTGGTCATGCTATGTTCTGTAAAGCTGCAGGGATGCAGGTAGAAATGTGTGAGTAGTAGAGGGGGCGCGTGTTTGAAAATATGCCATTCAAGGCGTGCCATTCACTTATAGCGACTTGATAATAGGCTAGCTTTCTCTCACTCGTTTCCATGTTGTAATACTATGGGTAGCAAAAGCCAAGTATGGGAGTGCATTGTTGCTTTGGAACACATTTAGATTGTTATATCCAGAATTGGTATCCAGAGCTTTTGTTATCAGCCTCGTCCCTTGTGGGTCATAGGTTTTTATGACATCTTGCCCAGCAGCACCGGACTCACACCAGTCTCGTCTCGCACTCCCTCTCTCCAGATAACCCGGTATCCAACTGGCTCCACGCAAGCGCCACGAGGAAAAAGCGCTGTCCGTATACCAAGCACCAGATCCTCGAGCTAGAGAAAGAGTTCCTCTTTAACACTTACCTCACGCGGGACCGTAGGTACGAGGTCGCGAGGCAGCTCAACCTTACCGAGAGACAGGTCAAAATCTGGTTTCAGAACCGCAGAATGAAGATGAAGAAATGTAATAAAGATGGTGGACCAAAAGATGATTTATAGGTATGATTGATTGAATGAGAACGTAAAACATATCCGAAATAAGGGGGATATCTGTGAAAAGGCTCTTTCTCTGCTGGACTGTATTTTTAAAAGCCGTTGTCTCATTGTTTTATCCCTAACAGAGCTGTTATGTGTCTTGTAAAAAGCATGTCCGGCTCTACTGTCGGTTTGATGCAACTAACTACCTTTATATTGCACAATTTAACAATGCTCATTATTTGTTGTTATTGTTATTAGGATGTTAATTAATGAATTAAAGCCTCGGCTGTGAATGCATCTGTGTAAGGCATGTAGCCTATTCATAGGCCTGTTCTCTGTGCTCGTTTGTGTATGGATGTGTGTAGCTATGTGTGTGTTCTCTGGTTTGTAGATATAGGCCTATATGTATTTCAGGATCCACTGAATTTAGTTTAAAATGTTTTTTTGGTCGTTATTTCAATTATTGGTATCGTTGAGTTCGGATCTAGCGTTGGAGCGATAGGCTAACATAATGGTAGCATTTTGAAGCGGGTGCATGAGCATCAAAGGGCCTCTTTAAAATGAGTATTGTCCTATTGATAATGTTACGATATATAACAATGATATTATGTTGACTACCTAGACGTCTCTCAACTACCTATAACTGCAATAACCTAATTTCATTTTTACATTTCGTTGTGAAGAGACAGAATGCTTGTATAGATAGTAAACTACGTCTGAATTTCAGGGAGTAACATTTGAGAGGACCTATTTGTTAGAAAGAGAGAGAGAAGAAATAAAAAAAACACTGTATGCTACCTAATGAATACCTCATGGTCTGGAGACTTTCAGATTTTTGCTTCTCAAATGTAATTTGTACTATTTATTGAATAAAACAAATTATCTGTGAATGCAGCCACATTGAATTATTATAATTTCTTGTGCATTTGCATTTCACTGTTTAGTCTAGGTTTAATTCAAATTAATTGTGATGCTCTAAAAGAAAAGCTATTGACAGTCAAATGTATTCTGCCCTACCAAGCAAAAAGGCAGTGACTGCTCATAGCGTGGGACTGAGAAAAATGGCTTTTATTTACCTTGGTTTTACAGTAACTTTTTGCAGTTACTGTTAATTTGAACCACATTTTCTGTAGCAAAATTGACATTAACTAATTTTCGACAAAATGTGCAGTTGCTGCCTTTTTGATTGGAAGGCCAGTATGGAAGTATATCAAATGTAATAAGTATAGAACTATTCTTGGAATAATACTAGCAAAGAAATTATATTCATGGGGTGTAAGGAGATAATAACAATCGACCCATTTATCTCGAGATTGTGAACGCGCACTTGTTATTCTTTCTTCAAGCTCGCGCACAACACACACACACATACACACATTCATACTATAAAACGGTGTATGTATGTGTGGGTGGGGGGGTCGCTACACGCTTGCTGCTCTGCTCTGCTCCGCATGCCTTGGCAGAGGATGTTGTTAGCTGTATACAGCCATAAAAGACAATTACCACTATAACCGTTTATGGGGTGCAAAGCACTGCAAGGCGAGAGGACACAACACAAGAAAGTTGTCGAAAGCTTCGACAGCTGAGGCCTGAAATAATGTAGTATTTGTATTCTTCAGCTATGAAATGACACCAACGCTCAGTTTAGACCCCGTGCTTCTGGACACATAATGGCCGCCATGTTTTGAAACCTTCAACATGAGCAGGGAGGTCGAAGTACTCAGCGTTCAAAGAGTGACTATTTAGACTATAACTGTGGCGGTATTCATATTTCAATATATTTGATCTGCGCTTCTATTTAACATTTGTGTCAAGAATGAGTTAGGCCTATTGAAGTGGGCCTGTTTCCACCAAAAGCCTCAACTCTGCAGTGTACCAAACATTTTTTATTGACAAAGAGTAGCCAATAAAAATGTTAATTATAGATAGGCCTACTTGTGGAATAAGCTACAACTGGACCTTGGAACTGTAAAGCCACATCCTCACAGGACCACCCTTGTTTCATCAAACATCATTCACATCAGGCACGCACATATATTTTAATACATTAATATATTAGCTTTAGTAAATAAAAAAAGGAAAATATAAGTTGTATAGAGCCATATAGTGGTGTTGTGACGCGCTTGGCCTCGAGGACGCAGATGGACTCCAAACTTCAAAGGCTCAGCCAGAGACAGAGCAATAAAACGCCTGGTCCGCTATACTGTCTGGCATTCCACTTTTAATGGGTTTATGGCCGTCCAGACACAATTAGGCCGTTTCCAGAACTCGGCACCCATTTGTTTTTTCTCTTTCTGTGGGACTGCAGCGTGGACAAAAGGCATAGCGGAAATGATCAGCTTTATTGGCTTCTCCCCCGACTGTTGCTCGCGGGACTCATGGTCATCTCGAGCGACCCTTTGTTTGTACCTGGCCTGGGAAACGTTCTCTCTCAGTTTCTCTGGTGGTAGCTAGTGTTCTGTTCGCGCGCTGAAAAAACAGAAAGGGCAATAAACCAACAGTATTATATGAGTCTCATTATATGTGAGACCAACATGAACATTTTAGATATACTATTCTCGATTCTCATCATTGGACCTCCAAAATCTGTATTCCATGTGGAAATAGAACCGCAGGCAGTAAGAGCCACGTACATTCATCGCATTCCTATTATGTGATATATTTATTTGGCCCCTAAGGGGGAATGGGTGTGACCTTTTCCACCATGCAATTACATGTAGTGACCAGAAGATGGCGCTGATGTTCCATAACAAGGCAAAAAATGGCCTAGTTTGAACATTTTCCCTTTACTTTCTAATAGTGCAACAAAGTGATTGAAACGGTCTAGCCATGTTTTGGCCTATTGATGGATTTTCGTTCTATAAAATTGTAATTCAACATTTTGCTTATGGTTTTTATAATGATATTAGCTCTTGTAGACGTTGGCACATCCACGGCAGTATTTAATAATATACAGACTAATACAAAAAACGTTTTGCATGTGTAGGCCTATTGTTATTATTTGACGCTACAGAAAAACTTAAAACGTAGTTGTTCTGCGTGTCAAATGAAAGTTAGAAGTTAGAATGTGTTTCTTTCCATCTTTAGTTTAGGTCTATAGGAATACAAAACATAAGTAGTGTTTAATAAACACAATGCATTTTCAACATATGATTTGTACATATGATTCGTAAAGTAGAAAACTATTTTGCCCTTTTCAAATTGGCCTATCGTTCATATTCAACATTTGCAATAGCCCTACACAAAATGTTATTTGTGTTCAATTTGCTTTAGTCTAATACATTTTGGAATACTATGATATGGCGTATTCAAATATAAGATGTTTGGTGGTATTCGATTAGACTAAATGGGTTAGCTATATGCTCAGTAATTCCACATATATTATTTAGTTGTTTTTATTTGTCCCTACTGTGTTTATTTCCAGATAACATTGTGGAATGCGAAAGAATATACATAAACGTTACCAAATTAGGCCAATGCCTATTGCATATATATGCAATATATATATATATATACATCTGATTATTTCAAAATACGGATACCTACAATAAAGCAAAATAATACAAACGTTGTAGACGTTTAAATATAGGCCTACAAATAATGTTGTTCATTTTAAATATTCAAATGGACTTACTTAATTTTCTTACCTAACTTTTATGTTTTCAATTAATACTTTGCTTAATCTAGCATTAGGTTACCCCTCAAAATAACTCTCAAATATTTCACCTAGGACGATACTTGACTTGCTTTTTATAATCATTACAACAAGTACTTCTATATTATCTTATTTGAAACGCAACACTGGGAACCGAAAATGTTTACAATTGTAAATGGTATTATTTTAATAACCACAATATCAAAGAAACTGTAATAAAGTTTATCATGGCATGCAATCCCAAATGTTGCCTAGCTATATTTAAATTGACCTGTCCTTTGTAGCCTATAATATAATAATCATGATTTTATGTTTTTTGTATCACATAGTTCAGTTTTACCCATGGAGAAATGTATTCATATGAATTGAACGAAACCTTTTGAATGAATGCACAATGCAGTTTTATACTCTTATTTGTGTATAAATTACAGATGTTATGAGGTGGTGAAAACGATGGTATTATTGTGGTATTATGGTGTATTATGGTGGTATTATGGTGGTATTATGGTGTATTATGGTGGTGTTATTATGGTGTTATTATGGTGTATTATGGTAGTATTATGGTGTTATTATGGTGTTATTATGGTGTATTATGGTGGTATTATGATGTATTATGGTGGTATTATGGTGTATTATGGTGGTATCATGGTGGTATTATGGTGCATTATGGTGGTATTATGGTGTATTATGGTGGTGCTATTATGGTGTTATGGTGTATTATGGTGTTATTATGGTGTATTCTGGTGGTATTATGCTGGTATTATGGTTTATTATGGTGGTATTATGGTATATTATGGTGGTATTGTGGTGGTATTATGGTGTATTATGGTGTATTATGAAATTAAGGGTAAATGCAACAGTATATGTTTCTTTCATTTTGATGACATTATATTTTGTGTAATTTCATATGTATATGCTTTCCACAGTGTGTATGAGAGGGTGTGTGTCCAAAGAGAAGAGAACGTGTATGTATGTGTGTGTGTGTTAATCCTGGGAAATTCCATGGTAACAGAGTACTGCTGACACTCAGATTGTACACTTTCAAATGTAGCCTATGTCAAACAAAAAACAATGATTGCAAAGTTAAACAAACCATACAACTCTATGCACAAGATTGCACAATTTCCACTGTTTTTTGTTTGACACACATTTTAAAGTCTCACCATCACTCTGTTACCATGGAATGGCACTCCTACTCTGCAGTCTGTGCACTGTAATGAAATCTCTAGCCCCGCCGGTGATTGGCTACATCGGTCACAGGGCTGGATCACGTGGGTGAGTTCTTTCGTCCTGGGGAAAATGGTGTTTGGTGTAAATCCAGGGTGTATTGCTATCATATATCACACTACCTCGTAAAAACGACACTGAAGATTCTGGCCCAACAAATCACAGAGAAAAAAATATGAGTTCTTATTATGTGGATGGTCTTTTTAACAAATATACGGCGAGCGGTTCTTTCTTCCCAAACGCAGACCTAGGTTCGTGCGCTCTTGGACCGGATGGAGAAGGACCCGCATCGGCTCACAGTGCCGCAGCCCCTGCCTTCCCACCGTCCCTGACCGGACTTTACAACGTCAACAATGCAATCTACCAGAGCCACCCGATGTTAAGTCCTGGTTATGGCCAGGGGCCAGACGTTTGCAATCTGCACTGCAGCTCCTTCGACCAGAGCCGTCTGTTCGTGGACAGCTGCGTCCAGCCGGGTCCCCTCACCTCGCCAGAGAACAAACATTACCGGATGTACTCCTGGATGAAAACATCAGGTACAGTCTAACATGGGTCCTTCCTTCACAACCTACTCCTGCAGAGCTCTGCTATAATGTCAATGAATCTACAAAACCTTGGGATATATACCGTGGTCTTAATGGTGCAATTAATTACGTGAAGCCGTTGGTATTTCATGGAAAGAATTGTAAAACGTTTATTGCGCAAGTACTGAGTTATGTGCCTATAAATGTATTATCCCTTCGCGTCTGCAATGCTTTTTGCCGCTGCTTTCTTAATGCTTCTTCTCGCCTTTGTGACAATAAAATACCAGACTATGTAATGGCAAAATAAAGGAAACACCAACATAAAGCGTCTTAAAAGGGCTTTGGGCACCACGAGCAATGAATAGCTTTAATGCACCTCGTCTGGAACTCTATTGAAGGAATGCAACACCGTTCTTCCACCAGAAATTCCCTCATTTGGTATTTTATTGATGCTGGTGGAAAACGCTGTCTCAGGCACCGCTCCATCATCTCCCACAAGTGTTTAATTGGGTTGAGATCTGGTGAACGAGAGCCATCGCATATGGTTTACATCGTTTTCATGCTCATCAAACCATTCAGTGACCACTTGTGACCTGTGGATGGGAGCATTGTCATCCTATGGGGGCATAGTCATGTTAGCCAAAATAATGACCTGCCAAGCATTTTTATACATGACCCTAGGCATGATGGGATGTTAATTGCTTAATTAATTAACTCAGGAACCACACCTATGTGGAAGCACCTTCTTTCAATATACTTTATATCCTTCATTTACTTAAGTGTTTCCTTTATTTTGGCAGTTACCTGTAGGTTGTAGTGTAAATCAGGGCTCGTGCGCTCTGCAGTTCTTCCTTTTGATTGGGCTCAGAATGGCAGTTGTGATGATCATAATCAGTAGTTGGAGCAGTGGTAGCCTATTGATAGAATAGTTGCTGGCTAGTAGGGAATTGGTAGGCAAGACAGTGTATACCCTACCAATGAAACTAGCAGTACTAATTGCTTATGGACTATGTGGCTATGACCTAGTAGTGGCAGACAAACACATGCTTCTAATTGGAGAGGCATGCAGTGCATTAGCCATAGGCTACAGGCTAGAATCCCAGCTGGAATATTGTTAATAGAAGGAAGTCTTTAAAAAATATAAAGTTGATTGAAATGTATAGGCTACATGAGGCAAAACATCATTGGCTGTAGTAATTATTTATTTGAGAAATAAATCTGAGTAAAAATTGGCAAGTTTTATATTAACTTTAGAAATAATACATGAATGCAAGATCACAGAATTGTCACATATGTCATTATCAATATCATGATATTATCAGAGTTATTACATATGCCATGCTTGTGTAGGACATGGTTTTATGCATGGCAGAGAAATTTGTAGTATTTTTATTATTGGATTATTGGGCCTAGCAGATTGAAACCGTTCTCTCTTGTAGATCCGAACCGAAAGCGTGGACGTCAGACCTACTCCCGGTACCAGACACTGGAGCTGGAGAAAGAATTCTACTTCAACCGGTACCTGACCCGCCGGAGGCGCGTGGAGATAGCACAAGCGCTCTGCCTGACCGAGCGCCAGATCAAAATTTGGTTCCAGAACCGGAGGATGAAGTGGAAGAAAGATCACAAGGACGAGTCCTCGAGCTCGACCCCCGGTGCCACCGGCGAGGAGGTTAACAAGGACGATGACAGTGATCCGGTAAACGACGGACAATCCAAGGCCGAGGACGCAGAGTACGAAGATTCCCCGCCCACCGGTGTGGCGTCAGAAACCCCTGCAAGAAGAGATGGAGACATAGAGGCTATTATAAACACTCCATAAATGTTTATATTTGTCATTAAGGAAATGTTCTAGATGTATAATCTCACAGAATCGATACACTCTGTTCGATATATGTATTTAGAGATTAGTAGCCTGATTGAGGAAACGACTTGCAGGGCTGAAATTGAGACGCACTTATTTAATGTATACAAGATTGTGAAAACACTGCCTATATCTATAAAATGCATATGGCTATAGGAAGATGAACGAATACTACCTATTTACACTACAGTATTAGTATGAATGTAGAACAAGTCCACTGTTAAAGTGATACAATATTTAATGTTAATCGTTGGGAACTATTAGATATTTTACTACTGAAATAACATTCCTGAACAGAGAACTACCTAAGGCGTCAGTTGCATTCACGAAACTTCAGAATTTACCTCGTTTCAATTGACTTCGTGGAACCCTTTTCGCACTCTTTTTGTCTCTATTTCAAAGCGAAATAAATGCAAACGTTGAATCCAATGGTGAATATGGCTTTAATGTTTACTGTCCCTTATCGGTATATTGCGCTGCTGTCTGTTATCATGTCTAATATTGTGAGAGCTTGTCTTTTGGGGCCATGTAGAGATTGTAAATAGATATTAGACATTATTTCCAAGCAGCATTGTTTAACAAAAAAAGGAATTGTCAAATGTGTATACCCTACCTCAGATTTTACGTCAGAGACTGTTTCACTGAATGCCAACACTGTATGAGAAGTCTTTATATACACTGTATTATAACGTCGTGTTGTTATTGTATTTTCATCTTCAATTTTGCTTGATTTTTACTCTAACTAGCTATAGCCTATGGTCAATGTCATTTTTATGGGCGTGAGTGTGTCTGCTTGTATTTGTGTGTATCTGTAAATTAGGGAATTGGTGTGTTTGTTTAATCTGAATCTAGGCTATACAAGTGAAGCGGTCCAATGTTCAGAAATAAGCATTTGTTTTACAATTTGTTTTGCATAGGTAAATAGACCTATGCATTCGACACACCGTTTTTACTCTGCGGTATTCTTATTGTGACGTTATGTAAAATGCAATAGTAATCGAATAAAAACAAAACCATTCCGTTTGGAAAATAGCTTCGTAATGAATTGATTGCAAGCCATCCATACATTGATGAAATCTTTAGCCAAAATGTTATGAAATACAACCTACATGCCGAAATAGATGGAACTACCCTAAATTACGCATGAGTGAAAATATTGTATCTTACATTTTCACGTTCATTTAGTTATACTAACATTTTTACATTTAAGCCATTTGTTTTTATATGACAAGAAATACTGAGCCTACAAATACGCTATTACATAAGAACACATTGGCCTATATATGACGTAACATATTTAGCAGAAAAAGTGAAAAAATAAATAAAACCCATGCCACGTTTGCTTAATAAAGAGGTTAAAGTATGTTAACTATGAGGACGAGACTGGACAGTCTGTGTGTGTGTAGCCTACTGTGAAGGGGACATTACTGCATTCCCCCACCTTTTGGACAAGATGGCACCTAGTTCTGACCACTCCTCTCCCTCTACGTTTCTCGTTCTCCGTTTATTCCCCTCTCTCCCCCTGTCGCTCTCTCACTGGGTCATAAATCCGTTGTTGTTTATGAAAATTTACAACATAGCAATACAACTTTACGAGGCTCCTCGACTTCCCATTGGTCGCCGCTAGTCACATGGCATGGGGCCGTGAATATGAACTTTTTATATATAATTTCCTTTTCCCGAATAGAACTGCACTCATTTAAAAGACGGTGTCTGCCGACCAACCCTTCCTGTGCTGTCAAAGCTTTTGAGTAACGCTGTTTTGCTTTTTAGTTGTTGTTTTTTACTACGCAGCGCAAGGAGCATTGTCCTTCTCTTGGAACCGGACGGATTGGATTCATTACAGGCGTTCTCGTGACGGTTTGGCACAATGGACGGATTGAGCGCGTCATTGCCTGATCCCGAGAGCTCCAGGGACCCAGCTGGCAGTACAGGGGATCTTCACTGGTCGCTTTGCGCCAGCAGCACTTGTCCGTCCTCTCCCTGTGACATCACCACACACCGTGAGACCCGAGTAGGCCTACCTCACATACGGTAAGAATTCTACTTGCTTATCATGATTGGATATGATTTGGTAATCATGCATTAAATAGATTGAGCATTCAAATAAAAACAGCTTGCTATACTTGTTTACTTTTAAACAGTGATGGCTTTCAGAAGAGTGGTTGGAATGCTGTTTTGTAGGCTTGGGTTAAACGGGTTTTGTCCGATAATTTGATTTGACAATGAAGATATGATCATAATTTGCATGATTAAGATCAATGCTATGGTTCGTTGATTGTGGTCTCTAGTATTTACCTATCTAAATCTGTTAGTCAATAAATGTAGGCCAATGATTTATCATTATGAAGATTTTAATAATTTATTAGCGATGCAGGATATGTTATTATTTATTTGTTGCTATTCAAATGGAAAGGTCTTTGACCAGCTCAGAATTGGAACTGTGGACAATAGGCCTATTCGTTGTCGCCCTCTTGTGGTAGAAGTGGGGTCGTGTGTTGGTCACAGCGTTCTGTCCATTTGCTCTCATGTACAGTCTGTTAAATGTGCCAACACAGAGCTTCCCTTTGTCTTTTTATTCGTGCTATTCGTTAAACCATAAAACAGGCGTGTACATTGCTTTTTGTATCATGATAGCATGGTTTCGGGAGATGTAGCTGTTGTTTTCATTTGAGGAAATGATAGATCAGCTTAATCTAGAGTATTCTTGCTCCGGTCTTCCTCTCCTTCTTGTTAGCCCCATGATGTGACATCAGCACCACATCATCGAAAGGACCTTATAATTGTTTATGCTTATAATATTTAGAAAGAATATGGCTACAACAATATGCTATTAGTAGTATTTTGCTGAGTTTTAAATCGCGCTGTATAAGGCCCAATATAGCTGGAATGTATTGTTCTGAATAGCAGTAATGCTAAACTTTGTTTTATTAAGCTATACGATAAGTGAGCTAATACTACATACACTGTATTTTGTCTATGCAAATAGCCTACAATAGCCGAGGTTAATACGTTTACACCTCAGGAAATAAATACAATCATTATGAGCACATGCAGAGATTGATTGTGACAACAGATGTTCAAGTGTTATTTAAAAAAGATCACTGGACATCACAGAGAGCCAGAACGTTACAATAGACACCATTCATATAACAATAGATTATCACTTCAAAATTACGTCGCAGAATAGAACCTGCGAGACCAAAACGTCACAATTGATATGGCAAGATTATTACCTCAAAATATGACACAAATTAGACCCCGAGAGACCGAAATGTCACAATAGGCATCAATACCAAGGAAAAAGTACCACACAATAGCCTATTGTTGTGATGCATTTTATTACTCTATGCGTGCGTGTCCGTTTCTGCGTTTGTGTCAGTTTGCTTATTTTTCTTGGATGAGTTTGCGTCTTTTAGAATTTAATCCGTTATGGTTCACCTATTGAATGCGTTTTTAGAGTTTCGTCTGATCTTAGTGGCTCCAATTCAATATCCTCCTCGATATTTACAGAGATATTTACATTTCATACATTCAGATTCAGAGTGTATAATAGTCACATGTACAGGGTTGCAGGTGTGATTGCAGGGTACAGTACAAACCTTAGGCTCGAGCTCCAAACATTAGAAAATAGCCTTGCACTATACAAAATCTAAGGTATTTGAAATGCTGTTTGAGCAGTTTTGTCTGTTACGCACGTAATACAGCCTATGTAGCTAATGAAATTTATGAGCAAATCAAACTGAAGCATCGTGACATTTTACTCACTCATCAAGGTTTGGAGTTGCATTTCACATTTTTAGCATTTTACCATCTGGAGAGCACCCGCCCCTCCCTTTTCTTGTGCACCACAAGCACGCACACCGAGTGCCACATCCTGACGCTTCTAGCAGATGCAGACATATTCTTTTTTTTCTCACTTTGCACAATTTTTTTTATCCTCGCACTTCCCGATTTGTCCCCGTTACCCGGGTGAGATTTCTTTCTTGGGAACTTGTTTCTGTTGGCCATTGATAAATCAGATGTTAGCTCTTAGACTCTCTAACAACCTATTTAAACCACAATCACAAACACTCATGGCCATTCTAAAGCACATAACCTATTCTTGCTCCTTCAAAAATCCGGAGCATGCTTGTATGCGCGCTCTCAAACTATTCCTCAAATGCAAGACCCGGGCTCGCATACAGGGCTCCTGTATGTACACATCTGGTCCTGAGTGCAGCTTTTTCCTCCGCTACTTCGGTGCCTGAAGGGGCTCTATTACCGCTGTGAGTCTGCATCCTTCGTACAGCGTACTTATCCATCACGCTGTTAGTGCCAGCAGTACCGGCGCTCTTAGCTGGCTGTGTGGGGTGTCGTATAGCCTACATATGGGCTATCGTCTTTTGGGTACTAAAGGACCAAGAGGTTCAATGGATTTTGGATAACCAGGGCCTTCGTTGCCAAGACGAGACTACTGTAAACCAGGAGTCGTGCCCCAGTTTATAGTAGCCCAAATAGACGTTCCAGATGAAGTGCACTATTTTCTGCTTACTAGACTTAACAGTCCTATAGCCTACTTCTTTTACTTCCTCACTCCGAGGACATTATTTACGGAAGGAAATTGGTGTGGGGAAGATGCCGAGCAAGGCCAAGGGAAATTCTTTCATTGTCCCTTAGGCATGTATCCATGTCAAATAAATATTCTTATACAAAAACAAAAAACGTTTATTCACCCTATCGTCAGACATTCTTAAAAAATATATATTTTGAATTCCCTCTTCTCTTACTTTGATTTTCCTTAATTGAGACGCTCATTATTGTGCTTCTTTCTTCATGGAATGCAAGGCAAATTGTGTTTAGATTACAACATATTTTTAGATTACAATTTGTGTTTAGATTACAACATGTGTTTAGATTACAACGTTTTTTAAAGATTACAACATTTGTTTAGATTACAACATGTTTTTATATTACATGTGTTTATATTACAACATGTTTTTATATTACATGTTTTTAAATTACAATATGTTTTTAGATTACAACATGTGTTTAGATAACAACATGTTTTTAGATTCCATGTTTTTAGATTACAACATGTGTTTAGATAACAACATGTTTTTAGATTCCATGTTTTTAGATTACAATATATGTTTAAATTAAGACATGTGTTTAGATTAAAACATGCGTTTAGATTACAACATGTTTTTAGATTACAACATGCGTTTAGATTTCAACATGTTTTTAGATTACAACATGTGCTTAGATTTCAACAAGTTTTTAGATTACAACGTATTTATATTACAACATGTCTTTAGATTACAACATGTGTTTATATTACAACATGTTTTTAGATTACAACATGTGTTAAGATTACAACATTTGTTTAAATAACAACATGTGTTTAGATTAAAACATATGTTTAAATTAAGACATGTGTTTAGATTACAATATGCATTTAGATTACAACATGTGTTTAGATTACAACATGTTTTCAGATTACAACATGTGTTTAGATTACAACATGTTTTTAGATTACAACATGCGTTTAGATTTCAACATGTTTTTAGATTACAACATGTGCTTAGATTTCAACATGTTTTTAGATTACAACGTATTTATATTACAACATGTGTTTAGATTACAACATATGTTTAAATTAAGACATGTGTTTAGATTACAATATGCATTTAGATTACAACATGTGTTTAGATTACAACATGTTTTCAGATTACAACATGTGTTTAGATTACAACATGTTTTTAGATTACAACATGCGTTTAGATTTCAACATGTTTTTAGATTACAGCATGTGCTTAGATTTCAACATGTTTTTAGATTACAACGTATTTATATTACAACATGTGTTTAGATTACAACATGTGTTTAGATTACAGCATGTTTTTAGATTACAACATGTGTTAAAATTACAACATTTGTTTAAAGAACATGTTTTTAGATTCCAACGTGTTTAGATTACAACATGTTTTTAGATTACAACATGTGTTTAGATTAAAAGATGTGTTTAGATTACAACATGTGTTTAGATTACAACCTGTGTTAAGATTACAACATGTCTTTACATTACAACATGTGTTTAGATTACAACCTGTGTTTAGATTACAACCTGTGTTTATCTTACAACATGGGTTTAGATTACTTTCAAACAAATCTATAGTTTTCTGCTCCTCCTTTTCCTGTTCCAAAAATTGACTTCAGATATCCATATTTGCCAAAAAACTAATATTATTGTTATGCTGCCATCCATGTTTGCTAGAGATCGGACTATTCATTACACACAGCTGCAAGATTTTATACATGCACACTGAAACAATTTAGCCTAATTATCTAATTGACATAATACAGTCATAATTTGTTAATCAAAATGTTGGTTATTCACATTCAAACTTCTAAAAGTATTTATGGAACTTCAATTGAGGGGTAAAGGGTTGTCTATTGAGACTATTGTATTGTGGCCTACTTTCTGTCGTCGTCTAAAAAGCAAAACTATTTATTTCAAATGCCTAATTTTTTAGCTAATGTAACATTTAGGAATAACTGCCTTTTTATTAGATTTGATTATAACGGCAGGTTGACCACTCTATGCACATCAGTAAACTAAGCTTCCCATGTAAGATGATTTTTAATGGAAAACTTGTTTGCAATATCTTTAAAATGTCCCAAGAGTTGATTGACATAATTCAAGGATATTATAGCATAGTTTAACGAAATATTTAACTATATTTAAGGTTCTAGACAAATATATATATATTACTCTGTATCAGTGGAGAGGGTTAATATTCAGTATTCAGTGCGTTTCTTGTTGTATTGTTTGGGGAGACCATGCTTTTGCCGCAATGGTCGTTAACCTCTGAACGACCCCGTTCGGAGCCCACGCCTCAAACACCGTCGTAGGCAGTGCCAGACTGCGGCCAGAGGATGGCGCGCAACGACAATACAAGAGATGCAACCCGGGCCCAGCGCGCGCCCCTAACATTCCACCAAGATTTCCTATTTGTGCACGAGTTTACCTCTGGAGGTCATCAAGCAGGATTTACGACTGGTCAACAAAAGCACGTGATTCTCAGCCGTACCCCATATTTGGGTGGCTACGTAAGAGAGAATCAAGTACATGTTCTACTCATTTCCATAATTCATCATAAATTGTGCAAGGGTGCTATAGAACGCGCAAAGCCATCAAGAGCCACAAATCAAGTACACACGTTATTACTTTCTCCACAAAAAAACAACAAATACCTGCTAAATAACAGTATTGGGATTATCAACCAATGAGCTCCTATTTTGTAAACTCATTCTGCGGTCGCTATCCCAATGGCGCGGACTTCCAGTTACATAATTATGGAGACCACAGCTCGGCAAACGAGCAATACAGGGACTCCACGACCATGCATTCCAGCAGGTACGGTTATGGCTACAACGGGATGGACCTCACTGTCAGTCGCGGTAACGGGCACTTTATGGCCAGCGTGCCACAGGGCTACTCCCCGAACCAGTCGGTGGCGGCAACAACGTCCTCTGTCGAGAGGTACACTCAACCCGCGAGCGCCACCGAGACGGCGTCCCTCTCGCCTCCACCTGACCCGCTCCCGTGCTCCTCCTCTGTCGCGAGCTGCTCGTCTCCTCAACACCGAGCCATAAAGAACTCCATAACGAGCCCCTGCACGACCCCGAGCTCGAATGGAGGCACGCTGTTGAACCGGGTGTGTGTGTCCAAAGCGTCCCCACTCCAGGAAGAGAAGCCCGCGGAAAGCGCGCAGACAACTTCACAAAATGTCACCGAAGGTGCCCAGCCACATATTTACCCCTGGATGAGAAAACTGCACATAAATCATGGTAAAACAGCTTTGTATTTTGCTTAGGTCGACATTTGTGTTTGTATTTTGTAACAGTACTTAATACAGCTCGTCTTGTCTGTCTGTGGGTTTGTGATGTGTGTGGGGATGGTGTGCCCTATAGCCATTTTTAGATGTGCTTGTTGCCATTTTCGGAGCTAAAAAGTATTTCCCCAAATCATTTTATGAGAGAAAAATTATCTGTATTCGATATTATAGTAATGGTAGTTTTAAGGGATGTGTATAATGACAAGATTTACGCCACTTGTTTAACTGCATATTGTACCCCAAGCGTTGAGAAAATAATTCAACGTGGCATGAAAACACAGGATATTTTCTTCTTACCCAAATGCAGGAGGTGAACGTTCCATTTAAATATAGGATTCTAGGTTTTCTTTTGCCATACTTTCGGATTATTATAGATTTGCATGGTATTTTTATAAAACACACTTTGGGAAATTGATTGGCACTTCCACTATCCTTTAAATGTGTGTGTGAAATGTGTGTGAACGTTGTGTGAATAGTGTATAAAAGGTGTGTTTATGTAGATTAGTTGCCAAGTAACCGTGCATAAAACGTTAGTAAACATTATTGTGTAGGTTTCTATTTTGATTGTGGGCTCATGGTTGCATCCTGTGTGTGTCACCACCAGACAGTCTGACCGGACCAGAGGGGAAGAGGGCGAGGACAGCCTACACGCGTTACCAGACACTGGAGCTCGAGAAAGAGTTCCACTTCAACCGTTATCTGACCCGCAGACGGAGGATCGAGATAGCGCACGCGCTCTGTCTATCAGAACGCCAGATCAAAATCTGGTTCCAGAACAGGAGGATGAAGTGGAAAAAGGACAACAAACTAAAAAGCATGAGCATGGCTGCGGCAGGGGGTGTAGGGTACCACCGTCCCTGATATTTGGTTCCCCGATGAGCACTAATAAAATAATACAAAGCTTGGGAGATCTTCCCATCATGTCAAAAGCGCAAGAGACTTTCCGAGGACTTCTCTGGACAATGAACATCCACGTGTCCATGCAAGCTCAAACCTTTCCCTCTTTATTTCTTTTATTTTGACCGTGATAATGCTTGTATGAGTAAAAAAAGGAACTTGCGTTCTGTAAATGTTTGTCTTAAAGGAAAAACCCAATGGAAATACATGTTTAACTTATTTCTTGTTCGAAATCGAATAAACTCAAAGTTACCACAAATAAGTCCATTAACTATCCAATAAAAGTTGTGTAGTCTATTGCACTCATAATACAGTATAGAAACTCAAAAAATGAATGACTTGATAAGAAATGTAGTTGTGTATAGCCTTTCTTTTATATGTATGTATATAAAGTAGGCCTATGTATTTATTTGTTGAATGTATTGTTCCAAACTCAAATAACTAGTTACTTATTGTAGACAGACTTGATAAGCCTTATGTGATTGTTGTGCGTTGTGAACACGTGATGAAACCTCAGTTCTGACCCAGTATGTGTAGCTGTGCCTATGTATCCTTCTTTTGCACGAGCTGCTGTAAAGTTGTTCACCTGGCGCATCTTCATAGAATGTGTGTTTCTGTCTTTTGTGTATACTTTTTTCCCTCATTATTTTGGATGTGGGTTCCATTGTGGATCCCTTCACCTAAGCGCCATCGTGATATAAGCTTTTTGTAAATGTTTTTAAAGAATGACTGGAAATTGAAAATACTATTGTTATGGTGATGCGTATTATAATAAACTTTCTACTGGAACGACACAGACTGTAAATTGTGATTATTTATATTATTTATTCACGTGCCTAGGTGGTAAAACGCATGTTTGTATGACTCAGAATTGTCCAACATTTTAGTTGTTGAATGCAAACTTTATAGGCCTGCTGTACCTCGTTTTTTCTAGGTTAAGACTATGTCTAAGTAAAATGCAGTCCTGAAATATTATTTCCCCCCCCTCAGTTTAACCCTTGCAATTTATTGCATTTCCAACTTACAAACCTGCACTTTCCTAGCTAGTTTCAAGGTCGAGAAAATCAACAGGTAGACACATCTATATCCACTCTCTTTACTCACCTCTGCACGTTGGGATAAAGTGGGTCCTAGCCAGGGACCTGCTCTAGGGGCTCTGCGTCCCCTGTGCTCGAGCTCACTACTCTCGGGAAATCCGTTCGACTTTTCGAGCCGTAAACTTTATTAGGCCGGTTCCGGCTCCCTGACATTTGGGTGGCAAATGAATGGGGGTTTTGTCTATGAATTAGATCGTAAAAATCATTCAGATCGCGGCCAGATAGGCTCACTGGCCATAAACGGTCACGTGGTGGCCATTAAAGTAAGTTTTATGGTTTTGGGGAGTTGACAGTATATTGCACATAACATATAATCGCACTGACGCGAGGCTTTGTCTGACTCTCTCCTTGCAGACTGTAGTGTTCCTTGACCGTTACAGCCGCTCCTCGCTCACCAGAACTCCTCGCAATGGACCCTGCACACCGGACTCACACATGGAGAGAGCTCCTGTCTCGAGGTAAGTTTCTGCCTCTATTGCCCTTGAGTAGTCGTTAGGCTTCCGTTCCCTTGGCTCTAAACAGCCACCCTGTTCGAAACAGCATTATGATTTTATTCGGAAGTTATATTTGTCCATATTAGCCCATTACGCTAATTTGTCAGTTGGTTCTGAGCTGAATACTGGTCTCTCTCGGCAGATGTCGGCCAGGGTTGGGTCCGGCTCATGGATATATAATTGCTTCCTTCCCAGTGGAACTTGTTTCCCTCCATCTGTGGTGAAACTCATAATCAATTTTTGCGTGTGGTATAATTATGCTTCTGTCCACTTCCACCCCCACAAACGTCACTTTTTAATACGTTGTTTTTTCACTTCCTGTATTACACAAAGGGATTATTTGGCCTCTTCATAGCTATTCATGTGCTGGACAAGCCAAAAACCTAGTGGAGCTGTGTTTGCATTGTCATTGATTGAATGAAATATGTTTGTGTACAGTACTCGACTCTCATACACCACTTTTATGGTCATTTTTTTTGCATCTGGGTGAGTGTGAAGTTACGCAAAACTTCAAAACGTTGGAGCTGCAGTTGTCCCTTTGGCCAGTTTTCCTCATGTCTTCCATAAACACACTGCAGAGTAAACACAACAGAGGGCAACAAGCAGCAGGGCCACATTTGAAAAGGAATTCCGTTTTGTGTCAGCCACGTCATTTTGTGTTCTGGGGTTATAAAGTTCAGTTGACCTCTTGGAGACCTCTTTGCAGAGCATGGACGAGTGCGTCCGTGCCGAGGTGGTCACTCATATACCAGGATTGATTTATCAAAGTAGCCCATTTAAAATTTTCACAATCACAATAGTTTCCTTTAGATTGCGTTTTTTTGCTGGATTAAACTGCTCTGCATCATCATTTATTATTTAGCGTAGGCTATAGCCTAATTATTTAGTTGTTTTGGTTATAATGTAGACTTTGGTAAGGTCTACCTGTGGCAGCAGTCTAGGTTTTTCCATAAGTGCCTATGGGCTAGGTCTATTTGATGTGTATAACAGTGTTTTGACAATTCGGAATTTCTAACAAAATTTTCGTCGTTGTGTATTGCTCTCATGTGTTGACACACATTTAAATTAGGCATTTATTATGTCGTGATGATTAAACAATTTGTAAAATGGTTAATAGCGCATAGCTGGCAAGCCTTTGCCCATGTTTTAGAAATATATGTTGACCTACTGTATGTAGAAAACATTGTATTAGTTTCGGAAATGGTTATCTAGACTTTTTTTAAAGGTTTGGTTTTAAAGTGGGTTTGATAAAACCCTTTAGTGAGTCTAAATTAGTTCTTACAGTCTATTCATGAAAAAATGTCATCAGTGAATTCGATTTCAATCCATGTTATCTCAAAATCGTCTTCTGAAATTCAATGAATACATCTGAAAAAACGAATCTTCAAAGTATTATATATAAATACATCGCTTGAATTCAAACTCTGAATCGTCTGGTGATTTGACGTGGATTGTCCCCAACCATATTTCCCGTCCTCCCCTTTTCCTCCCAGTAACCTAACAGTTTATATATATCACAAAGTCGTGTAAACAAATAGCCAATGCAACGAAATGTAACTTTATTTCCATTACAGTTTGTGGTGTAGAAAATGTAAGTAAAAACATTATTGTATGCCATTATCATTGTGACGTCTGGGGAGACAATTACACCATTGTTACACAATTAAAATGTCCAAATCGGGGTCCTTTATGCGTTGCACAGCAAGGCAGACAATGCCAGGCAGAAAAAAGAAACGTCCCCAGCGCGTGGTTCACTGCGAGGTCAGCCATAGCAGAAAGATAAATCTGCATTCTCTCGGAGCCACCAGCAGAGCTCGCTTTAGGCCAAGTTCAGTGTCACCCGCATCCTGCTTCTGAGAGGGGGAGAACACACACACACACACACACACACACACACACACACACACACACACACACACACACACACACACACACACACACACACACACACACACACACACACACACACACACACGATAGTATGATAGGACACAGATATACTTGACCGGTTTGCTTGCCTTAATACACATTGCAGTGAGCAGTGAAGAAATATCATTTGTATATTGTATTCGTTTTAGAGAGCCTGTGGTGTATTTTAGCAATAACAGTAGGCATATGTGAGGCAAGGAGAAAAACGCTCACACGAAAGTATGAAGAACACATATGCATCCCTGAGTGGTTTGATTGCCTTGATACAAACTAATGAATAACGTAAGTTGCTCTTGATCTGCATCTGCTAAATTACTAAAATGTTACTAAAATTACTAAAACTGGGTGGTTCCAGCCCTGACAGCCGTGGTATATCAGACTATATACCACGGGTATGACAAAACATTTATTTGTACTGCTCTAATTACGTTGGTAACCCGTTTATAATAGCAATAAGGCACCTCTGGGATTTGTGGTATATGGCCAAAACACCACGGCTAAGGACTGTAACCAGGCACTTCGCGTTGCTTCGTGCATAAGACTAGCAGTATCATATTGACCACATACCGCAACCCCTCGGGCCCTATTGCTTAAATATAATTTACATATTGTATTAGAGGTATGGAGAGCGGTGTATTGTAACCAAAACCCACAGTGAGACAGTACAGAAATACAACTACAGTTATTATAATATAGGCCTTTAGTGTTACTATAGGCTATCACTATTTATAATATTCATGAGAATAATTACAGTAATGATAACAGAAATTAATAGAGTGCAAATACAATTTTCCCGAGCAGCCAGAAACCTCGCCTGGGCAGCACAGCCTTGCAGGCGTGGGACTGATGAACTCAAGATAGTGGGGAAGAGGAGGAAAAATTGGGGTCAAAAGTTTATCCGCTGAACAAGTCTCCTTCATCTGGTCTGCCGGGGCCTGATGCCAGCGTTATAATAGCGATCTTGACTCTCCACACAAAAGATAGAATAGCTTTGAATTACATATGTTTGACGGTGCACTCCAGGTGAACCCTGAAAGTGGGGTGACCCCCGAGTTAGGGACCGAGGGGAGTGGACCCCGCCCGTCCCCAGACCCAAGATTGAGTGGCCGGCATTTTATTAGGGAGGTGGATTGGTGAATTTCCTTTGACTCAATTGCATCGGCAAAATTAGCATTTTGAGGATTGATATTCTTACCCCGGTCACAGGGTGATGGGTAGGCTATAGCCACAGCTACCCAAATGGAGCACCCGGACTCCTTAAAAAACATTTAGCTTCTCTCTCCCTCTGCTAAGGAAAACGTTTGTTTTTTAGCCTTACAAAACTGTGAGAATGTGAGATCAAGCCTTATCTAATTCTACATGAAAATTGCTAACCCAATGTGCTTTCATGGGGATCATTTTTCTGAAAATATGCACCTAGCCTATATTGTAATAGATACAATTGGTTTTCAAGACATGGCTAAATGTAGGCTAACATAGGCTATTTTCCTAAAAACGTCGAATGAAACTGTTAACTCGAATTTGTGAGATCCACCTTAGCAACGTTAGGAGCAATGTATTCGCACATTTTTCATTCACACTTCGTTTTGTTAAACAAACAAGTGGCCTATTATAAAATAGCCTAACTATTGGTTATTCAATCTTCATTTATTTAAAAAGAGTCAAGCGCTAAAGGAATAAATAAGGAAATAGCCATTAGCCACTCAATGTTATCTGTATCTTATAGGAGATAACGCATTGTGCTATGGCACAATTCTAACAACTGTTTATTGAAGAAAATGGAGTATATGTTCCGTCGTATAAGTTTAGAATAAACGGGTTGGGCAAAATAGTATGTTATGGTAACACAGACCTAACTAAGGCCTTGTTTTTCGAAACGTTTCTGTATCACTAAAATCTCCATAAAACACTTACTTGATGCAGTTGCTTTTGCTTTGATTTATATCCTATTTTTAATACGACAACTTAAACAAAATGTTCAAAGTAATATACTATTTCACCCACCCATCTTCTTCTAAACGTGTGTTGAATGTGCAAGGAGCTCTGTTGGTGGAATTCCTGTTTGCGCAAACATATCGATATACCGTTTCCTTCTTAGACAAAACTCACAATACGTTGCATGATCAAAATCCTTATATGGGCAACAATAATTTGTACCCTTACCTTTACCACCTAGTGAATGTTGAGGGAATAGTTCCCTCTGCAGCCTGGTCCTCCTAACAGACAAGGGGTCTTGTAGCAACCATGTGTGATCAGTCACTATCATCAGAGCACTTTTCTTACTATCTATGTTTACAGTACAGTGTCAGTTTGATAGATATATATTATATTCGTTATATGTGGGAAGGACCGAAGCAGTGGCAATACACTTCTTTCTCACACAGTGCCTTAGCAAATGAATAGAATAGTAAACCAGATTATTTCTTATTTATAACTAGACTTTTCGCTCTTTTGCTAATTAACTTAAGATGCCTTGGACGAGTTTAATTTAGAATAACTGTTACAGAAACGTTGCCATAGCCTAAGCCACATTGCAAAAATAAGATTGGTACCAGGCCCATATTTATGAATGCTTCTATTTTTGATATTGTGAAAGTCAATTTATTATATTTCAGTATTTCCACCTAAAATCGTAAAACACTGAATGTGGTTGTTTAAATAGCATATTTAAGTCGTTTAAGTCATAGTGTAGGCCTATTAGATGATCACGTTTAGCACTCACTTTTGACAAGTGTCCACAAAAAACTTGTGATTTCACCTAATTTCAACATTAGGTCATAAAAAGAACACGTTCAACATCAGAATAAACACGTTTTCCCATCTCAAGATGTTAAATAAAAAATGACTATAGTAAGCGCCTATTAAATGAAAAAAGCCGTGTATAAAAGGCATTCAACTGTAAATAGCTGTAAAGCATTACGGACTTAGCCTGTCTCTCATTCAAGGGTAGTCTACTGTATGGCTAGAGAGTAGATAATAGCCAACACTGCCCATATTTATATAACACATATATAACACACTGGCTGTACGTTTAAAGTTTAAAGTTGTATTTGTTACATTCACAAGTACAGTGAAATGGTTAACTTGCTAGCCCTTCCTAACAGTGCAATATTCAATATCAAAATACTATAACAAAAAATAATTAAAAACACGAGAAATAAGAAATATGAGACGGAAAAAAACAGGAGAATGAAAGCTATATAACCACATTTACAATGTGCAGGGATACTGAAGTAGTTGAGGTAGATATGTAGACAGGGATTAGGATAAAGTGACTGGTAGCAGGATAAATAATAATAATAATAATAATAATATACTATATGGCAGCAGCATAAGTGGTGGGTGGGTGTGTGCGTGTGTTGAATGTGTGAGTTCATGTGATTTAGATATCAAGTCAAGTATTCTTACCTTGGATATTATGTTGATAGATAGGCTCTCAGGTGGTCTTGGCTACATGCGTTCTGGAGGCCAGATCTTCAGAATAAAATATCCCGGCTTGTCATTCACGATGAGTTACAGGTGCAGAATACACTAAATCGTAATATAACACCAGTCAACTTTGGCTATCTAGATGCGTAAAATGCCATAGGCCTATATATCTGACACAAATACAAATCCCATAGCGATGGCTTTCGTTTCCGTCTTACACACACAAAGCTCGGAGCAGGACCTTGTTTGAACAGGACAAACAGGAGCCTAGGTGAGCAACAATAACATAAGCCTAACAGTATGATTAGTTAAAAAATATATACATATTTATATCCTTGTAAATCAAACCTTGACAAGGAGACACTGAACCTTCCCTTCAGTTGGCTAACATTACGCTAAAGGAGTGCCACAGTCGATGCAAGTCTTTTTAAGAGGGACCTACGTGGGTTTTGTACAATTTTTTTTATTATTATTATTTTGGGGGCGATGTTGGGTGCTGACCCGTGCTAAGTGCTCCGTTATCTCCCCAGAGTCGAGTAGACCCTGGAAAACCGAAGTCCAAGTCCGGGGTGAACTTCAGGTCACTGCGTCTAACAAATATGAAAATGTTGCCTCGGTGGAGAAGGGCACGCCTTGTTGTTTAACAAAGACTGTCAATGGGCAAGATTAATCAGAAACAAAATGGAATCGGTGTCACTTTGGGGTCAGAGAGAAGTTATCGCTGTTTAGTGGAGCGAATAGAAAGGGGGAGCGAAAAAGAAAAAAGAAAGCTTTCAATATTTCCGAAGTTTGGCCTCCCTTTTCCACCGCGCACCGGGCCTTCTTCACTTCTTCACTTTCCGTAGTGTTGCTCGTGCAGTTGAGGAGGCTTCGTCGAGATTTTCAATTCGGATTTGGTATAGTGCGATGGAGGGCAAGCAGGTCGTGGAGATGGCAGGTGACAAGACACTGATGGCACAGACGAGATACGGTCAGGGATGCTGCTATTATAAACTGTATATAACTGCACTTTTGTCATAGTGAAATTAATCGAGAAGTGTGTTTGGTTAATTGTAGGATAGCCTACATGGTCGTGAGGTTGAATATATATTTTCAGGAGATGGCTTTGATCTTGGTATTTTACTTATAGTTGTTTATTTCAGTTGTTTGGAATTGTACTTGTTTAACTTATTAATAGTATACTATATTTATGATGATGATTATTAGTTGTGTCTTATGTTGTAGAGGCCTAATCATTATCTGACATCAACCTCAATCGTTTAAAATGCTGCACACATTATGGGTGTTTTATATTGGATCTTGGAGTAAAGTGAACAAGTAAATGCACTTATACTGCAGGTTAGTTACAGTCAATCGCAGCCAGTTACTTCTAAAAAAGACTCGTATAGGCCTCTCTTTATTGTTACTGAAAAGTGCTTTGTAAGTAGACCGTGCTTTGGTAGATTGGCCGATGTATGTTGATCGCTTACTTTTAATTTCTCATCTACTAACATCATTGCACATTTGCAACCTATTCTTTGGCCTTATTTGGGCCTGCTTTTAAGATGCCATCTTGTATCATCATATGATGAGCCAAATATAAACTGTTTGATGTTACAATTACATGCAGAGTTTTCATAGCTTTAACTGACTGAACGTGAAACTCAGAGGCAATGTTTTATCTTTGCTTTGCATTGTTTGTTTTTTTTGTGGTTCAAATCAAGTGAAATATTTGACTCTTCCTCGATTGCGCGTGTCTCTCCCTAGTCTACAGTTAACGATCAATATCAGTATATTATGTAAACAAGTTTCCATGTCATTTAGTTCATCGCCATCAGTGAAATGTTACCATACATATGTAGATTTTACGCACGGAATTACCAACTGGGAATTGACTAGAAAGGAAAGCGTTTTGGAAAGGAGTGAACTGGAAATGAGCTCCAATGTCATCTTTGACAGAAAAAAAGGCACTTACAGTTTGCTAATTTCCAAAGAACCCATCCTTTTCCTGGGCAACAGTAAGAGATACCCGACATCATCATCATGATAATCTCCTTAAGGCCGTGGTCTACTGTGGGTTACTGCTAAATAAAGGGTTTGCTTACTATAGTTTAGTTTAGTCTATGTGGTAAACAACTGCCTTCATTGTTTTTTTCTTTATCTATTTTGATTAAATAAGGAAAACACTAACGTAGGCAAGTCTGAGACATTTTCGTTGTGCCAATGCCAGGCTTTCCATTGGTTCCTGTTTACATGATGCCCACGGGAAACGCGGTGATTGGTGGCGGTTTACACGTGACCAGACAACTTTGTACATTTGACAGAGAGTAGGAGGGTTTTGTGGAGATCAGAAAAACGACAGAGCGATAAAAATTAGTATTGTTGCACTTCACAAATTAATGATCATGAGTTCATACTTGATAAACTCGAACTATATCGAACCTTCCTTTCCTCCATGCGACGAATATCAACATAACGGATACATCCCCGCCCCTACTGAGTACTACGAACGGCCAAAAGATTCGGGCTTTCCCCATCACGACGAGGCGTCCTATCCGAGGTCAAACTACACAGACCCGAGCTACGACTACGGTAATGTCCCCAACAACGGTCTCGACGATTTCACAGACAGGCATCACGCACAGGCTCACCCCGTTGCCCAGAACCATGGCACTCGCCTCAACCCAGTCCCAGACAGCGGTGCCGTGGCGGATGTCAGCAAAGATTGCAGCCTCGCCACTGAGTCTTATTCCAGCGCACAGAAGGGAAAGGAAGCGCCGGTGGTCTACCCCTGGATGAAGAAGGTCCATGTTGGTGAGTTATCGCCACGTTTAAATACCGGAACCACTGAGCAAGCCACCACTGGAACATATGCACGCTCATTGAGGCAGCACTAGTAGCACCCCTTACAACGGCAATTTACGACCATCGAGCAGCGGGGTTGGTAATTAAGAACCCTCATAAATTGTAATGCCTGTGTTTGTCTGCCGGGGCCATGTGTCTATGTTGCCTTTTAACTAGAACTATACCTCCATGGCTGGACTCCAGCCAAACTGTAATATACAACCCCGCTGATTTTGTTAATCATTTTCTAAGGCTTGATTTGTCCCTGGATACGAGCGCTTGTACACATGGCGTCTCCAAATTAAGGTTATTCTATGCAATAGAAATGGAGGCGAAACCCCAACAAAACATCGTAGGCTTTATTCCCCCATTAGACCAATGAGCCTTTATGGAGAACAACATTTGTAATGTATCCAGTGGAGCGGGGCAGTGTTTAGACTGGAGTATTTCTTGTGGCAGTAACAACTGCTTGCTTGTATGTGTGTGTGCTTGCTTTTCTTCAGTCAATGCTACTTACAATGGAGGAGGAGTGCCCAAGAGGTCTCGCACTGCCTACACCCGCCAGCAGGCTCTCGAGCTGGAGAAAGAATTCCACTTCAACCGCTACCTGACCCGACGCAGGCGCGTGGAGATCGCGCACACGATGTGCCTGACCGAACGTCAGGTGAAGATCTGGTTTCAGAACAGAAGGATGAAGTGGAAGAAAGATCACAAGCTGCCAAACACCAAGATCCGCTCCGCGAGCTCAGCCTCGTCCTTGGGAGCCCAGCAGCAGCAACAACAGCAAATCAAAACAGGCACGCACCAGCAGCTCGTTCCCACGCCTTGCGCCGCGAGCCTATAGTGATGGAACCTTCGCTCCAAACCAACAGACTGAGAATGGCAAACAGAACACAGAAACGGAATTATGTGGCCCGATTCTCGAATATGATCCCTATGGTATTACCCCATTCCCTTGGCCCCGATTCTCGAGTATAAACCCCATGGTATACCACCATTCCCTTGGCCATTGGGCCTGTCGCGTCCTTTCAATACCATTTCCCCTCTCAACCTCCTCTTTCTGTTTGTTCACTCTCTCCTCATTATTGAGCTCGAAATCTGCCACTTACTGCCAAAGATGGCAACTGAAATGTATGTATTTGTTTATTAAGACAGAAGGATAACGCACACTCAAATGCACCACATGACTTTTGATTATATGTATCATTACATAGAATAAAAAGAAAGCGAATGAGACGAGAGATACTTGAGGCCTCGTTTTTCTTTTTCTTCTATGCAATGTTTTTGTTTATTCTCATGGAAAGTTTTAATATACTTGAAAGATGATGTTTTAGGAAAGCTCGAGAGCCCCGTCTGAGACCTATCACGAGGTTTAGAACTGGACAGGGTAACAGTTAGGGTTTAGCTCGTGATGTGTGAATGAGTTGGTTTACTGTTGAATGTGTTATTGAGTCGTGTAATGTCCAGGCGACTTTCACCCCTAATGTACATAGAAACATCATAGCGAAGGCACAATACTGAATCCATTTTGTCGGCTAAAAAAAGACAACCTCGTTTGTTTGTTTGTTTGTTCGTGTAGTAGTGTAGACTCGTTTTTATCTGTGATAGTGTGTCCCAATTATGTGGTGTGCTCTAAACTGTGAATATTTGTATATGTTGTTTTATTAATGTACGGTGTAATAATGTATTGTAGTTTAGCCACATGCAAGAAACTATTCCCGTGAAATAAATATGTACTTCCATTATATGGCTGATATTGGTTTGCATATAATATTGTAAGATATTTCTGAAAAATATACATTCAGTTAGATCAAAGTATTGAATGCTATGGTAACAATAGCATAGCTTGTCTATTGTGTAGGCCTATGTCAAAGGCGCAAATTGAATGGTTTAACAAGGCTCAAACTCAATACGCATAGTGCTTGTTTCTTTAACGTTTATGACATAACAATACTTTTCATTCAGTTTTGAATGACGTTACACTATTCCAAAACAGGGACTAAAACCTTTGAATTAGCTATCCAGTTCTTAGAAGGTGCGCGTGTAATGGACGTTATAAGGAATACAATTCACCTAATTATGGATAGCTGTGCTGTGTGTTGAATTTTGCTTTGTTTGTCCAGTTTCGTTGTTTCTGGACAAAACAACTCAGACCAGTGATATTCCTATAGGCAACCCCTAAAACGTCAGTAAATATATACAAAAGCTCACTCCTTGCATGTTCACAGTCTTAAGACAGTCAGTAAATGTAGTTTCGCAGCTAAAGATGCACAATCATCCAGAAACATCGTTGTGCGTAAAGTGGGCATAAAACTTAAATAACATTTTACATTTCACCCAGATGCATCTTTCTCAGTGGGCTTTCTATAGTACTATAAAACTGCTATTAAACTAAACAGCTTTATTTACGGGCCATGTTTCTCTGTTACATCATTACATACACAGTTAACACAATAAAACACTAAATCGTGTCTGCATTTTTGTTGATATTCTGTAAACTACTACTATGTGAAAGTATTACAAAAGTATGAGAGTGTTGCAAATTGAAATATGATATTACTTACTACCATAGTAATACATTTCCCCAAAACTGTATGTAGCCCCATAGAGACCTATGCTGTTCTAGCTCCTGTTTTAATTTTTTATTATAAGGTTAATGTGCATTTTCTTCTCAAACCCTAGTGTCCCAGCGTGTGTTGGTCACTACCTGCTAAATCTAAACAATCAGAGGGTTCAACTAGAGGACAAAGCAGGATCTGACCAATCATCGACTAGCAGCACTCTGCTTGACCTCTGACCTTACGACTCACAATGTCCAGACCTCCGTAGCTTTTAATATATACATTTGCCCACGAGACAATGCGGAAACAAAAATGTCGTGAAGGTGTGCAACCGTGCTTCTCATTCACGCAAAGTCGTCTCTGCTATTCGTCCCACAAACGCGTCTTTCAGATAATGTATGCAAAAGGAAGGATTGAGATAGACCACTCTTAGAAAAAACAACTTTACCTTTTACTGTAGCCTTAAAAGGGACCTAGTGGACCTCTCCATTATTCTAGTAAAGGAAAGCCATTCTTATAATTATGGACTCTTAACAATGAGTTTCGAGTGGATATGTTAACTAAATTAATAACCAGTTACTCAAGCCCATTATTATTGTTCTCCATAAGCAGCAGGTTTAATCTAGGTATCTGACTTTACAAGCATCCATGATACATCTTTGATAGACACTACATATATATATATAACTTTATAGCATATGCATAACAATCAGAGCATTTTCTTATCAAATGGAATTGGCACAGCAGGAATGGAATGGCTACATCTTCGTAAACTCCATCTGAGCTTTAAGTGGATACAAGTGCAGTTCAATGTAATGCATTATGGAAACATTTTAAATTACACAGAATTATCTTGCCAACTTAATACAGGCCTTTTCTGTGCCAGCACTTGGCGCAGACGTGGAGTTGAGAAATTGGCATTTTGTTTGATTGGCACAGGTTTTACGCAGTCTCTCACGATGTCGAGATAGTTAAATTAGAAACTTGAGCTAATTTAATACCCGAATAGAGGTCACCCCCAATGTACTAAATTTTAATATGATAACTCACGTGACGTATTCAATAATGAATGCCCTCGGGTCAGAAATAGAAATAGATCGGCAGTATTTTCATTTGAAGTGATCCTCGGCAGAGCACGAATCAAATATTCCTCTCTCGCTCCTGTCCGTCCGTTCCCTGGTGGATAGAGCCCGTGTTGTCTGATTGTGAGTATATTTTGACAATTTCTTTCCTAAATAACTTGTGTTTTAATTTATTTACATAGAATGTGTTAAAGGTTGAGAGCAATGTAACTGTCCAGGTCGTTGATATTTGGTTGTGATTGATTTGCAACAGTCTATATTCAGCTGCTGCTTTGTTATAAGACTTTCTTGCTCACAAGCATCAACCTCCTGTTAACCCGCAGTTCTGTGGGTTAGACTCCTCTGCTAGAAGACTGGTTCCTTGTGGCCAAAATGCGGTAGCGTTACCGCCACGTAGCCATTTGAAAACTTTAAAACTATCTATTTCTAAATTGTTTCCTGGAATCTGAATATTACTCATATGACAATCTACCTTTACAACAATAATATACTATCTGAGGAAGTATTTATGGTAGGATATGGCATTCAACTTGTGGTCAAGGCGCACACCCAGGCGTTATATACAAGGCGCGTCAGCGTATGGAAAAGTACAAACTTCTGCATAGCATTTGTGATTTTCCATAATATTATATTTCTGGGAAATTTACCCTAAAATGACTTAAAAGGCAGAGGAGGGGAAATTGCAATGTGGCAGCAACGTTGAGAGAACTTTTATAAAACAACATCAAATATTAACTAATACCCCGTTGTTATAGGACAGCTGCGATTAACAAAGAGCTACAGTGAGACTTCTTGTTCTCTTCTGACCCGTGGCTTACATTCAAGGGTGTAGATCCCAGAAATGGCACTTTATTAATTCAGCATAAATAAGGTAGGCCTAATTGAAAAGAAACACTGCAATGAACTCGATTGTATATTGGCATTGGACACATAAGTGATCACAAGTTACCTTACCTTAGAGCAACCCAATGACCCTGAGCAAGGAAGAGGTTCCAGCTGTTTTGTAAACTCAACATACTGTCACATTGGTCTCTGATGGGATAAATAAAGTTGTATTGAAATTAATTGAAAGGATTGTCAGATTTTGGTAAAAACAATGCATTCATGCTGAAGTAGCACAGTAGTCATTTACTTTATATTCAGTTTTCATTAGGTAAAGATAACTGTTTTCGTTACCAATTTATGTGCATGTTAACCCATGTCTGGTCTTGTGAGCCACACATGCAAAGTTTTAGAAGGCAGATATCGGGCTATTGTGCATGAATGAGTTGTCCACATTGCTGAATGGGCGCCTCAAACAGAGAAGGCACAAAGAACAATCAAGAAGTCAGTTAAACATTAACAGATCACCATCCTCTCCACGAAATACTGACTTTAGGCTATAAGGCTGTTATTTAACATTAATGTAGCATACAATATAAAAATGTGTAATAATGATGTCTATAAATATGTTCAAAATGGCTTTGAGCGTTATGTCTTAGTTTCACTTTTAGCTTCCAGAGGCAAGTTGAGTTAAATTCACAATGTTCATAATGTGTAGGCCTATTATTATTGTTAATATTATTATTATTATTATTATTATTATTATTATTATGGTTATTATTATTATTATTATACAGCATTATTATTGCTCTGAGGTCAAATTAGGAAGTTTAGTAATTTGTTCTTACCCTAAACATTTTATAATCAGCTCTTTAATGCACGTAATGTAACGTTAACCTATCAAAAGTGGAAATTGAAATACATTCAAAAGTATTACAACAAAAAGTCAACATTAATATCACTACAGTTTTATTTCTACAATATATACTGAAACAAACCAGCAGATCAGAAGTCAGCCCATGTAGTCTTGTATAGCGAGATCCACCGAGTCTTCTCTGTCTTAGCATGGACGCCAAGCCAGTTTAAGGCGTTGAATTTCGCATTAGCCTTGATGTTTGTGAATGTAAACCCCTGAGAAAGAGTTATCTTCGGCTGAGTGTATCGGTAACCCAAGGCTCGCTGTTAAGAGCTTCAAATGTCAACATTGTGGGCAGATATGTAGCCTATAGCCACCGCCGTCTGGCGTACACCCAAAGACAGAAGTGCCACCAAGTCCTCATGGTGGCCAGGGAATGTTGGGAGTTTGATAAATCTGAAGAACTAACTCAGAAAATGTATGAACAAAGAAACTAACCAAATGCTAATCATCTTGTGTGGCATTTATTCTTAATTTTATGTTCTATTTATTTAACTAGGCAAGTCATTTAAGAACAAATTCTTATATACAATGACGGCCTAGGAACAGTGGGTTAACTGCCTTGTTCATGGGCAGAACGAGATCATTTTACCTTGTCAGCTCAGGGATTCGATCCAGCAACCTTTCGGTAAGTGGCCTACACTCTTAACACTCGGCTACCTGCCGCCCCAGTTGTATTGCCTAAATTATTATCACTGCATTATTGGAACGAGCTTTCAAGGCAAGAATTTCACTGTACTCTTTTACACCTGTTGAATCCTGTGCAGTGGCGAATACACTTTTAAACTTGAAACTGCTGAAAACAACAAGCGCCCATCCCAAATAGTCTCCAAAACTTTCCCAGCTGAAAACGGAGGATTAGCTATGTTCGTAATTGGTTTTGTAGTCTCCATCCTCTCCTTGTTTTTGACCCAAATAACTTCACACTCTCCGGGCCTCGGCTTGGGTCAGGAAAAAGTTCAGGTGTGGTGGCGAAACGCGGCGTGGGATAAATGGTCTGTTTTCCGTCCACGGTCAGCTCCAGCCCCAGACGCTCCCCGGCATTGCCATGCACGTGCACTCTGCTCTTGTGCAGTGGTATGCAAATCTGTCCGAACTAGAACAGAGAAAGACATAAATCACGTTTTTTATCACCAAAATGTATCCCAAAGTAAAGGCCTTACTCTAAAAATTAGTTTAAACGACTTCACCTCTTCACAAAAACAGGAAAAATAATTTATGCTAATCAAATCTGATTCACCCATAATTCTAACCCAACATAAATCATAAAATCAGAACCTCCTCACTCCCAATCTTCCACAAAGTGGTCTGAAAGGTAAACTGACAAGAGATGGTCCCCTCCTGCTCGGATTTTTAAATGTTTAAACGGTTGAAGTTGTAGTTTGAGAAGACAAAGGGTGGTGTGGTGTGGGAGTGGGATGCGGTCCATGTCCGCTTGACATGATTAATAGTTATGGTAGAACATGTCCACGCCCGCTGCTCAGTGTTGACAGAAAACAAGCGCCAAACGGCGCCGAGAGAAGGGCTGCTCTTCCGGACAAGGGTTAGGCTATACCCGGGAAGGCAAAACGATATAATGTAGTGGGCCACCATACCGTTCATAACATAAGTTTTGGGTCTAGTAGGCATTGCAGTAGAATATACATTTATTTCGAATATAATTATTGTCGTTGACCCTCATCTCATAAGTATTCATGTGAACATGAAGAGTAGGCTTGTTGCCATATTACCACCTGATCCTTCCCCCTCCCCATACTGGGATTTGAGTGTGCCCTCTGCGCAAACCTATAATTTCCAGCATCACTCAACTGGCGGTAGGAAATGCGTAAGAGCTGCAGGTTGAATGGAGGGTCGCTGCACTGACCAGGGGGTAAAGAACCAGCTCATTGTGCTCCCTCATGCAACCTCTCCGCTCAGATCTGCACTAACTAACTGACACACCTCCTGGCTACCGGGACTCACACCTTTAAGCAACGTTCGGACAGGTAACTATGAGATATTTGATTTCGATTCGGCCGCCAACATGTAGGCTATTGACTGAGTGAGTGAGTGGGTGAGTGGGTGAGTGATTGGTTGTATAGCTCGGGGATGTGGGGTGATGTATAGTGCAGTGGGGGCGATATTGAGTGCCTCTGCACACTCTGCACACAATAGCCCCTGCCATATCTCTCTATAAAAAATAAGGGGGTGACTCGGGTGTTGAGTGAGCAATCCGCCACCCATAAGGAGGAAAAGCCCTCTCTCTATCTCACATAGTGAGAATTGTCACGCCGCAGCGCCAAACACATCCCTTGCTCTGCCCGTGGTTCGCGGCTAGTTAGCCTAGCATCACAGTATTTTACATCGAGATTTGCGCTCTCTGATTACGTTAATAGGCACTAAATATAGGAGCCTCCAAAACTGACAGAACACACACGCCTCGGAATCAGGCGAGTTGTGTGGAAGTAGAGAGGCACTACGAGAGACCTGTCCCATCACCAGATACATTGCAGTCTCATGTAGCCCTCTTTTTCCTCCCTTCAAAGTGATCCGTTTCTCCTCAGGGGCAATGACTGTCTCCATTAATGATTCACGGGCTCAAATAAAAGGGATTTAAGTTGACGTGGTGTCACGTGAGCAGGGCGCATAATACGGCGCGGTGTTATGGCACGGGGAGAAAACCGGAGCCCCGGTCTGGCCATACGATGGCGATTACCCGCATCCCCCTACTTTCCGTGAGTTTAGTCGGGGCTTTGTAGACTTTTGCCGAGGAGAGAAAGAAAGAGAGAGACAGGGAGATATAGAGGTTCTTGCTTTTTGTGGATGGTATTATACTGCTGTCACGGACGGATATGTTTTTCCTCGCGGACAGAGTCAGAGCTTGTGCTTGGGGATGATGGATTTTATTTTGAGGTATTTCCGCCGATTGTTCATTACTGTCGTGAGTTATTGCCGCGCGAGGTAGAGGTCAGTAAGCAAAAAAAAGACTCAATGGTTTTGCCTGGTTGGAAAAATAAAACTGAAACATTTTTAAAGAGTATAGATTTTCAGGTTGTTTGAGATTTCGTCGATTTCCAGTGCCGAGCAACTAAAATGAAAGAGGCTACATGAAACATAACTTAAATTATATTTGCTTTACTATCCTGTGTGAACATTTTAGCTTGGCTTCGAAGTCCACACAACAATTCCTCATCTCATGGTCTAGCCTTACTCATTGGTGTTATATATCACAATAAAATATTATTTTTTACATTTTAAATTTCCAGTTTCATTTTGATCAGAATCCTATCTCAGAATAGTACGAACACTCAATTGTTTAGCTAGAAAACCGTATGCAGTTTATTCAGCCATAGCCACAGATAATGGTAATACAAAAATACAAAAACTGGGTGAAAGCAGTCATGACGTCTCCGAGGTGCAATTCCTTTCCCTATGAAATACATACATTTTGTGGTGTTAAACATGGGTTTTCTCGGGAAAGGATACATTAAGTTGAGGTACATAAAACGTAAAGAAAAGCTTTGGGGTTGTGCCGCTCTGCCAGGGAAACGAGGATAATGGTAGACGGAGTGCCATATAGGACCGCGCGGCCGCGCTGAGGTCACGGCGCTCGCGTGTGATTTATGGGTGCGGGGACTTGGGGCAGCCTAATGACTATTCGATCCAATTCCAATGGTAGAGAAAAATACACAGTAAAACAGAAAAGCTACAACAATTATAGTACAAGCTACTTTTTTGTTTTCTGTATAGTTTTGTTTTTGTAATTGTATAAGATAACGTTTATGTTGAAATATACATATGATTGCTTTGAGATGTATTATTTCTATTACTAGCAATAATTTGGTTAATAAGACAAAAATGTCGTAGTACTATGTATAATATTGTAGATAATAAGTCTAATTTAAAGAATATTCCCTAACTTTGTTGCACAACGAACAAATAGGATTTGATACAATATTTACATTTGGACACACATTACAATTCTTAAAACTACTGGGCTATAGCCTATTATCGTAATTTGGTGAATTTGCTTGACTGATTTTGGCTGCTAATGTTGAATTAATTTATTGTTCAAAAGTCATTAGTCTAATGCGAAAATGGTTAGGCTACTTGGGGTTTTCATTAGGCCTAGCCTACTCTCTTCTGGTATTAGGCTACTATTATATTTTACACAGTGTTCTTATTGATATGGACTTCGCATTTAAATATAGTATTGGACCTATAGGTATATTAAGGAAAAAACTAGTTGGCTAAAGTAACGTTCATTTTAATTTTTCTTTCAGACTTCTACGTAAATAAATCCCATCCATCCTACGGTCTTCAAGAGACCCAGCCCTGCCTTCGGTAAGTCCATATTATGTCCTTATCGATTTCTGTTAGAAATGCTTGATGGTCATATCCTTATTCAATTCTAATAAGTAGCAAAGAGACGCCTACTCCAGCACACTCACACACAGGCTTCTATACACACATTCATAGCCTGTACACTTCCTATATTATATAGCTTATAGTGGTGATATGAAACGCCTGAGAGCAATAATTCGTTTCTCTTCCACATGTCTTTTGTAGTGTAATTTGTCACTATAAAAACGACAGGGGGAATCGCACCTCTTGGAGCGATGCCTTGTTTCATTCAAAAATCCCTCTCTCTGAAAACCATCTGCCTTGGCTTAGGCTCTAGATTACACTTGCTATAAAGTTGGCACAATGTTACTCCCAAAAAGTTGTTTTTGATTGGTTTGTATTTGTCCTTTTTGTATTAATATCAATCCGCCTTCTGTTCCCACTATCTCCATGACATCTAACCCCGTAGTTAGGGCCCAAATTAAGGAAAATCATGACTCAGCATTTCGACAAAACACAAAGCAGTAAATAATTATACCAAGTCACTAGTCTGCTTTGAAAAAAGAAAGGCAACGTTTGCTAAAAAATATCCTCACGCATGAATTTTGGTCCCACTCACCCTCCCACGCCGTCTGAATGTTCTACCTTTTTATTGTGTGGCTGAATCTGTCCTTCTATCCATCCACCATGCGGCCTCGGACGGCAGTGCTCTAGACGTGCTTAATGCCTTGAGATTCAAGAGGACATAAATCGTTTTGCTTTGTCCGCAAACGACACCATTCACATACAGAGGGATTCCCCCATGCTCTAGGTTTCTCTCTCCCTCCTCTGTTTTCCCTTTTGGAGGTGTACTTTCTTTTCGTTTTCTAACCCAGAGCCCGATGGGGGTTCATACCAACCAAGGCTTTGATCGACGGCGTCCACAGTTCATAAACGCATTATTTATGTAATTTCTAACCATTCTGGAAACAGACATATTCGATCCTAGGATTTAAGAAATTAGTCGAATATTGCAAAAAAAAAAAAAGTTTAAAAAAAACATCCCAGCACAATTCGTAAATGAAAGGCTTGATAGGCTACATAAAAGGCAAAAGTGTTGGTTAATGATTTTAAGCTGTGGATGGACGCCCTTTCTCCCTCTCATAGTAATGTTAATGTGCCGTTGTCATCATCTGCTGTGCTGCGCAAAGCTGTGTACTCTCCCATCATTTAATTCAGTCATTATTCGATTCTATGTAGAATAAATAACAAATGCCATAAAATACATAGGGGATGGGTGTTTTTTTTTTTTTACCGTACTACTTCATCGCGTGGGGGAGGAGAGCCACAGGATTTGTAGTGACTTTCTGTTTCCAAGGCGCTAGTTAATTTGCATAATTTTCCTTGTCTATGGTGACGCTATGTTTCGGGGGAGTTCACTGTTCTGGTGATGTCTGCATGGTACTTGTGCCCAAACACATAGTCTATAGCCCTGGCTAGGTTTAATATTGGTATAAGACATGGGCACTGCTCTAGCATGTGATAAGTTAAACCGGGAGGGCCGATAGCGCTTATCTGGGCGACCCGAGTGCTCGCGCCTGCTTTCATTATCTTGGTTTACCTTTCAAACACCGAACCGAGAAAAAAAAGGGATTTTGTTTCTTCTACACACAGAGCCACTCGCCCCTTCCCTTTTTTGTTGTGGCCGATGAGTCCTGTATGAGCTAGGCGCAGGCTGGTGCTGCTGCTTATACCCCAGCTCGCTCTGCCTAAACTTTTTCTCCGGACTACTGTTTTGATCGATTTCGTCGCTGAATGAGAACATATTGCCTTGTGCTTTGCATTCATCGTCAGAGGATAAGGTAAGCAGGCCAGAAATAGTCTCTCTCTCGGTTGTAAATGGCGGAGTTTGTGTCGCGCGGTGATTTATCACCGTATGACTTACATCTCGGTTCAGGAAGAGTTCACACACAACACAGGCAGACAGATTTCTCTGTCGCGTGGAGCGGGGGGCTGAGTATTCGAAGGCTCGAACCTGTCTTCTCTTTTCTACCCTGTCTGTATTTTTTACTTATTATTTTGGAAATGCGTCAAAAAGCTTTCTGATATGTATTCCAAAGCATGGCATTCATAGCAGATGTGGTGATGGGATGTGCTATTTATTTTAATTCTGCGGTGTGTTGAGGGCAAGAGGGTCTGGTTTTCAGACTGTTTTTACTTGTCGTGGTGTATTGTGCTTACAGCACAATACACCACGAGCCGTAGTTAACAAATTATCTATCCATTTTCATTTATTTAAAAATATCTTAGGGGATCTTATTTGAAGATCATGGTCATGTTTAATATTGACATCATTGATTTATAATAGTATCTAGGTATATTGCCCAAGTTAGTTGTATATTGAACTAAAAGAGTAGTAATACATGTATTTCTAATAAAAATAAAAATAATATAAATCATTATCACAAACCTTCTTCACTTGTTCGCTATCATAATTTTACCATGGTGGTATGTCTTTTGCACTGCCTTATCTAGGCTACACAATAGGATGTTCATGTTTTCATTTAGGATTCTACAATAGCCTACAATAACCTGCCTCTATTTCTTTAGCTATGTAACTAGTTTCACATTTGAGATAGTTTGTGAATTGATACTGCTGCATCGAATAACTCGTTTATTTGTAATTATTCACATAATTTCCAATTAGCGGTGTGCAATAGCTTTCGCCTGTTGTTCCTATTTTATCTAGACTACAATGCTTTACATATTAAGCCTAAAATCCTATTTTATTTTAAAAACGTGTGTCTTGTACCTATTTGCCCACATCGAATACCTAAAAAAATACCTATAATTTCAATTGGATCGTTTTTCAAGAACTTCTCATTGGATTTGACCCCAGTTTGGCGACATCAGTGAGTAGACTACTAGCAGTAGTCGGGCATTCCTACTCATTGGATGCACAATAACTACTTCCTAGCCTAGTAGTAAGCCTATAGTTCTAAGCTACATGCCGGATCTCTGTCTGCCTGAATACCGAGCCATAGACTAGCTGTTCACCGGGCCGCTGTCTGCAGTGCGCCGTCCCGCCCTTGCCTACTGACCCCCATACATCACCGGGACGGGCAACTTCGCCGACAGCATCGACAGGAGCCTTTATTATAGGCCTGCGATGGAAAGTTCACGTCGTGGTCATGGAGATGCAGTTTTACAGGTTTCCTCCTGGCCCTCATCCATCTTGGTTCCACACACACATGCTGCAAAAACTGGGGAATGTGGTTGTTTATGCTTTTAGCCAGGTGGCTGGGCTGGGGTAGAGACTACAGCACACTGCGGTGAGGGCTGGCCCGCTCTGTGGAGAGAGAGCATAATAACTTGAAACGATTCAGGCCTATTCAAACGATTTTGGGGGTTTTAAGTGTAATTTATCTTGTTCATTACATGTTATAATAATAGTAATAATAATTAGGCCTACCCAATAATAACCCATTCAAAGCAAGTCATATGCCCAGTTCACGACTGGCCTTTCGTTTGGTGGTTTACAATTAATCTGTGAAACTACTTTTTTTTTTCATTTAATTTTGGCACCAATATTAATATTGCACAATTGGTATGCTTTTATAATTCAGTATGCTTTTATTTTGATTCAGTTAAGTGCAGATGAGGTTTGTTCATGCCTTTGTTCCCTGTGTCGGTAACCAGAAGGTAAACGATAATAGCCAGAGAACTGTTGCCCCTATCTTGCCTCCATAGTATCTGGTGTCAGCCCTGTATTGAAAAGTAAGATGGATCGCCACAATTTCTTCTCCTCACCGTGCTTCTTGTAACCCTAGGTTCATCCGAGGAGGCCATTGGCGAAGAGGTGTCACGTGACCAAGGGGTGCCAATGTTATTCAACAAGAGTGTCAAGACCCTGTCAGTTTCTGAAATAAATATTGGGAAACGGCGAGATGCAGAAGGCAACCTACTACGACAGCTCTGCAATTTACAGTGGCTACCCGTATCAAAGCGCAAATGGCTTCAGTTATGATGCCAATCAGGTCCAATATCCCCGGGCCTCTCATGTGGAAAGTGAGTACCATCGACCCGCATGCTCCTTGCAGTCCCCAGACGGCTTGGTCGCCCTGCAGAAGCCGGGGGAGATGGCGGAGAACTGCGATAGGGGTACGGCCATACAGGCAGCGCAGCCACCCGTCCTCACCGAAAGCAATCAACCGCAGATGTCAGTGTCTGTTCCACCACCCCCTCCCCAGTCACAGTCCCCCGGTTCTCTCAACCAGAACACGAGCAACGGCTCTTGTCAACCCAACTCAAAGAGCTCGGTGCACGGCTCGCCGACCATCACCCGGAAGCACATCTTCCCCTGGATGAAAGAGTCCCGTCAGAACCAGAAGCCTAAAACCAGCAGCTCCAGCTCAGGTATATTACCTAGACACCACTTCTGAGGAAACACGTGATAAAATACACCCCATTGTTCATGCGTGGTTCTGTGACCCATTACTGATGACATGATACAGTTAGCCTACATACATGCCTCCCAAGTCAACTATGTATAATATTTCATCAGATGAACCAACCAAGGTACAATATGTTTGATTATTTCCCTATTTTGCATACATTCATATTCTATAGTTTACCATTATGATGTAGGCTATGGCTTATTATCTATTATGCAAGCCTAATCAGAGCCATGTATTTAGATAGTTGGGCCAATGCGGATTCTGCATCATGATGCATTTACGTGACACTTCAACATTCTATGGCAGCAATGTTAGCATTAACATTACATAGAGAAAATGTAAACAATTCTATATAACTATATGTTAAGAATTAGAACAATATTCAAAATTCAAAAAGTCCTAACTCTCTAAATGTAGGGCTCGGGCCTACTGTCGTGATATTCCTCATGTTCTGTTATGATCTAGGCCTAAAGGTCGGTGCAAGGAGACCCACAGCTCCGCTAAAACCATTGACATCAATCAAGGGATTGTTAAATAAATGTTAACTATTTGGTTGTAATATCATCACCTCTTGAAGAGCATAGTCAGACCTAAACATTTCCGATTATTCAATGCAAAACAATCATCAGTTAAATAGTAAGTAACTGCATGCTTTTCATGATCAGTAAACATCAAGCCTCACGATATCTCTCAGTATTGGCCACATTAATTTTATTTTTGAGTGTTATAAAATAAACGTGAACTATACCTGACAAGAATGAGTGGTTTAAGTTAATTTCCCATATTTTGTGTGCTCTGCCTGTCAAGCAGCAGAAGGGCGCATTTGCCGTAGTACTGTCAGTTGATAATGCTTACTTTGCAAGCTATGGGTAGACACTTTGTACTGTTGGCTAAACATGTAGTGACTGGTAAGTAAACCTAATGTAGACTACTTTTTTCTCCAAACAATGTAGGCCTACCTATCGAAGTTAGCTAACATGATCCCCTTTTTAACATTGTTTTTACGTGTTTAATCGCGGTTGCTGCTGACAGACATGATATGGGCTACATTGATTGATGGACCACGTCAAATTGGCTAGCTAGATAATTAAAGATTATGTCAGTATGGCTAGCTAGTTAACAAGCGACATTTCTGGGGATACATTTGATTTTTTTTGTTTGCCATCAATAATGGGGATGGCAGTAGTTCGACTGACAATTTTACAAGGACTAGGATTTGCCGATGACAAGCTCTTTGCCAAAAACCTAATCTCTGATGAAGCAAGCTAGATTATGTTGTTTGCTTAGCTAGCTACATGCCAAAATGGATAGGTACCTTCACATATGTGAAATTACATTAACATTGATGTTTACTGATCATGAAAAGCATACAATGACTTGCTGTATAACTAAATGTACGCAACTATTTTGCATGGAATAATCGGAAATGTGTAGTTATGACTATGCTCAATAGGTGATGATAGTAAAACCAAATAGTTATAACATCTATTTAACAATCCCTTGGAAACTGCACGTAGTTGTCAATGGTTTTAGTGGAGCTGGAGTATACTTTCCCCCCAGAAGCCAAATCGAACGTATTGTAAAGTTCTATTGAAAACGACCTATTATGTATAATACCCTTATTACGCATACACTCTTGTGATGTCAGTATGGTTATTCTGATGCATTCCTTATTATATAGCTTTATTACGTATACACTCCTGTGATTTCAAGATGGTTCTTCCATTATTATGCATTCCTTATGATATATTATGTAGGCCTGTTCATTAGAAATACTCAATTGTGACGCAATCCTCATAGTTTTAGGCTTAGCTCCACCATTTGTTTTTTTCATATGCTCTATCATTGACTTGCTGCTAGAATAAACATACTATATTGGCCCTGATCACACAACATTCCATGCAGGCAACAAACAAACATTGTTCCAATTTGTTCTCTTGTTTTGATTAGAGGAAAAGCTAGGAGACCTGGGGGAGGAAGTTGTTTACCAACGATGTAACCCAAAGTTGAAAGATGCTTAAATTCCCATGGCCTTACCAAATCGTGTTGTCTCCATAGGCTAGTAGGCCTATTTATGTCCACCTTTTGGGAATATATTTGGTCAGAAGTGAATAAGTAGGGCATCCAGGCATCTAGAAGGTCTGCTGAATCCCATTTATCATGAGACTGTCAAGATGTCTGCCAAATTGATGCCAAAGGGACTATTTCCAACCTTAGCCTAAATCTTGGGATTTAAAATCTGCTATGAGGCTTACCCCACTGGATAAAAACTGGTTGAATCAACGTTGCTTTCCACGTAATTTCCACAAAAACATTATATGTGATGACATTGAATAAACGTGGAAAAATAATTGGATTCGCTAAAAGTCATCAATGTAAGGGAAATTCGTGTTTTTTCAGCCAACTTTTTACCTAAATTTTAAATTTCACGTTTAATTCACGGTTGATTTTCCAATAATTCCAATAACAGATCCCTCAACGGTAGCTCATTAATGAAACAAGATCAACATTTTGGATAGCCCGATGATTTTTTTTCGTATAGCAGCAATATGAGTAGCCGAGTTTCTGAAACAGAAATTGTGATATAAAATATAATATTTATCTCCCCATTTATAAAAAAAGAGCTAACTCATAGCATGATGTCATGCTGCATTCCTCACGCCAAGCTTCTGGCTGTATAGTAGCTAGTAGCAACATTTATTAGGTGTTGGCAGACTGCCACAAACGGTAACTAGACCAACACCTTGCTGTGCAGCGGCAGAGCCCCAGCCATTCAGCATGGTGAGACTCATAGGAGATGGCAAGGCGAGCTTTAGCTCATGCGCAGTGAGGAATTCAGATATTTGCATTGCACATGTGTGTACTATGAGGGTAAAAAGCTCCAGTTGGAAATAGGAGGTAGTATAACACACACACACACACAATTATAACCAAAGCATAGCTAAGAGTTGAGAGTTGTCCTTAGTATGTATACAGTCATAGCTAATGATATGTATGATATAATTGCATTAGTAACATCCACAGTCTAGTTGTGGACTTGATTTGTCTGCATTTTTAGAACTCTTATTGATATGTGTATTTGAGTCAGTTCATGTGGAGAGACGTGTGTTATCAGCTATATGTATCTTGTCACTCGGTGTCTTGTTCTTGTGCTTGCTGCTGGGGTTGGTTAGTGATTGACTGTCTTCCTTTTCTCTTCCGCCAGTTGAGAGTTGCCCTGGAGACAAGAGCCCCCCGGGCGGGTCAGCCGCGTCGAAGAGAGCCCGGACGGCTTATACCAGCGCACAACTGGTGGAACTGGAGAAGGAGTTCCACTTCAACCGTTACCTTTGCAGACCCCGCAGGGTCGAGATGGCCAACCTGCTCAACCTCACGGAGAGGCAGATTAAGATCTGGTTCCAGAACCGCAGGATGAAGTACAAAAAGGATCAAAAAGGGTGCGGCATGATGCCCTCTCCCGGGGGACAGTCCCCTCGGAGCCCCCTCGGCCCATCTCCCGGTGGTGGGGGTGGAGGATACCTCAACTCTATGCATTCTCTGGTTAACAGTGTCCCCTATGAGTCCCAGTCGCCAACGTCTTACAATAAGCTCCCTCATAATGCATACGGTATGCCCACGTCATATCCCCCTCCCTTGAACAGTTCCCTAAACAACTGCCCACCCTCTCAGAAGAGGTATCCCGGGACTGGCGGCTCCGCCACGCCCGAGTATGACGCGCATCCTCTCCAAGGCAATGGCGGCTATGGGACGCACTTGCAGCAGGGCAGCCCTGTGTATGTAGGCGGAAGTTACATCGATTCGATGCCCAACAACAGGGCCTCCGTTTTCGGCCTGACCCATCTCTCGCACCCGCCGTCCACAAACATGGACTACAATGGAGCAATCACTATGGGCAATAGTCACCATCACAGAGTGTGTGATCCAAACCCGACGTACACAGACCTTAATACGCCGCACTACTCTCAGGGAAGAATTCAGGAAGCGCCCAAACTGACGCATCTGTAGCCGGGTTGCACCCTGGATCACTCCGCCCCATTGTCTTTCCTCCCGAAGGACCGTCGCTTTGTTTCTTCTCCTTTAGTAGCTTTTTCCACCTTCTCTTTGTTCTAGGTTATGTTTGTTATTTTTTTTATATAGTTTAATGTGTGAAGTAGCATAGGAAAGTAATCACTCTTGCTTGAAATGTTCTCTCTATTTGCTTTAGTGTTATTGTTCCACACAGACCTATTATCTGAGACGACACGCGCGGGGGCACATACACATAGACCTATTTAATCTTTAACTTGTTTCTAAAAACAAATCAAACAGGGTATATGAACAAATCTTATGGTATTATTTTCATGTGAATGTGTTCGTTTTTTGGTATTTATCCGCAGTGGAAGATTTGTTTTGTGTTATTGTTTTGCATTTTGTTGCACTTGTGGAAGGATCCTTTTAAAAGGGAGGTCTGGAAGCTCCAGTTCTGTTGGACTTTCAAAATGTTATTTATTTATATGACGTTATATGGAGTTCTTTAGTATTATTTGACCACCCTGTGCTCTTTGTATGTGGAGAGAAGGCTATTGGAACCAGGCCTCCGCTCTAGTTCTACCCCTTACCTGACAGCATACAGACGACAGAGAGACAGACAGACACACGATCCTCAGCAGCACACTGATATGTTGGTGTTATTTTTTTCTTCTTCGAAGAGGCATTGTATTTCTCTACGAATGCAAATCAAGCAATCATGCTTGGAAGGACGGACAGATATTAGAAATTTCTTTATTTAACAAATATTCTAAATATCACCAAGTTTCTGTTTCAATGTCATACATTCCATGCTGCTCCAGTTCGAAGAAATAAATACATTAATTGAAATATAAATTGTATCTTTCAACCTGAATTTCGAGGCTATTCAAACATATAACACATGGAACAAACTACAATAAGGAAGCAATAATAATAGGCATAATAACAAAAAGAAACATCTTATTATACCATAAAGGAGGAGGAGAAAAATGGTAGGACTTTAGAAGGCATGCTATTTCATCACAAAAATGTAATCTCCATTATCTAAAAATCAATAATACCTATAATAATCTATAACATAATAGTTTATTTGATAGTGATAATAAATCCCGAAAACATTGTACAAAGGCCTCTCGTTTTGTCTCCTTTAGAGCGTGGGCACATCAGAAGCTTTCGCGGTGGCCTTGTTCCCGCGCCTCCGCATGGGCACATCCATAATAATAAAAGTGTCACGAAGAGCTTCTGCAGTATCTGTTAGGATAAAATAGGTTGAATGAGAAATCGTTAAGGGGAAAAAGTTTGCTGATAGGCTTGTATTTAATCAATCAATTTTAGGCTCTGTATTTCAAATGTATTATGGCGCTATAGGATGCATAACATGGACTGTTAAGCAAATAATTATAGTTATTTACACATGTAAATGACACTAAATGAATGGATATGTAATACAGGACATATTACATATTTGAGTCATAGGCTATCTGATGCAGCTAAATAGGCCTATATGGGCCGGGTTTCACTGCACACAATATCAATTACAAGCGTTTACAAGCAACACAACGTCATAGAAATATGTTCAGCCTTTATTATTGCGCAATGGTGTAAAATAAGTATGACAATTATAGCTTGTGTACGTCTCTCTTAAGACTAACTTTTGGGAATATGTACTGCAGTCTACTTTGTTGTGGCAGGCCCAAATTAAATTCACACAAAGAACCGTCTTACATAGCATAAAACATATGTTCTATCTGATTACTTTGACTACATTCAAGTTTTTATTTTCAAATATAATTCAATGAGCATATTGACGAAATATAGGTCAATATAAGCCAATAATGGAGAACACAATTCAACATTCAATGCCATGCATTGTGCATTCAGAATTCTCCAAACAATAAATGAAGAAACAATAACTAGTGTAGTAAATTGACAGTTATCCCCTTCTAATGCATTTCAGGATTATTTAAATGTTTTACAAAATATGTACTCGAATGTATTTCCTTTATAATGTCGACAAAATGACGTTTTACAGGACAGGAACTCTACTGATCCTGACATATGGTTAGCAGGGGAACCTAGAACAATTGAACCATGGTCTGTCGGCATAGACTGAGCAACTCTGGATCCAAAACACACACACACACACACACACACACCATTGATTTGACCCATATGTAGGAGATTTTAGCGCAGCATAAATAAGGAATTGGGTTGAAATAAGGAATTGTCGTTCATCGTATTTCCATCCGTGGGAAAGGTGTCCTAAATCAATCCCCCAGAATCCCCCTGTAAAAAATGTGTAGGTCTGAGTAGGGTTCACAGAATGCCGCCACCCACTCCTTGCCTCGCACACAAAGCCTATGCGTAATTCCAAAAAGCCATCAGTCTCCTCCTCAGGCCCTTCCTTTACCACAGACTCTCCTCACCTCCAACAAACCCAAATGTTTGCTCCAACGAAAATAATGACGTTTTGTAAATACGCCACAAAAAAATCCAAAAAGAAAATGCAATGGCGATGTTGGTTTAGCCTACTCACCATTTACGCGCATTATCATCCTTCTGGAAAATGTTCCTTGTATTTTTTATGTCTTAAAACATCCCTTAAGCGACAGAAAATATGTGACAGCGAACAGAAACGTGTTATAATCTAAATGGCCAACGTTTCTCGCCGCTTCCTGGCTGCATTTGATCCGGGGGAGAGTTAGAAGCTTTAAATGTGTTCTGAGGGCACCAAGCTGTCAGACCTTTTGGCGAGTAAGATTGATCGTGCGCAGGCTTCCAGGATTCTTTGTTTGCTATATAAGCAATAAACTGAGCGAGGCCTACCACTTCTTTTCCTCCTCTCTCCCACTCACTCTTCCAATTTTATTTCCTCTGAAGCATACAACATAGCTACTTACTGGCTGTTTGACGAAAAACATCCATAATGTGGCTTTTACAGATTGTACTGGACGGGTACATAACCAAACTCTGTGGGAGCTGCTAAGTCGATACACATTGCCTTCTACGGAATCTCCCTGCAATGTATTCGTTAAAATGACCTATTCCAATGGCAGGGGTTTATTTCATACTGTGCAATAGCACCAAGTAGAAATGTGTGAGAAATAAGGTTTAAATGTAAAGATCATCCTTTTCTCCATTCTTGCCCTTGTCCACCCACCACCCAACTCACCCAGGCTAAGACGCCCGCTGTGACCTCGCTTATCCTGGGAAACCCCAAGAGAAGCAGCTTGAAGGCCAGGCTGGAATTTTTCTCCCTAAACAACTTAGTATGTTGTTAGCATATAGCTTTAGTGTAACTGGGAGTGTTGTTCAGAGTGGTATAATTGCCGAGGCAGAGAAAGAGTATAATTTCTCCCAACAAATTGCAGACTCAAATGGAACAGAACATGATTTTTGCATTAGATGCATATCATTTTAGCAACATCGATTGCGCGCGCGCGTGTGTGTGTTTGTTTGTCTGAGGTTTATGTGTGTGTGCGCTCACATGCTTCATGTGTTTGGGTACTTGGGCGCTAAAGACAATATTTAACTACTTCATGTGTAATAAATGTATTGCATACAAGTGGATGACACTAAAATGGTATAGTTGGCATGACGTTCTGTTCCCAGTTGTAGCAATGAGTTGCCTTACCTATAGCCAGTGCTCGTATTGAAAAGAAAGTCTATGAACACAGTCTATATTGTAAACTCTATCTCACCGTTTTGGAACACATTGAACTGTTTTTTTTGTTGTTTTTTTTACCAGAGACAACTCTACATGAATGGCTAACTTGGCTAATGACTGCATGCATAGTGTGGAGCTACTGGCGTAATTTGTGTGGCGCGGGGGCGTTCTCTCTTGACACACTCAAACAATACGAGAAAAGAGGAGTGCATGAGTCCGGGCACTATAGTTACTTCACTGTCACAGCGCTCAGGCAGCCATTCTAAAAACACATTTATAGTTTAGTGGAGATGACTAGGAGGCTAGGGGACGGTACACTGGGGCGGTCGAAAAAAATGTGTAAATAACAACAGCCGTCCATAGAGACAAGGCGTTCTTAACCAGCGTTTTTGGATCAATCACGCAGACAGTGGCTTATTTTGATTAAACCCCAAATTGTCATTGGGCAGAAGTAATCATGTGACTTGGTTCCAATTTCAACCTTGTCTCCATGAATTCAATAGTTTAATAGCTGTTCGGTCACCATGCGGCCGTAATCAGTGAATTCGAAAAAATGCCAACACCTCTTTCTCATTGAGCCGCGACATATATAAAAATACGCGCAGCAAACTTTCCTCGGCTCTCAGCGAGCGGAGATGAATTACGAATTCGAGCGAGAGAGCGGTTTTATCAATAGTCAGCCTTCGCTTGCTGAGTGCCTGACATCTTTCCCCCCTGTCGGTGATTCATTTCAAAGTTCATCAATCAAGAGCTCGACGCTTTCACACTCGACACTGATTCCTCCTCCTTTTGAGCAGACCATTCCCAGCCTCAACCCAGGCACCCACCCGAGGCACAGCCGGCCCAGACACAGCCCCGATGGATGCATCCCGCTGCCCACCGCCTCCCTACCCCCGGAATACCCCTGGATGCGGGAGAAGAAAGCCTCTAAGAAGAATCACCTGCCGACTTCCACCGCGACCGCCATAACGAGTGGACCTGTATGCTTCTCCCCGAAAGGTGGGTGTTTTTTATGGGGTAATTTAGAGGCCAGACATTTTATGCAGAATGCACTTTCGAAGCACTTGAAGGAGTGGCAATAGGCTAGTCATTACCAAGTTGCAGAGCCTATTCGAAATTAATATGCTGTGCACAATTGCGCATTGGGTTATCCATATTGTTACTCTACTCGGAAAAGTTTGGACAAAGTTCAGTAATGTAAAATGATTTATTTAATTTCCACAGTGCCTTTCCTCGCAGAGCAGAGCCAGAGTTGTGATGTGTGACAGTAATGAAGAGTGATAGAGTGTTGCCGTGCGGGGCAGCTGGCGCATTCATTAGTATAGTACCCTAGTCTGGACCAACGTTACTACTACTAACGTTACTTCCCTCTCTCCTCTCTCCTTTTCTCTGCTGTATTTTGGGGGAAATTATGTGCATATGGTGCGCTATAGGACGTAGTCCAATAGTGTGCATTAATTAATCCTTAGCCATATTACAAGTAGGCTATTTTATGGGGGAGAATGCATCGGGTGCTACTATGAGCAGCCATTTTGCTGCAGTATAGGCACTGTGTTAAATAGGTTACTCTGGTGGTTTGTGCTAATACAGGAGTAAAATTGCCTTTTCAGGTAATGTTGTAATGCTTATTTATGTTGTGATTTATGTGCTGCTGTTTCAGGCTCGCCTGAGATTCTAGAGAGTGGAGGAGGAGAAGGCTCCCGGCGGTTGAGGACTGCGTACACCAACACACAGCTCCTAGAGCTGGAGAAGGAGTTCCACTTCAACAAGTATCTGTGCCGACCGAGGAGGGTGGAGATAGCCGCCCTGCTGGACCTCACCGAGCGGCAGGTCAAAGTATGGTTCCAGAACCGGCGCATGAAGCACAAGAGGCAGACCCAGTGCAAGGAGAACCACAATGGCGAGGGGAAAGAGCCGAGTGCCGAGGACAGGACCCAGAGCGACGAGGAGGATGAGGGCTCGCTGTTTGAGCAGAGACTCAATACAGTGACCGGGGCCCTTATGGAGAGAGGGGCCTGCTCCTTTCAGCAGAACTCGCTGAGTACTTCCCAGCAGCTCCAGAATGTTGGCCCTCACAATGGCGAGGCCCAGAGTTATACCGTTTTACCACTGAGCAGCAATGACAAAAATCTGAAGCATTTCCCCAACCCGTCACCCACTGTTCCAGGCTGCGTGTCAACAATAGGACCCGGCTCTGCATCTGGCCAGGACAATGGCGGTAGTCCCGCGGCCCTGGACGTCTCAATACACGACTTCCAAGTATTCTCCTCGGATTCTTGCCTTCACCTCTCCGATGCCGCCTCGCCTAGTTTGTCAGAATCCCTGGACAGCCCTGTGGACAATCTGGACATATCTACGGACAGCTTCTACTTTTTCTCGGAGTCATTAACTACAATAGACTTACAGCATCTGAACTATTGAAATCAATCAAAAATAGAACAAGACTTTCAAACTGGAACATTTAAAGAAAGAAAAAAACGTCCGGTATTAACTATGAAGTTAATTTTGGTGGTTGTTTGATATGATCAGCACATTTCCTTTTCATTGATTAATTGATTAGGCCTAGTCGATTAATTCAAGGTAAGAGTCTGGACAAATATACCATTGTGGCCTGCAATTACAATAACAAATTGATTTCTTAAGATGCAACATCATGGGTATGTGAAACGGTGCACAATAGTATGAATTCTGGTCATTTTATTTTTGTATAGTTTACAGTACCATGGATATTTTTGTTAGAATAAATCTGATCTTGCTATAAGGAACTTGCAAGATTGTGTTTCGTTATTATTATCCAAACCTTTTTATGAAGTGTAAAGTAGCCCCCAAAAAATAGAAAATAGGAATTACCAATCGATACAATGTTTATTAGCTCATCCTGAATACACATTTACTCTAATTAATTTGCAAGTCAAAATAGTGTGATAACAGCAGGCCAATATAGCCGTATCTCTGAGCATAAATCATATAGTTATTCTAATAAATGCATGGTTTATATTCTATTGTAAACTAAGCATAAATGTTTAGTGCGATAAAAAAAACGAACCTTCATCGTGGAGGCCTTGAACCCTTGAGATTGTATTCTGTTTATTTTAAATTACAAATTAGCACCTTTTTCATTCTCTTTCAGTGATATACATAGCTGTGAAGTTTGAGAATGAAGTTATATTAATTTTAACAATTTGTTTAATAAAAATGATCAGCTTACAATTTTTAATCAGAAACTCTTTACAAAACGTGTCTAGTCCAATTCCAAGCAGATCAGAGGCGAGTATAAAGACATTTGAAGACATTTCTTCTTTTACTTTCCTTGGTTGTAAAGTTAATAAAATTGTGAACATGCTATGCTAGCAATAGCATGGCTCCCCTTTGCGAGCTCCCTTTGCTGTGTGCATGTGGAGGCAAATGTTTGCCTTCATGAGCTCATAAATCAAACCCCGTCATGAATGAGAACGTTATCAAAGAGACCAATTGTGATGTATAATGCACAAATAAAAACCCTCTTTACTTTTTCAGATGGGATTCGCGAATCGAGGCCAAAAACGCTAAAGCTTTGTGGGCCTTTGGTAATAATTCATTTGTATAGCTGTTCAAACACAGCGCCCGGGCTCTCCAAGCGTGCAGCAGAATGTAGCAGTCTCTTCCCCCTCGTGCTGTAAGTAGCCTAATTCAAAGCAGGCTGTTGCAGGCCTATACATTAGTATTCATTTTAAACGTTTTATATTTAATGATTGGGGAGCAGTGTATGCCAAAAACTATATTAGATTAAATTGAGATTTTAATAACAAAAATCTATTAGGGGCAAAATGGCGTTCGGCTATAAACGTTTTATGTCCTTGTGCAGAAATATTTTTTCCACAGCCTTGACTCATTTCACCGTGGAGTTGTATGAGATTTGTGCATAAATATTACAATCCTGTAATAATTTTGGAATGGGCTACTAGTTGTCAATATTTCACTCAACATTCATAGGCTTGTGAGCTTACTAACCACCGGTTGCTACATAGCATGGATCGAGCGTAAAACGTATCATTACAAAGCAAAGTGCGTAACCATATTACATTCAACTGCAGCGTATCGGTGGAGTGACGTTTAGCCAATATTTAATTTTTTAAAAACTGGCAGTGGAAGACAGGACGCGTAGGCTATATGCCATGCACATATGCCATGCACATATGAGGAAAGCTACTTTACTTGGCCATACAACTCTGGTCCAACTTGGGCTTTCCTTTCCAAAGGCTGGTAACCAAATAATTTAAAAAACAATGCGCCTTTTCTCTCACCCCATTACACGTTCGCACGAAACGCATTCTGGAAGGATCATGGAAGGTGATCCGCCCACGCACTATGTGCATAATTTAAGAGTGCGAGAGAAAGAAAGAAAAGCGAAGCGTAGGTATGGTAGGATACTTTAGTACTGTCTCATGGTTTGAAACTTGTCGTGTCCAAGAGGACAGTGACATATCACAGTTTCGCAGGGCCATGGGACAGAGATGAACATTTGCAGTTTTATAGCTAACCGAATGCTATTTTACACATTTTGCCTTGAGGGTGAGAGAAAATGTTGCTGTTTAGAGCTCATGGATTCCTAAATGAAGAAAAAAATGGATCTTAAGGGGGTTAGCCATCAGTGACGGAGATGACAAGCCACAGACGGAGCTGACAACAGATCTTCAAAACAGACATATTTTATCCTCTAAAAATAAAAAGTTCAATACAAGCATTTGTAAAATATTAGCATTTTCATTCATGTGAAAATAACCATTCTATCAGATCTTTCAGTCTGACGGATTTGATGTTAGACAAAAATCTGACAAAAATCTGACGCAGTTGATGTTTTACAGAGTTGACAAAAATAATTCAAGTGGTATACACAGTAGCATCTTAGATTTTCCTAAATTTCTTTATGACTCTAAAACCGAATTAAATCTATTCTGTCTATTCTATCAGGAAGAAATATCAGGAAGATGGAGTTGACAGTTTATGGTTGTGACCGTGGTAGTCCCATGTAGCTCAGGGTCGTGGGTTCGTTTCCCACGGGGGACCAGTATAGGAAAAAAAGTGTTAATGTCTGCTAAAATGTAAATGTATTCCAATATTGTTTGTTTTAATCTATCAAAAGTAGAGAACTTTCCAGACCATGAGTGCATGTAATGAGGACATGAATAAGGGGTCCTTATGGTATAGCTGACCCTGCTCATTCCTGATTCATTTAGGGTTTTAGATAAATCTGACAAGAGTTGAACAAATCTCCAGACACATCTTTTAGGAATTAGTTTTGAGAGAAATATTCTTTAAAGTCACAGAGGGCTATTGCAAAAAACTACATAAGATCATGTTTTAGTTAATATCCGTGAACATTTTTGGAGGGTTTGAAATTGGGATCCTTTGCTCCAGACAAGGGCATATCCAGGCATAGAGCAGATAGTATTTAAAAAATTCCCCTAAATGTACATTTTATAACAAGTTCTCACAGTCTCACATCAGAATTAGACAGTTATCCATGTTTCTCAAATTTCTAAGTGTTTAACGTTAAGTTTAGGCATTAACTCCACATTTGTATGGTTAGGCATTAATTCTGAATGGTTAAGGTAAGGGTTAAGGTTTGGGACAGGCTGAAAACCTACATATAAAAAACTACTTTCTATCGCTGGATTCAAACGTGCAACCTTTGGAACCAGAGGCAGATGCTTACAATGGTTAAGGTCAATGGCTATTATTATTCTAATAGTTCACCTAATTTCAGTTTATATGACAAAACAAGCAAGTATAGTGTAGAGAATCACTGTTTCATCTAAATCGGTGTGAAATATCATTTCCATAACCAATGATATTGTATTTTCAGCTGTTTGAAGCTGATGTACAAAACCAAAAGTAAAAGATGCAAAAAATCTACTTAACCATGGGAAGCAGACACAATGGAGCTTTTAAGGTAAGGTTTAAGGTTAGGGATAGGCTTAAAACAACAATATGAAAAACAACTTTCTATTCCTGGATTTGAACATGCAACCTTTTTAACCAGAGGCAGATGCCTATGCCAAAACCCACTTGAAGGTAACAAAGCTTACTGTTGCCCCTAGTGGCCTGTTTATACTTCATCTCCCTACATCCTCAGACTTGGAGGGACGTCAAATACTGACTTTTATTAAGGTGACCTGCCTGAAGTTTCCCATTGATCCAAAATATAAGTTCTGTGAAATACCATGAGAACATTGATTTAAATCACCAAAACACAGCATAATGATATCTTCTCAATTTAGTTGTTTTAACAAGTTAATCCAATAGAAAGGGTTTTCACATTAGGAAATACACTTGCACTACCCATCAAAAATGTACCCTTCAAAATTGAAAATCAAATAAACGTTGATTTGATTTGTTACATATTTGATCTTGTTAATATCAGATTTTAAAAAATCGTTTACATGTCAAATCTATAGCTAAGTAAAATGTACTTTACAAAAGAGAAGAGAATCATATCAAAAGTAATGTGAGCATTGCATTGTGAAAAGCAATTACTTTATATGAACATGTATTGCAATGTGAAACATGTATTTTTAGATTTCTGCCACATAACATTTAAATCACCATTAATTTCTCAAACGGCCTCATAACAGGATGATTAAGCAGCAGTTTCTCCTCAGGCTGTAAAAGCCTTACAACACCGACATCCCGTTATTTAATAAACTGATCATTCTACATAATGAAAAGGAGTGGGCGTAAAATGAGAGTAACAGACTGCATGCTGACTTTTGGCGAAACGCTATTAATATTGTGTCACGGATTCTATTTGATGGGTCAACTCTTGTGGTCTTCGAATCTCGTCATGCGGTTCAGCAAGCCTGCCTCAATGAAATAAAAACGCTACAATGCCTCTGTTCCTTTATTAATGCAGATAACACTTAAAATGACTTAGATGTACAGTCCGCAATCTAGTGAAATAGGTCGGCAGGTAGCCTAGCGTTTAGAGTGTTGGACCAGTAACCGAAAGGTCGCTGGTTCGAATAACCGAGCTGACAAAGTGAAAAAAACCTGTCGATGTGTCCTTGAGCAAGGCACTTAACCCTAATTTGCTCCAGGGGCTGACCCTGTAGGTAGGCCGTCATTGTAAATAAGAATTTGTTCTTAACTGACTTGTCTAGTAAAAAAAAGTTTAAATTAAAAAAAAACTTGGGGGAAAAATAACATCATGCACGTTGAATCATATGGTTGTGGTAAGGTGGAGTTGAGAGTGACGGGTGCACCAGACTTACGTCTCCATGCCAACCAGCTGACGCTGTTGAGTGACAACCTCGCAAACACACACGCAATAGTGTTAGAGTAAATTGATAGTTATCTCGATCAAGGGCATCTAAGGATTCTTGAAAGGTTTTACAAAATCTGTGCTCGAATTTATTTCCTTAATAATGTCGACAAAATGACATATTACAGGGCAAACACTCTATTGATCCTGACATGTGGTCAGCATGGGAACCTAGAACAATTGAACCATGGTCTGTCAGCATAGACTGAGCAACTCTGGATCCAAAACACACACTCTCTCTCATCTTTCTCAAAACATTCAGTTCTATTTCCATATTCCCCCTCATCTTGAAATGCCAGCTTACCTACTGCACACTGACATCTTATTAGAAGTTTTTTTTGTGGAGGGGCGTCGTATATAACCCCTCTCCTGACAGTCATCCGAGCAGGGCAGGTTAGCAGAAGCCTTGTTTGCTGTTCTCCGCTCTACATGCGACCTGAGCGCCATCCACCATCTTCTGCCTCCCGGCTCATTATTTGCTCGGCCAATAAATTAGTGGTTAAGCACGTCACCTTGATCGACGAGCGCTTGGAATTTAAAGACCCACTCAAACATCAATCTGTCACGCTAAGGGGACACGGCTGAGCACCTCGCTGATAAAGGTAAAGGTGGTATGATCACCCAGGGTGAGACAGATAGAGAGTCATCAGAAGACCGGGCCTGTTGTGAACTGTCTCTCAGTCCTGCTGAAACGATGCTACAATGAGCAGATTCTTAGATTACTCGATGATGAGCGACGATGGCGGGTCCTGCTCATTGAGGTCATTCCACTCGGACCACACAATTACAACTTTCCAGTCGTGCGGGGTCAATGTGAATAACTGTTGGGTAGATGAGCGCTTCATGCCCAGTAGGTCTTCCCCGGATGGCGTCCCTCACCAGAGATGGTCCTACCAGACTCCTACCGGCTCTCTGGATTTAGTCTACTGTGCCCATCCGGCCTGCGTCTTGGGCTATGGACACCAGGGCTTCTGTACCACCTACAACCATTATACACTGAACCGGGAAGTGGAGTCAGACGCGGGGTTCCCCCAGTGTACCCCGTTAATGTACCCTGGGAACTTTTCCTCATCCATGGTACCGCAGCATCACCAAGGTTACACGGTGGCGGGCACGAGCAAGCCAACCTGCCTAATTTCACTGGGTGCTCGAACCCGCTGTCACCCCTGCACGCGGCCCGCCTTGACACGTGCTGCTCGCCCCTGTCCGTGCTGATCGCGCCTCCAACTCAGACCTTCAACTGGATGAAAGTGGAGAGGAACCCGCCCAAATCAGGTGAGTGTCATGCATAAGGGCACAGGTCAATTCAGGTGGATGTCACACCTCTCAGTGTTGGGTATAGATAGGCATTCATTCTGAATGGTTAAGTTAAGGGTTAAGGTTTGAGATAGGGTTAAAACAAAGGCTTACGCCCATCCGCCATCCCTGTCCACAACGCCGTAGCAGAACCCAAGCATACTACATGGTAATAGCGCTCACAGTTGCCCCTATTGGCGGGGTTTGAAGACATCTCCCAACGTCCTCAGGACATAAATGGACGTCCAATTTTTAGGTGAATTTTGTTGCTAGTTAATATCAAATCAAATGTATTTTATTTTTCTAATCAATTTTATTTTATTTTTCTAATCAAATGTATTTCTAAAGCCATTTTTACATCAGCAGATGACAATTCGTGCTTATACAGAAACCAAGCCTAAAACCCCAATCAGCAAGCAATGCAGATGTAGAAGCACGGTGGCTAGGAAAAACTACCTAGAAAGCCAGGAACCTAGGAAGAAACCTAAAGAGGAACCAGGCTCTGAGGGGTGGCCAGTCCTCTTCTGGCTGTGCCGGGTGGAGATTTAACATGGCCATTAAGGCCAGATCGTTAAGGCCAGTTAATATAACGAGTTTTCTGTTATCGACATCAGGATACGATTTTAGAGCACCAAAAGTGGTTATTAGCTTTGACTGCATGCTGACACAGTGCATTCAGAGCCACCCAGTGGCTAGCCACACTAAACACGTTATTTTACCAGGTTCCTGTGAAGCAATTGTTATGACTCCACCACAACATACCCGAGAGGCTCGTGATTAGCAGTCAGCCTAGTCTGTGTTTAATTTAATTGTGTATTAAAAACACAGTTTGAGATCATTGTTTGGTCTTTTCTCCACTAGTTTAATGGGGAATTTCCAGGGAAAATGTTGTCCGAAGTTGCAACAGGGCATGGATTAGCGAAGGGTCAGTTAGGCATGAAAGGGATGTAAAAACGAACACTTTGCAAAAGTATTGTGGCAGTGTTTACAGTGTTGTGCATCTGAACATAGAACTATCTTTAGTTGTGTTAACTTCTGGGGATCAAAAAGTGGATTTAAACCATGACACTACCTACCCAAACATACTTTATGTGCATGACGCACTATGGTCAAGGATTATGGCTTGTGAGAAATTTGTCACTTCTCCAACTTCCTTAGCTTTTATTTAGTCCAGACCTCCAGGTAGCCTTCATGTTCTCCCTTCATCCCTCTACAGGCAGATCAGGGGAGTATGGCTATGGGGGGGGCAGCCTAACACCGTCCGGATCAACTTCACCACCAAACAACTCACCGAACTTGAGAAGGATTTCCACTTCAACAAGTATCTGACTCGTGCACGGCGCGTGGATATCGCCGTAGCACTTAAGCTAAACGAGACTCAGGTCAAAATCGGGTTCCAGAATCGCCGGATGAAACAGAAGAAGTGTGAGAAGGAAGGTCTGCTGCCCAACAAAGCCCCTGCGTCAGGCCCGGGGGATAACTGCCTGGTGAAAGCAGACGATGCAGAGTCTGAGAAGTCTCTCTCTGCCCCTTCCACCCCATCTCCCGCCTCTTCTGGGGTTGACCCATACTCCTCCAGTTAAAGAACCCTTGCCTCGTGGCACCAATGGCCTACATATACCAAATATGATATACACGTCCTAACTCGGATAGGTTCAATTAATTCTAACAGAGTAAATGTAAAAATGTATACACTTCTTGGGGGATACTGAGCCAGTGAGATTGGACTATTGTCCAGGCTACTTGGTTAATCTATGGCAGGGTTAGGCAACCCTGTTCCTGGAGTGCCGCTGGTACTGCAGGATTTTGTCCCAACTAGGCACCACACTGAGCTATTTAGTTAATTGATCAGTTCAGTGATTGCCTAAATTCAACACACCTGGTCTTCTAGGTCGGTTAAAATAAAAAAATAAAAACATGAAGTGCCTGAGGCACTTCAGGACCAGGGTTGCCTACCACTGATCTATGGTGTTGTAATTTCAGACCATTCTCTTATGGAGCATGCCAGGAGGTGCCAATTCTGCAGGTACTAGACTACGTTTGGAAGCTATAGGGGAAACGTGAGTGCCTATTACCTTCTAGTAGGCTTGCGGCTTGACAAACAATTTATATACAGTGGGGAGAACAAGTATTTGATACACTGCCGATTTTGCAGGTTTTCCCACTTACAAAGCATGTAGAAGTCTGTAATTTTTATCATAGGTACTCTTCAACTGTGAGTGACGGAATCTAAAACAAAAATCCAGAAAATCAAATTGTATGATTTTTAAGTAATTAGTTTGCATTTTATTGCATGACATAAGTATTTGATACATCAGAAAAGCAGAACTTAATATTTGGTACAGAAACCTTTGTTTGCAATTACAGAGATCATACGTTTCCTGTAGTTCTTGACCAGGTTTGCACACCCTGCAGCAGGGATTTTGGCCCACTCCTCCATACAGACCTTCTCCAGATCCTTCAGATTTCGGGGCTGTCGCTGGACAATACGGACTTTCAGCTCCCTCCAAAGATTTTCTATTGGGTTCAGGTCTGGAGAGTGGCTAGGCCACTCCAGGACCTTGAGATGCTTCTTACGGAGCCACTCCTTAGTTGCCCTGTGTTTCGGGTCGTTGTCATGCTGGAAGACCCAGCCACGACCCATCTTCAATGCTCTTAGTGAGGGAAGGGGGTTGTTGGCCAAGATCTCGCGATACATGGCCCCATCCATTCTCCCCTCAATACGGTGCAGTCGTCCTGTCCCCTTTGCAGAAAAGCATCCCCAAAGAATGATGTTTCCACCTCCATGCTTCACGATTGGGATGGTGTTCTTGGGGTTGTACTCGTCCTTCTTCTTCCTCCAAACACGGCGAGTGGAGTTTAGACCAAAAAGCTCTATTTTTGTCTCATCAGACCACAGGACCTTCTCCCATTCCTCCTCTGGATCATCCAGATGGTCATTGGCAAACTTCAGACGGGCCTGGACATGCGCTGGCTTGAGCAGGGGGACCTTGCGTGCGCTGCAGGATTTTAATCCATGACGGCGTAGTGTGTTACTAATGGTTTTCTTTGAGACTGTGGTCCCAGCTCTCTTCAGGTCATTGACCAGGTCCTGCCATGTAGTTCTGGGCTGATCCCTCACCTTCCTCATGATCATTGATGCCCCACGAGGTGAGATCTTGCATGGTGCCCCAGACCGAGGGAGATTGACCGTCATCTTGAACTTCTTCCATTTTCTAATAATTGCGCCAACAGTTGTTGCCTTCTCACCAAGCTGCTTGCCTATTGTCCTGTAGCCCATCCCAGCCTTGTGCAGGTCTACAATTTTATCCCTGATGTCCTTACACAGCTCTCTGGTCTTGGCCATTGTGGAGAGGTTGGAGTCTGTTTGATTGAGTGTGTGGACAGGTGTCTTTTATACAGGTAACGAGTTCAAACAGGTGCAGTTAATACAGGTAATGAGTGGAGAACAGGAGGGCTTCTTAAAGAAAACTAACAGGTCTGTGAGAGACGGAATTCTTACTGGTTGGTAGGTGATCAAATACTTATGTCATGAAATAAAATGCAAATTCATTATTTAAAAATCATACAATGTGATTTTCTGGATTTTAGATTCCGTCTCTCATAGTTGAAGTGTACCTATGATAAAAATTACAGACCTCTACATGCTTTGTAAGTAGGAAAACCTGCAAAATCGGCAGTGTATCAAATACTTGTTCTCCCCACTGTATGTCCTCTACCATTAGCAACTGTAATTTCAGTTCTAGGGTAAATTTGTTGTATTTAAATAGACCGAGAACAGAACTACCACAACGTAACTTTTGTACCTGCCGATGGGGCGGGAATAACACAGCCTTGGGACAGAAGTAACAGCTGGCGAGTCTTATCTCCATGTTTCTGGTTTGTAATGCTCATTACCTTTAACACATGTATTATTAGCCATCGTTTAATGCTTGTGTCGATTTTAATAAGTAATGCTATTGGTTTGAAATGTATGAAAATGAACCATGCCTCAACATGCAGTGTTGCACAACCACAATATGTTGCCTTACAATATTAATGAGACCAACATGGGTTACGTAATAGCTATATTAACCATACTCTTCTTATTTCACTTTAATGGTTACGTAGTAGGATATGTTTCTCACCATTTTCAATGACTATTCATGCTCAGCCATACCAATCAGGTGCTCTCCAGATGTCCTTGTCATGCACACCCCTTGTTTCGTGATACAATAAAACATGTTATTCTGGCAAACTCATCAGGCTTATCACATTTCCATGGCTTGACAAGGTAATTAACCCCCAGAATCATACAGATATGTATTTTTTAACCACAAACTTGTCGATTTAAAGCTTGTGGGAAGCTGATATATCAAGTCAATTGATTAAGGCATAATTCTAATGATGTCATATCATTTAACATTCAGTCACTTGTTGATATATTGCTAACATTATAAAAGCGATATGAACTAGAGGAAATAATGGCCTGTGCTTAAACATATATTTAATTTTATTCTAGTTCATCAGTTAACGTGGTGTTACTTTCGTCCCATCCGTCTTTCCTCCCAGGGAAACACCCTAGACTAGCTAGCATGATACTTGAAACCTATGCTGTCATTTAGTCACTAGATGGGTTAAGAACATGACATGTTTGGAACCTTAAACAAAAAACCCTTCCGGGTCTGTTTTTTTAAAATTTATTTTTACTTACATCGCTCAAAACCACCTTTTGTTGGGAAAAACATGGTCAGACTGGGTTGTCTTTTTGCAGGGAGCTCATATTCCACATTAGAACATGTTGACTTCACTACATCATTGTGGCTTCTGTCTTATGTGAGAAAATCGGCATGTTACTTTCGCCCCTTGTTACTTTAGTCCTGGCTCTCCCCTAATTCTATCACTGCAATTATGCCACGCCTGGTTGGCGTTTTATTTGGCGATTAGGTTGTGTAATTTGTTATATGAACAAGATAAAATATCTGACCAGCCTATGCAGTTGTGAGTTCAAATTTGTCAGATTTATATTCCACTTGTACGTTAAAGTGTTGAGTAATGGTATACTCTCCCATGTCAAATGCTGCAGAGTGTACGTACAATTGTTAAGTAACAAGCTGGACGAAACAAATGCCTCGTGTACCAAAATGATTCATCAAAATGCATCACTGACACAGACAGTTGGATGCACTCGAAGTTGTGTTTTACGTCACAATCAGCGAGGAGAACTCATATGGAATCACTACTGGTACATTCTTAGAATACCTACTGAATCATGTCCAAACCTGTTTCTGCCTTGTGTTTGTAGCCTACTATCCTAGTGTCGTGAGTGTCAATCTGAATGTATTGTGTGAGATTTGCATGATGCGCCATGCTTTCATGTAGGTTATACTTGATTGGACACTGCGTTTTATCAGTTAGGAGAGTTATATATTTGGGCTCCCAAGTGGCGCAGTGGTCTAAGGCACTGCATCTCAGTCCTAGAGGCGTCGCTACATACAACCTGAATCGAATCCGGACTTTATCTCAACTGGCTGTGATTGGGAGTCACATAGGGCGGGGCACAATTGGCCCAGCGTCGTCTGATTTTGGCTGGTGTAGGCTGTCATTGTAAATAAGAAGTTGTTCCATAACTGACTTGCCTAGTTAAATAAAAATATTAAAAGTATTATATGCTTGTGTCTGTTACTATTTATTAGAGCAGAGCACAGTGTTTTCCGGCGAGTCGTTTACGGGTTAGAATATGTGTATTAATGTGCTTTTGCCTCTATGACATCTTGTGGATATGTTTCTTGTGGCGCAAACGATGCAGGCACTTTGTATCGCCATCTACGACTAAGTGTTTAAATTTGGATCTCTTATCAATATAACAACAATAATAATAATATATATTTTTTTATAGCGCTTTCCATTACAAAGAATCTCAACAACATTGTAAAAACAAACAAAACACATGTAGAGATCTGGCAGGTCTTGGGCAATGGTCTTCCACAGCTTCAGATGATAAGGTGTTGTTCAGAAAGGCTGGGCAGTAGTTTAAGTGGAGGGAGCTTTGATGGCACACAGAGAGAGCAGCACCAGTAACTTAGACAGGCCAGAACTCGGAGCTCTTGATCAGGCATCTAGTTCATTGTCTCCTCCTCCACCTCTGTAGGTAGGCTGGATAGTCCACTACTGAAGTGTAGCACCCCTGGGTGATGTTTCAGCAGCAGAAGTGCAATTTTATTTTAGCAATTTAGTAACATAGAATACATATTGTAATTTGTACCATATCATCCACAAATTAATACATACCATGTGAAACGTAACATATCATACTAAATTGAGTCTCGGATTTATGTACAGAATAATATGAAATGCTCTGAGACCAGGTTATCAGAGTAGGTGGGGAAAAAGCCAGTGCTATATTGATGCATCATTCAAATGATTGCATAGCCAGCTAGCTAGTTAACTACATAGCCAAGCCAAACAAACTGATTCGCTATTAATCCAGCAACTCCATGGGTGACGATCACAAGATATTGTAGCTCAGAAACACTCAAGAAAAACAAGTTGGTTATATAAAGAAATATGGCATAGAGTTTTTTTTTTTAATGACAAAAGTAAGATCCAAGGGCCCATAGAGGCTGTTACAATAGTATTATTCTTATATAAGAGCATTGGAAGTTTATAAACCTACAAGAATGACCTGGTCATAAGAATGGGCTACACTACAATACACTCTTAGAAAAAAAAGGTTCTGATAGAACCTACATGGGGTATATTGCTTGCTTCATATATGGCACCCCTGAAGGTTCTATATATAACCTTGTTTTGGGGTTCTTTGATCAGAACCCCAGGGGTGCTTCTTCACTGAACCAACATTGGTTCCATATAAAATCCTTGGATATGGAACCAATTTCGGTTCTATATAGAACCTAAAGGGGTGCAATATATGAAGCAAGCATAGAACCCTTTATGGTTTAATCTAGAACCTTTTTTTCAAAGAGTGTAGCATAACCTACTGGGCACAGATGTGAATTCAACTTCTATTCCATGTTGGTTCAACGTAATTTAATTGAAATGACTTGCAAACAACGTTGATTCATCCAGTGTGTGCCCAGTGGGAAGGTTTTTCATGTCCAAAGTCCAACGCCAGTCCAACTCCAGCAGAGGGCTTTACGCGTTCCCCTAAAACGCTCTCAATGCATGCAGCAGTGATCACATTAATCCTGTCTCATGGGGTAAGCATTATTGGCATAACAAAGGCATGTTTATAAACAGAGGGGATGAGAGCGCTAACGTCATTGTCATTCGCGATGACAACCTTAACGAGCTGATGGCTTATTGAATGGACAAAAATAAAGGCCATTGATTAAAAAATTGAGAGGGTGATATTGACACAAATGTTCCCCTTTGGCCCTGTTATTGTCGAAGTTTCTGTCAGGCTCCTCAAGGTACCAGAGAGGTGTGTCATCTTGATCTGATGACAGAATGCTGGTAAAAGACACGTTAGAAAGGGTGCTCCAGATCCAAGGTTTAACATGAGCAGTGACTTGGTTGTGGCAATACACATACAAGTAAATATTGCAATGTAAATATTGTGCCAAGTGCCAACGGTGTGCGATGGGAGTCATGTTCTTCCGAATCTCCTGTCCACATTGAGCAGAACAAATACAGGACAGATAAATAAATATATTGAGGTAAATCATAAATCATGTCATTATTAGGCAATATGTGTCTGTCATAATGACTGCCCAAGGCCTACTTGTGCTTAGCCTCCCAAATGTTGTGTGTTGTTTTGCTACATGTGGGCTGGTACTAGAACCTCTATTGTTCCTAATTTCAATAGCTTCTAGAAAATAAATATAAGAAACATGGGCAGTGACTTGGTTGTGGCAATACACATACAAGTAAATATTGCAATGTAAATATTGTCATGTAAACACTGCAATGTACCAAGTGCCAACAGTGTGCGATAGGAGTCATGTCCTTCCGGATGCCCTGTCCACATTGAGCAGGGAAATTACAGGACAGGTGCAGGCTTATGTCCTTTGATTTATTTGAGATTTACAATTAATTCTGAAAGTATTCACACCCCTTGACTTTTTACATATTTTGTTACGTTTACAGCCTTATTCTAAAATTGATTAAATATTTTTTTCCTCATCAATCTACACACAATCCCATAATGACAAAGCGTAAACAGGTTTTTGGAAAGTTTTGCAAATAAAATAAAAAACAGAAATACCTTATTTACATAATAAAAACCTTTATGGTAGAGTGGCCAGACGGAAGCCACTCCTCAGTAAAAGGCACATGATAGCCCACTTGAAGTTTGCCAAAAGGCACTTAAAGGACTCTCCGACCATGACAGGCAAGCTTATCTGGTCTGATGAAACAAAGATTTAACTCTTTGGCCTGAATGACAAGCGTCACGTCTGGAGCAAACCTGGCACCATCCCTACGGTGATGCATGGTGGTGGCAGCATCATGCTTTGGGGATATTTCTCAGCGGCAGGGACTGGGAGACTAGTCAGGATCAAGGGAAAGATGAACGGAGCAAAGTACAGAGAGATCATCAATGAAAACCTGCTCCACACCTCAGACTGGGGCAAAAGGTTCACCTTCCAACAGGACACCAACCCTAAGCACACAGCCAAGACAACACAGGAGTGGCTTCGGGACAAGTCTCAATGTCCTTGAGTGGCCCAGCCAGAGCCTGGACTTGAACCCTATAGAACCTCTCTGGAGAGACCTGAAAATAGCTGAGCAGCGACGCTCCCCATACAACCTGACAGAGCTTGAGAGGATCTGCAGAGAAGAATGGGAGAAACTCAGGTGTGCCAAGCGTGTAGCGTCAGATCCAAGAAGACTTGAGGTTGTAATCGCTACCAAAGGTGCTTCAACAAAGTACTGCATAATGGGTATGAATACTTATGTAAATGTGCAAAAATGTATAAAAACATATTTTGCTTCAGCATTATGGTGTATTGTCTGTAGATTGATGGACAAATATATTTAATCAATTTTAGAATAAGGCTGTAACTTAACAAAATATGGAAAAAGTAAAGTGGTCTGAATACTTTCCCAATGGACTGTTTGTCCAATAAATTACCTACAGAGAAATATAAATATGTTGAGGAAATTCACAAGGTGTCATTATTAGCATACGTGTCTGTCATAATGACTGGAGTGTATAAAGTCAGAAGCTGAAACACAAATGCGCACACACACACACACACACACACACACACACACACACACACACACACACACACACACACACACACACACACACACACACAAGGAACGGACTGCCCTAGGCCTACTTGTGCTTAGCCTCCCAAATGTTAATTGGGTTCAGTGTGTGTTATTTTGATACAAGAGGGCTGGTACTAACACCTCTATTGTTCCTTATTTCAATAGCTTCTAGAAAATAAATATAAGAAACATGGGCAGTGACTTGGTTGTGGCAATACACATACAAGTAAATATTGCAATGTAAATATTGTCATGTAAACACTGCAATGTACCAAGTGCCAACAGTGTGCGATAGGAGTCATGTCCTTCCGGATGCCCCCCCCCCCCCCCCCCTCCAATTCAAAACAGTAGGCTATGCAAATTACAACCATCACCACTCTCACATCTACCTGCATATTTGTATTGCAACCAGGCATATTTCGTTATCTACTGTTGTAAAGTGGCATAGCAAAAGATTGCCATGAATTTGATGAGTTTCAAGATGGCACAAAACAGCAAGTGCTCCATTAATCATAACTCGATTTCAACCTCGAGCTAATCCTTTTATGGCAGGATCGACTTGCACCCTGCACACGAGGAATCAAAACATAATAAGAATGAGAATAGTCCTATATGCCAGCTAGCAGACATGTTTTGATTGAACATTGGAAAATTAAGTGTTGGAATGTAGGCTATAGTTCTTAAAATAAAAATCTATATTTTTAGGTCATTGTGTGCATGTCATAGAACTTTGTTTTAGATGTTTTAAGCCTATCCCAAACCTTAACCCTTACCTTAACCATTCTGAGTAAATGCCCAACCTTAACCATTCTGAGTAAATGCCCAACCTTAACCTTAAACACTTCGACATTTTAAGTTTGGAACAACTTCGAAATTTGACGTTTGAGAAACCTCCTATTCTGACCTGAGACTGTGATAGCTGGTAGCAGCCATCAGACTGCATGGGGCCGCTCGCTTGCACTCACAGCAGATAGCCAATGGTAATATACTCATAAGTGATGCTATTGTTTTTGTTCAGTGGATTTTGGGTAATTTATTGTTATTTCTAATGAAAGAGTATCTGTTTTTATTTCACATTCTCCTTACTGGTTTGAAATTACGGGAATATTTGTTAAGTTTTGGACAAAAACATCTGGATTTTATGATTTGACATTGTCATTTTGTGATCCCTTTTAACCTTTTTGTGAGGGTAAAATACGAAAAGACACCCTCTTTCCTGAATAGTGTTTCTGTGTAAATAGTCATAAATGTAAAAAGTAGTGTTGATCAGGGTTTTGGTATTTGTGTTGGGTTATAGAGCATGCCAGTCATGTTGGTCGGTAGTCTAGTCCAGCCTCATTCAAACCGGCCTACCAGCTATTTTAGGCCCTAGGCTTTGCACTGTCGAAATATACAGGATACGCTATTTAGACATAGACCTATACTATTTTCGTATAGCACACTTTTTCTACAATGGTTCATTTGTGACAAAAAGTTCCCAATAGCCAATTCACTTCATTGTCGTTTTTGCTGCTGATAATTTTGCCTACTTATAGGCCACTTGTTTTCACTCATGAATGTTACATAAAGAATATCCTATTAGAATTTTCCATTACGATAACATGTTACACCAATGTTGAGCCTGTAACATATACAAAATAACATAATAGTCGTACATTATTTAAAATACAATTATATTCCTTGCTTTTTGAAATAATAGAAATCTACGTATGATCATAATGTATTCAAAAATTAGGGCATTTTCTATAATATGTCCAATATCCTTCCAAATAGTAGCCATACCGTTGCAATTAACATTGGTCCTTGTTTTGGTCTCGAAGTTTCGAAATGTAATCAATATCAACATAATTACCTTTGGTAGGCTATTATATTTATTTTTCTTTCTGCCATGAGGATAGAGAGCTCTCTATCCTTTGCTTCACGGTTCAGGCCTGTGCGTACGAAATCATTAACGCGTTGACATGTTTGGACTTGTTTAAAACGCCAATAATGCACGAAGCACAGAGAATTAATGTCATATATTACCATAGGCCTATTGGAAAATGAATTGATTGTAAAACATGTGAAATAATAGTAACTGTGCAACGCCAGAGTGGCCTACAGCCAAAGACAGTCGGCTGCAGGCTATTAGTCCACAAACACGGTTTTATTCATTTATTTGTAGTTTGACCATTTGAATCTCAAAATAAATGTCATGTATATATTATACTTTTCTAGTTTCATCAAATATAATTGTCCAAAATAGAAAATACAATTTCCAATAATTTTTAAAATAAAACTTTGCTCTTGAAACATTAATTCCATGGTCTTAATGCTTCAGCATTGATCCATGGTTACGTTTTTTTTTATTATTAATAACGTTTCAGAATTAGGACAAACTGTTATATTACTATGGTTAGTGTTTCACTAGGCCTACTAATATAGCCTACTACTCAGCAACTACTCTACAACTATTATGCATATGCTATTATATCCATACCTATATCAGTTTAGGTTATGTGTAGGCTAGACTTATACGCAATTTTAATTCAAAATACCTATTTACCAAACTAACCCATCAGTAGGTTATACCAAAGCTCATCCTTTTGAGTTTTATTTTCATTTGTCTAAATGAGGCCTATCCTCTACTTTCATTATTTTCATTAATTCTGTAACCTGCATGAGCCTTTCGGAAACCCTGAACTTTCCCTTGCGCTAGCAGAACCCTCGGTACCAGGGGTGATGCCGATTGGATAGGAAACACACAGTTACCCCCAAAAGGAAACTCAGGGTCATTCAGCGGTCACCGTTCCTCTCCAAGTTTGTTGTCACAGCAGCCCTGAACCTAAACACCAGTTTACAGACCACACTGGGCAAACAACAAAGTCACAGTCTAGCTACAAAGAAACACCCAGTCTCTGTTTTAGCAGGACACATCTGTTGTATGTATAATTCACGTTTTTAGAAGCCTGCTCACTGGGCAAATACTGGTTGAATCAACATTGTTTCCAGGTAACTTCAACCCCCAAAATCTATGTGATGACAATGAATCAACGTTTTCCCCCCTGCTCTGAGTATTTTTCTCTGCTCATACAGGTGTAATAAAGGCCCAGTGCACTATTTTAGTGGCCATTTAAATGTTATATTACATAGATTTTTTTGTTGTGATTTATCAGGACCTGTACTTCCCATGGCTACGCTCATCTGGTGTTGCAGGTCCAAATTATTCCCTTATTAGATGGAGAGAATGAAAACCAGGAGTGTTTCGGCCCTCCAGGACCGACATAGAACAGCCCTGGTATTGGAACCCTTTCACTGGCTCAGGCTGGTAGATTCTGCTTACTGGTGTCTTCTTGTGCAGTTTGGGACCCATTAGGCTAGCAGATAAAGTGTTTGATGACAGATGAAGTCTGACATAAACCATTATGGCATCATGAAGAGGGAATAGATATTTAAAGCGTTTGACTTAAGGAGGTGAAGTAGATTATGAAAATGAATAAATATTTCATTGTGGATCCCCAGGATAAGAAGGACTACTTGTGCCAAACAACTTCAGCGTTGGAGTACGCAATGCAACAGTTTATTCTCCAAATGTTAAACAACTTTCTGACATTGAGTGTTCACATTAACTTTTCAAGTGAAATCAAAATATGGCTGGCCTATTTCTATTTGCCATATCCTTATTTTCAAACCAACCATAAAGTTTACCAGGGGTAAAAGTACTTGAGCAGGTGGTTATAACAGATTTTCCGGTAATTTAATCGAAAACCTATTAGCACATTTGCCATAAATCTTACTGGTTTATTTTTGGATTATGCTCTCTAAAATAGTTTAATTGAATGCTCTAAAACCAAACAAATTATTTGAGGTAGTGTGTTATACACTGAATAAAAATACAAATGCAACATGTAAAGTGTTTCTCCCTGTTATTGAGCCTTTGCAAAGATAATCCATCTATCTGACAGGTGTGGCATATCAAGAAGCTGATTAAACAGCATGATCATTACACAAGTGCACCTTGTGCTGGGGACAATAAAAGGTCACTCTAAAATGTGCAGATTTGTCACACAACACAATGCCACAGATGTCTCAAGTTTTGAGGGAGCGTGCAATTGTCATACTGACTGCAGGAATGTCCACCAAAACTGTTGGTAGAAAATGTAATGTTCATTTCTCTACCATAGAGAATTTGGCAGTACATCTAACCGGCCTGATGTCAACGTTGTGAACAGAGTGCCCCATGGTGGGGTTATGGTATGGGCAGGCATAAGCTATGGACAACGAACACGATTGCATTTTATCAATGGCAATTTGAAAGCACAGAGATACTGTGAAGAGATTCTGAGGCCCATTGTCGTGCCATTAATCCGCCACAATCACCTCATGTTTCAGCATGATAATGCACAGCCCCATGTCTCAAGGATATGTACACAATTCATGAAAGCTGAAATGTCCCAGTTTTTCCATGGCCTGCACACTCACCAGACATGTCAGCCATTGAGCATGTTTGGGATGCTCTGGATTGACGTGTACGACAGCGTGTTCCAGTTCCCGCCAATATCCAGCAACTTCGCACAGCCATGTAAGAGGAGTGGGACTACATTCCACAGACCACAATCAACCGCCTGAACAACTCTATGCGAAGTAGATGTGTCAATGCATGAGGCAAATGTTGGTCACACCAGATACTGACTGGTTTTTGATACACACACCTACCTTTTTGTTAAGGTATCTGTGACCAACAGATGCATATCTGTATTCCCAGTGATGTGAAATCCATAGATTAGGGCCTAATAGATTTATTTCAATTGACAGATTTCCTTATATATAATGTAACTCAGTAAAATCTTTGAAATTGTTGCGGTTATATTTTTGTTCAGTATAATAGAGCAGTTTCAGACTGATAATATATATTTTTCTCTTGACTGGGTCACTAAGCTCATAGTAATGTCTCCAGAAGAGTTTTATTATACATTTTTTTTCTGTAACCATTAGACCAATACAATAAGTAATTTTATAATATGCAGTTCAAATAAATCATTTCAATCTACCCTTTTCAAGTTTATGCATAACAGTACCCACTGGGCACAGACGTCAGTGTAACATTTAGTTTTGATTTACACTTGTTGTCAACTAACGTGAATTCAACATAAAAACAACAAAACATTTCATCTTGTTATTGGATTTAGGTTAAATGGACTTTTTTCAAATCCAAACAGTTTTCCACATTGATTCAACGTCATTACATAGCTTTTTTAAGTTGAAATGACATTGAAACAACCATTTTCCACCCAGTGGATTTGTAATAAAAAAATCATGCCTAAACCACTACTTTATCATGAACCTGGAAAACCAATGCTATCTGTCAGAATAAATGTCATAAAAACACAATTCATTAATCTCAATAGAAAACAAAAACTACTGTGAGTGATATAGTTTCTCAACTCACTCTGACATTTTGATTTGAGCCTGATTGATGCAACTCCCAAACGCATTGTTAACAACAAATAAATAAGTATTTGTTCAACTGTTTACTTTAGTTTGTAACTATCTTTTGCACCAGGAAATGGTTTCTGGACCTGTGTTTGTCTATGTGGTCTGAGCAAGAGTGATTGAGTGAGGCTGTCATGAGGTTGTTGTGCCTTCAATAAATGCTGCAACAATTTGTTAAACTTAATACGTTCCATTTATAATCCATAACCCTCTCTGAAGTTTGAAACGTTATTTTTCATTAATCTGTCCATTTAGTTCTCTATTCAACAGACTCAGGCTGGTTTCAAGGAATATCAAGGAATTTTCTTCCTGACACGTCTCTTGCTCTTTTTTTCTCAAAGTAATTAAAAGTTGTGAAAGTGATCGTCCTCAAGTGCTATGCCTCAAATGGTTTGCAGTTTTGGCATTGGTGCGCAATGACAAGAATAGCAGCAGGTCATGTTTGAACATGCCAAACGTAGCCTACAATTCTGAGACACCGTGAGCTCTCTCACTAGCCGTCTGTCTGTATTGGTGTCTGTCTGTCTCAACCTATAAGTCTTTGTGGAACTATTTCACCTTCTATACGTAACCTAGAGACCTAAACCTATTATGAAGAAATGCATGATCAAGCAGCTCTTTCTGTGACTAGGTATGACAGACATCAGTATTTCGGCAGAGTGTTGCAGAAGTCTCGTCTGATGGTGAACAGAAGCTGAGAGAGAGAGAGAGAGAGAGAGAATTGGCTTACTGACACTACATTGAAGATTAATTCAAAATGACAATTTGCCACATGAAATGTAATACGCATTCTCTCCTCCCTCTCTGTGTCAGGAAGTAAAGGTATGGATGGGACATGAGATCCCTCTCACTGCAGCTCCTGAGGGGTCCTGGCTAAGAGCACACCTGAGACAGGTAGGGCTATGAACACACCTGATCAGCATATGTTTTGATCCATAGTACACGTAAACACCCACAGCACGAAGCCCTTATGGCCCTCAATACAACTGATTGTAGCTATCTCACACACGCACATGCATTTACACACTATGTTACAAATGCACACACAATATAATATAATATACTGAATATGTAAACTGCATGACCAAAAGTATGCTTGTCAAACATGTCATTCCAAAATCATGGGCATTAATATGGAGTTGGTCCCCCCTTTGCTGCTATAACAGCCTCCATTCTTCTGGGAAGGCTTTCCACTAGATATTGAAACATTGCTGCGGGGACTTGCTTCCATTCAGCCACGAGCATTAGTGAGTTTGGCACCATTCCAATTCGCAGTCAGCGAATTCATCCCAACGGTGTTCGATGGAGTTGAGGTCAGGGCTCTGTCCAGGCCAGTCAAGTTCTTCCACACCGATCTCGACAAACCATTTCTCTATGGACCTTGCTTTGTGCACGGGGTACTGTCATGCTGAAACAGGAAAGGGCCTTCCCACAAAGTTGGAATCACAGAATTGTCTAGAATGTAAGTGTCTAGAAGGTCCCTTCACTGGAACTAAGGGGCCTAGCCCCAACCATGAAAAACAGCCCCAGACCCTTATTCCTCCTCCACCAAAATGTAAAGTTGCCACTATGCATTCGGGCAGGTAGCGTTCTTCTGGCATCCGCCAAACCCAGACTGCCAGATGGTGAAGAGTGATTAAACACTTAAGAGAACGTGTTTTGACTGCTCCAGAGTCCAATGGCGGCAAGCTTTATTCCACTCCAGCCGACGCTTGGCATTATGCATGGAGATCTTAGTCTTGTGTGTGGCTGCTCGGCAATGGAAGCCCATTTCATGAAGTTCCCGACGAACAGTTCTTGTGCTGAGGAAGTTTGGAACCTGGTAGTGAGTGTTGCAACCGAGGACAGACGATTTTTACACTTTATACGCTTCAGCACTCTGCGGTCCTGTTCTGTGAGCGTGTGTGGCCTACCACTTTGTGACAGAGTCGTTGTTGCTCCTAGACATTTCCACTTTACAATAACAGCACTTACAATAACAGCACTTACAGTTGACCTGGGCAGCTATAGCAGGGCAGAAATTTGACCAACTGACTTGTTGGAAAGGTGGCATCCTTTGACGGTGCCATGTTGAAAGTCACTGAGCTCTTCAGTAAGGCCATTCTGCTAATGTGTGTCTATGGAGATTGCATGGCTGTGTGCTCGATTTTATATACCTGTCAGTAATGGGTGTGGCTGAAATAGCTGATAATATGAATTTGAAGGGGTGTCCACATACGTTTGTGTATATATAGTGTGTACACACACACACACACACACGATTTAATGACGTACGTCGAGATCCTGAAAAAACAAAAGTCAGACAGAGAGGCAGACAGACAGATAGATAGATAGGCAGGCAGACAGACAGATATACATATGGACTGAGACAGACAGACATATAGACAGCTAGAAAGACAGAAAAAGACAGACACAGACCATCCCTGCCATCCAGGACCTATATACCATGAAGGTGTTAGAGGAAGGCCCTAAAAATGTTCAGACTCCAGCCAACCAAGTCATAGACGGTTCTCTCTGCTTCCGCACGGCAAGCGGTACTGGAGCGCCAAGTCTGGGAACAAAAGGCTCCTGAACAGCTTCTACCCCCAAGCCATAAGACTGCTGAACAGTTAATCAAGTGGCTACCTGGACTATTTGCACTGACTCCCTAAAAATGAAATGCATTTAGAGATTTTTTTTGACAAGTCACATATAATGTTATTGGTTGCATACACATATTTTGCAGGTGTAGCGAAATGCTTATGTTCCTAGCTCCAACAGTGCTTTCTCAATACTTAACAATACAGAACAATACACACTAATTCCCAAATAAAAAGAAAATAATTAAGAAATATATAGATATTAGAACGAGCAATGTCAGAGTCCGGAATATGAATATAAATAAATAATAATACGTTTACATTCACCTTAGCCAAATACATTTAAACTGAGTTTTTCACAATTCCTGACATTTAATCCTAGTAAACATTCCCGGTCTTAGGTCAGTTAGGATCACCACTTTATTTTAAGAATGTGAGAGAATTATTTATTTCAGCAGTGGGTCAGAAGTTTACATACACTCAATTAGTATTTGGTAGCATTGCCTTTAAATTGCTTAACATGAGTCAAACGTTTCGGGTAGCCTTCCACAAGCTTCCCACAATAAGTTGGGTGAATTTTGGCCCATTCCTCCTGACAGAACTGGTGTAACTGAGTCAAGTTTGTAGGCCTTCTTGCTCGCACATGCTTTTTCAGTTCTGCCCACAAAGTTTCTATAGGATTGAGATCATGGCTTTGTGATGGCTACTCCAATACCTTGACTTTGTTGTCCTTAAGTCATTTTGCCACAACTTTGGAAGTATACTTGGGGTCATTGTCCGTTTGGAAGACCCATTTGCGACCAAGCTGACTGATGTCTTGAGATGTTGCTTCAATATATCCACATAATGTTCCTTCCTCATGATGCCATCCATGTTGTGAAGTGCACCAGTCCCTCCTGCAGCAAAGCACCCCCATAACATCATGCTGCCACCCCCGTGCTTCACGGTTGTGATGGTGTTCTTCGGCTTGCAAGCCTCCCCCTTTTTCTACATAACGATGGTCATTATGGCCAAACAGTTCTATTTTTGTTTCATCAGACCAGAGGACATTTCTCCAAAAAGTATGATTTTGGCCCCATATGCAGTTGCAAACCATAGTCTGGCTTTTTTTAATGGCGGTTCTGGAGCAGTGGCTTCTTCCTTGCTGAGCAGCCTTTCTGGTAATGTCGATAGAGGACTCGTTTCCTCCAGCATCTTCACAAGGTCCTTTGCTGTTGTTCTGAGATTCGCCTTCTGGTGAAAAGGCCATGGCTGGGGTGACTGAGGTCCTTGATGATCTTCTTGGCCATCCTGTGACACCGGGTGCTGTAGATGTCAGCAGGTAGCCTAGCTGTTAGAGCACGCTGCCCGCACCCGGACTATCATCACTACTCTCGACGGGTCCGACTTAGAATATGTGGACACCTACAAATACCTAGGCGTCTGGTTAGACTGTAAACTCAACTTCCAGACTCACATCAACCATCTCCAATCCAAAATTAAATCCAGAATCGGCTTCCTATTTCGCAACAAAGCCTCCTTCACTCATGCTGCCAAACTTGCCCTTGTAAAACTGACTATCCTACCGATCCTTGACTTCAGCGATGTCATTTACAAATTAGCCTCCAACACTCTGCTCAGCAAATTGGATGTAATCTATCACAGTGCCATCCGTTTTGTTACCAAAGCCCCATATACTACCCACCACTGCGACCTGTATTCTCTCGTTGGCTGGCCTTCATTATATATTCGTCGCCAAACCCACTGGCTCCAGGTAATCTATAAGTCTTTATTAGGTAAATCCCCGCCCTATCTCAGCTCACTGGTCACCATAGCAACACCCACCCGTAGCATGCGCTCCAGCAGGTATATCTCACTGGTCACCCCCAAAGCCAACACCTCCTTTGGCCGCCATTCCTTCCAGTTCTCTGCTGCCAATGACTGGAACGAATTGCAAAAATCCTCGAAGCTGGAGGTTCCTATCTCCCTCACTAACTTTAAGCATCAGCTGTCAGAGCTGCTTATCGATCACTGCACCTGTACATAGCCCTTCTGTAAATAGCCAACACTACTACCTCATCCCCAAAAAATCCAAGATGGCGTAACAGTGCAGACGTGTATTTTGTTTTGTCCCGTCTCGTCTCGTGTAAATAGTTTGTAATTTGTCTTTCCATACATTTTTATTTGTTCCCGATTTACCCCTCCTGCAAGCCACCTACCCAACGTGAATCGGGTCAAATATCCGTGTTTTTCCACTATTTAACCGAACCGCAGTCAATAGTTAGCCTGCTAGCTAGCTTGCTAACCTCCATCGTTAACCACTGCTAGTGGTCTTCACCTCCGCTCTGGCTGATCAGCCAGCTTTCAGTTCGGACAATATTGGCCAGTCTGCTCAGCGCGCTACCAACCCAGCGCTTATCGGACTGCGTTCCCTTCCACTTTACCGGATTTCCACTGAAAGTACCGGACCACCACACCGGATCATCACAGCTAGCTAGCTGCATTCGACTGACCGATGTTTATAGCTAAGCTCCATTGCGTACATGCTTCCAATGCTAGCGTGAGCTAGGCTCATCTCCCGGACAGCCGACGTGTGCTAGCTACTCTCCCGGGCTCCAGTACCTTATCAACCTACCTGGACCTTTCTACTGTCGACACGGAGCCCCACCGAGCCACCGTGACTGGTCTGCCGACGTAATTGTCCGACGTGGTCTCAACAGGGTTCTCCTCTACGACGCCGCCGAAGATTCATCTGCTAGCTCCGGCCTGCTAGCCCAGCCTGCTAGCCCAGCCTGCTAGCCCAAGCCTGCTAGCCCAAGCCTGCTAGCCCAAGCCTGCTAGCCCAAACCTGCTAACACTCTGAACGCCGTGCCATTGAACTGATTCCCCGGCTCACCACTTTGCTTTTTCATCGGATCCCACGCTTGTTCAGCTCCACAGCTGATGCCTGCAGGACTGTTTGGTTTTATGTTATTTATTTCTGTTTAACTACCAGGCCTCAGGTCCTGTGTGTAGTACATCACTTTTTCTAACTGACCCTCTTTTGTCCATTCATCTCCATTACCCGTCGTTGTCTTAGCTCTCTTAATTAACTGTCATTTTATTTATTTTATGTTCTGCCCCTTTCTTATTTCATTATGCCTTGTCTGCTGTTGTTTAGGTTAGCTATTATTGTTTTATTTCACTGTAGAGCCCCCAGTCCTGCACAACTGGCCTCTAATAGCTTTTTTGTTCCTCCCCCCACACATGCGGAGACCTCACCTGGCGTAACTGGTGTCTCCAGAGATGCAACCTCTCTCTTTATTACCCAACGCCTAGGTTTACCTCCACTGAACTCACACCCTTCTATATCCTTGACTATAAATTATGCCCTGAATCTATTCCACCACGCCCAGAAATCTGCTCCTTTTATTCTATGTACCCAACGTACTAGACGTCCAGTTCTTAAAGTCCTTAGTCGAATACTAATTCTATTACTCCTCTGTTCCTCTGGTGATGTAGAGGTAAACCCAGGTCCTGTAGCCCCCAGTACTACACCTATTCCCCAGGCGCTCTCATTTGTTGATTTCTGTAACCGTAAAAGCCTTGGTTTCATGCATGTTAACATTAGAAGCCTCCTCCCTAAGTTTGATTTATTCACAGCATTAGCACACTCCGCCAACCCGGATGTCCTAGCTGTGTCTGAATCCTGGCTTAGGAAGGCCACCAAAAATTCGGAAATTTCCATCCCCAACTACAACATTTCCCGTCAAGATAGAACTGCCAAAGGAGGTGGAGTTGCAATCTACTGCAGAGATAACCTGCAGAGTTCTGTCACACTGTCCAGGTCTGTGCCCAAACAGTTTGAGCTTCTACTTTTAAAAATCCACCTATCCAGAAATAAGTCTCTCACTGTTGCCGCCTGTTACAGACCCCCCTCAGCCCCCAGCTGTGCCCTGGACTCCATATGTGAATTGATTGCCCCCCATCTATCTTCAGAGTTTGTACTGTTAGGTGACTTAAACTGGGATATGCTTAACACCCCGGCTGTCTTTCAATCTAAGATAGATGCCCTCAATCTCACACAAATTATCAAGGAACCCACCAGGTACAACCCAAAATCCGTAAACATGGGTACCATTATTGATATCATCCTGACTAACTTGCCCTCCAAATACACCTCCTCTGTTTTCAACCAGGATCTCAGCGATCACTGCCTCATCGCCTGTGTTCGCAATGGGTCAGCGGCCAAACGACCACCCCTTATCTCTGTCAAACGCTCCCTAAAACACTTTTGTGAGCAGGCCTTTCTATTCGATCTGGCCCAGGTATCCTGGAAGGATATTGACCTCATCCCGTCAGTAGAGGACGCCTGGTTTTTCTTTAAAAGTGCTTTCCTCACCATCCTAAATAAGCATGCCCCTTTCAAAAAACGTAGAACTAAGAATAGATATAGCCCTTGGTTCACCCCAGACTTGTCTGCACTAGACCAACACAAAAACATCCTGTGGCGCACTGCATTAGCATCGAATAGCCCCCGCGATATGCAGCTATTCAGGGAAGTCAGGAACAAGTACACCCAGTCAGTTAGAAAAGCAAAGGCCAGCTTTTTCAAGCAGAAATTTGCTTCCTGTAGTACTAACTCCAAAAAGTTCTGGGACACTGTAAAGTCCATGGAGAATAAGAGCACCTCCTCCCAGTTGCCCACTGCACTGAGGCTCGGAAACACTGTTACCACCGATAAATCCACGATTATTGAAAATTTCAATAAGCATTTTGCTACGGCTGGCCATGCTTTCCATCTGACTACCCCTACCCCGGTCAACAGCTCTGCACCCCCGGCAGCTACTTGCCCAAGCCCCCCCGCTTCTCCTTCACCCAAATCCTGACAGCTGATGTTCTGAAAGAGCTGCTAAGTCTGGACCCCTACAAATCTGCTGGGCTAGATAATCTGGACCCTCTCTTTCTGAAATTATCAGCCAAAATTGTTGCAACACCTATCACTAGCTTGTTCAACCTCTCTTTCGTATCGTCTGAGATCCCTAGAGATTGGAAAGCTGCCGCGGTCATCCCCCTCTTCAAAGGAGGAGACACTCTAGACCCAAACTGTTATAGACCAATATCCATCCTGCCCTGCCTTTCTAAAGTTTTCGAAAGCCAAGTTAACAAACAGATAACTGACCACTTCGAATCCCACCGTACCTTCTCTGCTATGCAATCTGGTTTCCGAGCTGGTCATGGGTGCACCTCAGCTACGCTCAAGGTACTGAACGATATCATAACCGCCATCGATAAAAGACAGTACTGTGCAGCCGTTTTCATCGACCTGGCCAAGGCTTTCGACTCTGTCAATCACCGCATTCTTATTGGCAGACTCAACAGCCTTGGTTTCTCAAGTGACTGCCTTGCTTGGTTCTCTAACTACTTTGCAGACAGAGTTCAGTGTGTCAAATCGGAGGGCCTATTGTCCGATCCTCTGGCAGTCTCTATGGGGGTGCCACAGGGTTCAATTCTTGGGCCAACCCTTTTCTCTATATACATCAACGATGTCGCTCTCGCTGCTGGTGACTCTCTGATCCATCTCTACGCAGATGACACCGTTCTGTATACATCTGGTCCCTCTTTGGATACTGTGTTTACTAACCTTCAATCAAGCTTCAATGCCATACAACACTCCTTCCGTGGCCTACAACTGCTCTTAAACGCTAGTAAAACTAAGTGCATGCTTTTCTATCGAACGATGCCAGCACCCACCCACCGGACTATCATCACTACTCTCGACGGATCCGAATTAGAATACGTGGACACCTACAAATACCTAGGCATCTGGTTAGACTATAAACTCAACTTCCAGACTCACATCAACCATCTCCAATCCAAAATTAAATCCAGAATTGGCTTCCTATTTCGCAACAGAGCCTCCTTCACTCATGCTGCCAAACATGCCCTTGTAAAACTGACTATCCTACCGATCCTTGATTTCGGCGATGTCATTTACAAACTAGCCTCCAACACTCTACTTAGCAAATTGGATGTAGTCTATCATAGTGCCATCCGTTTTGTCACCAAAGCCCCTTACACTACCCACCACTGCGACCTGTATGCTCTCGTTGGCTGGCCTTCACTATATATTCGTCGCCAAACCCACTGGCTCCAGGTCATCTATAAGTCTTTATTAGGTAAATCCCCGCCCTATCTCAGCTCACTGGTCACCATAGCAACACCCACCCGTAGCATGCGCTCCAGCAGGTATATCTCACTGGTCACCCCCAAAGCCAACACCTCCTTTGGCCGCCATTCCTTCCAGTTCGCTGCTGCCAATGACTGGAACGAATTGCAAAAATCATTGAAGCTAGAGGTTCCTATCTCCCTCAATAACTTTAAGCATCAGCTGTCAAAGCTGCTTATCGATCACTGCACCTGTATATAGCCCTTCTGTAAATAGCCCACACTACTACCTCATCCCCATATTTATTTTTGTTTATTTTTCACTAATCTTGCACTCCAGTATCTCTATTTGCACATCATAATTTGCACATCCTTCATTCCTGTGTTAATGATGATAATTCTGTAATTTATTTCTACTCTATAGTCTATTTATTGTCCTACCTCCCAACCTTACTGCATTTTTGCACTACATTTTGCACTCTGTTTATAGATTTTCTATTGTGTTTTTTGACTGTTTGTTTAATGTGTAACTCTGTGTTGTTGTTTTTACTGTCGCACTGCTTTGCTTTGTCTTGGCCAGGTCGCAGTTGCAAATGAGAACTTGTTCTCAACTGACCTACCTGGTTAAATAAAGGTGAAAAAAAAAAAAAAAAAAAAAAAAATATTTTCGCTTATCTTGCACTCCAGTATCTCTATTTGCACATCATAATTTGCACATCATAATTTGCACATCCTTCATTTCCGTGTTAATGCTAATCTGTAATTTATATCACCACTATGGTCTATTTATTGTCCTACCTCCTAACCTTATTGCATTTTGCACTACATTTTGCACTCTGTATATAGATTTTCTATTGTGTTCTCGACTATGTTTGTTTACTGTGTAACTCTGTGTTGTTTTTGTCGCACTGCTTTGCTTTGTCTTGGCCAGGTCGCAGTTGCAAATGAGAACATGTTCTCAACTGACCTACCTGGTTAAATAAAGGTGAAATAAAAAAATAAAATAAAAAATTGGGCCAATAACCGAAAGGTCGCTGGTTTGAATACCCGAGCCGACAAGGTGAAAAACCTGTCGGTGTCCTTGAGCAAGGCACCTAACCCTAATTTGCTCCAGGGGCTGACCCTGTAGGTAGGCTGTCATTGTAAATAAGAATTTGTTCTTAACTGACTTGCCTGATTAAATAAAATAATAATAATAAGGGTCTTAGGGGTCAAGACGAATTTCTTCAGCCTCCTGAGGTTGAAGAGGCACTGTTGCGCCTTCTTCCCCACAGTCTGTGTGGTTGGACCATCTCAGGTTTACATTGATGTGCCACCAAACTGTTGGGCCGTTATGCAAATTATAGTGGGTCTAGGGTGTCGGTTAAGGTGTAGGTGATATGATCCTCAAAGCACTTCATGATGACAGAAGTGAGTGCTATAGGGCGATAGTCATTTAGTTCAGTTACCTTGACTTTCTTGGCTACAGGAACAATGGTGAACATCTTGAAGCAAGTGGGGACAGCAGACTGGGATAGGTAGAGATTGAATATGTACGTAAACACTCCAGCCAGCTGGTCTGCACATGCTCTGAGGACGCGGCTAGGGATGCCGTTTAAGTGTGTTAACCCTTGCGAGGCTTAAATGCTAACCCTCAAGAGTGGAAGAAAGAGAGCAAGCAGAGAAAGACACTGGGAGAGATAAACAGAGAGAGAGATAAACAGAGAGAATTGGGAGAAAAAAAGAGAGCATGAGATGGAGGCCGCAGTAGAGAAAACAATTTAGGAAGAGAGCGAGAGGGAGAAGGAAACCCAGGGTGGAGACAGAGAGGTCCATCCATCACGTTAGTCTCAACCTCACCGTGACCCCAGTCTGGCAGCCAATGAGGCGTTCCCATCCCCGCTACACACTCACACACACACACACACACACACACACACACACACACACACACACACACACACACACACACACACACACACACACACACACACACACACACACACACACACACACAGGGGAGTCGGGTATCGTTTGGTACTGAGTGGAGTCTGGATGCTCCCTTTGTGTCGCCCATCAGCGCCTCCCAGAATGCTTTGTTTTTATGTGACTAATGTGAGTACTAACACTAGACAGACAGGCAGCTCCTACACACAGACACACAAACACACACACAATAGAGCTGGGCGATATGGAATAAAATCGATGTCGCAATAAATTGCTTGAAATTATGTAATAACGATAAATGGAACAATAAGTTTATAACATTAACCTGCATCACATTTTTGTTTCTACTACTAGTTTTATGGTGGTAGCCATCAATTATCCCATCAACAATCACCCATATTAACAAAGTTATTTCATTTCAAACTTCACATTCCTCTAGTATTGGCTTCTTATCGTAAAGAACAATATTAGCAAAATGCCTGGGATACAGTAAGTCATCAGTATGGTCGGTGTCGATAATTACATTTTCCCAGCTTTAACACACACACCTTTAACCACCCCAGGGCAACCTAGGGTTTCAACACCTCAGATTAAATGTCTCCATGTCAGAAGACGTCCTTGAGCTGCCCGAGGGGACATGGCAGTGATCACCGGATCGTTTGAGCTCCTCTAGGGGACATGGCAGTGATCATCGGATCGTTTGAGCTCCCCTAGGGGACATGGCAGTGATCGTCGGATCGTTAGAACTCACCTGACATTTCTCAGTTTCCTGAGAAGTGCTCAGTGTTCAAGCTGTCACTCCATTTTGTATAATGAGGAATGGCACTCACGTGTGTATTGACAGAGCAGCGATTGCAACACAATCTGTGAGGGATTAGGGACCAATTTGGGTGTTAACTGACACACTCGAGCCCACATATGCTTTGATGGTTTACTGTTGCTGTCAGAGTTGTTTTAGCAACTGAATGTACAGAGTAGGTAGTATATTGGGTAGATCAGGACTGATATCTAGTCCCTTGAAAAAAGTAGTAGTAGTAGAAAAGTAATCAGTATAGATTACATGACATACATCAATGTTGCTATTAGTTAAGCCTGTAAAATCATAAAGTTGTGAAGATGCATGACCTATTTGTTTCATGTTGCAACAGCAATTGTGTGTGTGTGTATATATATATATATATATATATATATATATATATATATATATATATATATATACATATATATGGTATACAGAAGATAGCCCTATTTGGTAAAATACCAAGCCCATATTAGGGCAAGAACATCTCAAATAAGCAAAGAGAAACCACAGGACATCATTACTTTAAGACATGTAGGTCAGTCAATCTGGAAAATGTCAAGAACTTTTAAAGTTTCTTCAAGTGCAATCCCAAAAAACATCAACCGCTATGATGAAACTAGCTCTCATGAGGACCGCCATAGGAAAGGAAGACCCAGAGTTACCTCTGCTGCAGAGGATAACTTCATTAGAGTTACCAGCCTCAGAAATTGCAGCCCAAATAAATGCTTCACAGAGTTCAATTAACAGACACATCGCAACATCAACTGTTCAGAGGAAACTGCGTGAATCAGGCCGTCGAATTGCAGCAAAGAAACCACTACTAAAGGACACCTATAAGAAGAAGAGACTTGCTTGGGCCAAGAAACACGAGCAATGGACATTAAACCGGTGGAAATCTGTCCTTTGGTCTGATGAGTCCAGAGTTTTTGGTTCCATCCGCAGAGTATTTGATAGACACAGAGAAGATGAACGGATGATCTCCGCATGGAGGAGGAGGTGTGATGGTATGGGGGTGCTTTGAGGGTGACACTGTCAGTGATTTATTTAGAATTTAAGGCACACTTAACCAGCATGGCTACCACAGCATTCTGCAGCGATACGCCATCCTATCTGGTTTGTGCTTAGTGGGACTATCATTTGTTTTTCAACAGGACATTGACAACACACCTCCAGGCTGTGTAAGGGGTATTTGACCAAAAATGAGAGTGATGGAGTGCTGCATCAGATGACCTGGACTCCACAATCACCTGAACTCAACCCAATTGAGATGGTTTGGGATGAGTTGGACAGCAGAGTGAAGGAAAAGCAGCCAACAAGTGCTCAGCATATGTGGGAACTCCTTCAAGACTATTGGAAAAGCATTCCAGGTGAAGCTAGTTGAGAGAATGCCAAGAGTATGCAAAGCTGTCATAAAGGCAAAGGGTGGCTACTTTGAAGAATCTAAAATGTAAAATAGATTTTGATTTGTTTAAAACTTTTATGGTTACTACATTTTTCCTAATGTGTTATTTCATAGTTTTGATGCCTTCACGATTATTCTAAAATGTAGAAAATAGTACAAATAAAGAAAAACCCTTGAATGAGTAGGTGTCCAAACTTTTGACAGGTACTGTATATATTTAATGAAACATTTGATTTGGCCTTACTGCTATTAGCCAATACAAATGCATTCAATAACAGATTCACTATATGGAAAAACAGATAGTCCCCCCAAAAAATGAAGTTTGTTCTGAAGTGTCTGTCCTATATCTGAGAGATACAAGAAAGATCAGTAAACATTTTATATTTTTTTAAACATGTATTTAACCCCTTATTTTTGGCACTAAACAGTCTCCATATATACTTCCATTCATTTTTCCAACTGGTACCGGGGGACCTTCCTAGAGCTCAACAACCGACATGTACGTATTCATGAGTCTCACCATTCCATAGAGGAGTCATATTAGACAGAAGTTGGCTTTAACGAATTCAGACTAGTCCCAAGACGCTTGTGGGGGTCGTAGAGCAAATTGGAGAACACCATTGTGTTCACGATAGTCTAATCTTTCCCTAGAGGGGTCATAGTTTGTAGGCCAAACTGTTCGGACGCTACAGACGAGTTTGTGAGAAGACTGATTTTCGGGATGTCTCATGGTCTGACAAACACTGCTTTAGCTCAGTCCCCTTTCACCGGTGGATTGAGACACATCCAATGCATTGGTAAAGCATAGGTGGAGTAGGCATTGAGGCGCTGATGTGAATTTCCTTGCCTTTTCGGCTTCAGACCAATGCCTACTTCTCTGTTTTTAATTAGTCTAATAATTTACACCCAGGAATAATAGTGTTTGTTAACTCAGAAAATGACGGAAATGTTTGTGTGACTTGAATCCTCTCTTACAGCGGTTCAGTGTGTGATTCAGACAGAGAGACAGAAAATATGCAGTGATAACCGGTATGTTCCTGTCCCTTCAGGCAAAAAGTAATTTAGTTGTCAGCCATGTGTCTTCACCACTGTATTGTTATACTGTAAGTCTGATAAGAAATTCAAGAAAATATATTTCAGTGAGTGTACTCCGTCCACTATTTGTTTGTATGTGTGTGTGTGTGTGTGTGTGTGTGTGTGTGTGTCAGATGCCTGTTGACCTCTCCAGGTCCACCGTCGCACCTGCAGACAACTGGACAGTGAACCACCTCCTCCACCTCCCCCCTCCCCTCCTTCATGCCTCCCTCCCTCCCTCCCTCCCTCCCTCCCTCCCTGTCTCCTCTCCCCCAAGCGCTCGTTTTCATGTGAATTCTAATGACAGCACCTGTAAATAACATCGTTGTCAGACAGTGTATGTGTGAGTGTCTATGAGTGTCTGTGTAAGCGCACATACCAACGTGTGTGTGTCCTAATGACAGCACGTCTTTAACCCCAGCACGTCAGTCCCCCTCACCCCTATCTCGCCCTGGCAGGGATCATCGGGACCCCTCTCCGATAGTCCTGTCACGACTTGCCCTGTTGGGTGGGTGGGGGTCATAAACCCTTTTCTCCCCCCCACAGGTTTACTGCCCTCATAAATACCGAAGCTCTCCCACCACTCTACCAAAATGTTGCCACAGAGAAAGACTCTACAGTCTGGTAACATCCAAAAGGTTGAAGAACGGAACAATATTTCTGTAATCCAACCAGTTGAAAGTGTCAGTTTATGATTCAACATGAAACTATTTGTGAGAAGATGAAATGTGATTTGAGTCTCCTATAGGAGAGAATTGCTTACATAGGAAAGCTTAGGCCAAGTCAGAAGCCACACCCAAGTGAACAAACATTGGTTGAGAACTTCTCTCCCCCAGTACAAAAGCCTGTAGACGAAACTCAACTCCAGTTCCCGATGACGCTAGGACCGGTGTCCATGCGTTTAAAAAGGGCTAAATTTAACTACAACTGTATCTAACGAAAGCTACATGCAAAGATAACGTGGAGGTGACGATCGCCATGTAAAAGTTGTGAATTTCGACCAGAACATTGCGTGAGCCAAGTATGGCAAAGTGGTATGAACTCTAACGATGGATCACTAAAGAAGAAGTGACCCAAAACCCCCTCCAGAAACTCTACAAAGGAAAAATGGCGATCTCTGCTTGGCAAACCAGAGCCTTACATTGTCGACCCATCTATCGAAGCGCAGCTCAAGAGTAAATATATTTGCATTTCCTTTTCCAAATGGGCGGTTATTAGAATGCATAAGATTTTGTGTTTACGTTTGGCCATAACTTCCCATGTCCGATAGACTTCATCCCTTTGTCTCTTTCTCCCGCTCATTTCATTCAAACCCAACCCCCTTCCTTTGTGTAACCAGCCGTCATCTCGGGTTAGTCTTTTAGGGACTTATATATATGTAACTCTGTGTGTGTGTTAAGCTAGTTAGTAAATAAATGGTTAATACTATTTGTGTAATGCTGATTCAACCTGTTTGCTAGGGTTTGTGCAAATTTAGATGTTACGATCATCAGAATGAGACTGATAAGAGGTAACGATTAATAATTGACTGCTGTTGATATAAAATATCATCAGATATTTAAGGGTGGATTCGGGAGATAGCTGCTCTATATAAACCAATTCTTCCGTGGTGCCCAAGGTTATTAATGGGTTAATTGTTGCACAATTTAATTCAATCACGTAATCAATTAAACGTTAGGTAATCGATTTGATAAAATAGCATGTCAAAACATTAAGCATAGCAATGTTACGACAGTCCGCTGTCCCTGTGTCACCTGTGTTCTGCCGGACGATGATGTGATCTTTAGTCCCCTCTCCGATCTATAGACTGGCATTTAGCTCCTTGGCTGCTACCGCCTCTGATATGCAGGCTAAGTCCCACCGCAGCTGATATCCCATTCGGGAAGTTAACACCACCGCGTGCAATATTCAGACAGGTAGCCAGATTCCAGACTATACGGAAGTGGCAGTTAACCACTGGGGTTAGTGTGTTGGTACGAATAGGGACAGGGGCTGGGTGTGTGTGTGTGGGTGGGTTGGTACACTGGCAAAACCACCGGGGTGGCAAGGGGTGGCAACTGCCACCCTAAAATAATGTCCCCACTCGCCACCCCAGTTGTCAGGAGTGTCTGCTATAATATATTCATATTTAATTTTATTGAATGGTATTATATTTTTTCTACTTTAGTTGTTAATCTCTATGGTAACCCGTTCCAATATCTTTGAGTCCCCCCTTCCCCATAAAATGGTTGAGTCCCGGAGTCCGCCTGCTCCTGTCATCGTGTTGCTCCCCCTGCAATAGACTAGCCTAGCAGTAATGAAAGAAGATACTAAATACTAAATTTTACTAAATATACGATACAAAAAGTTAGAAACTTGCATTAGCAGCAGCCGTCTATTATAGTTAAGATATGTCTGATATCGTCTACTAGCTAATGTAATGCAATCGTCAATATTATTGGTAACGTTAGCTAGCTAGCAAATTTGCAGATGAAGTAGCTTGTAGCTAGCTGCTATCATTGCCATATAATGCTTGTCCTGATAGCTAGCTAGCAAAGGGGCATTGAACACTGGGGTTCTGTTCTTTTGTAGCTCCATGACCTGCTGGTAAATTTCCTATGCTGCAACCTAAACATATAGCCACAGTATAGTAGCGCTGTAATGGTGTGCACTGTTTTAAAGGAGGATATTTTCAGTTTTATATGAATACATGATACTAGTCTTTACACAAACCCTGTTTTGTATAATCCCCCCCCCTTTTCTTTTTTATGATTTAATTTTAATGTGATTTTTTTTTTTGTGGCATTTTCTAGAATTATTATAATATATGAAATTGTTACCACTACATACATGTTAATGAAATTATTATTCATATTGTTATTGTTATGCTGCTGTTATGTGAGGCAAGTTCTGATGATCTCTTTGTTTAGTATTTGTATTAGGGTTTGTATTAGGCTAAGTTATTACACCTTCTGGCCAATTCCAGTCAATTATATTTAATACATAATATTTCCCTTGTTCCTACTCTATTTATAACCTCAGTATATTCAGTGTTTGTGTATTTCAAGAAATATAAGACATTCATTTTCAGGATGCATTGATTTATGCTTCTGCACTTGCCAGAATAATATAAACAATGGCTGCGGTCCAAACAGTTAAAAGACACACCCTCGTCCCTCGCTTTATGCCCTTTGGGGGAATCCCCGTTGCCATCTTGGAGGGCGGTCCAAATGATTAGCCAAGCAAGGGAAGTTTGCTACGTAAGCCCATCAGCCCTCGGTTTTAGTCAAGTTTGCGAGTGTACAATTATGTTCACTCCGGGGCCTGAAACTCCCCATAATTCAATTTGCGACGATTGTATATCCGCTAAGAAAAGTCTGCGAAAACCTACAAACAACATCAATGGAGAAGCCAACATACAAGTGGAAGTAAAAACTAATTCAAATAAGTTAGAAATGTTGCTACTAATGCACATGGCGGCACAATCAAAACACAGAACACAATCATCGCGGGATGAACGAGTGACGAATTTCCAGGCAAGTGTGGTCCATTTAAAAACCATTCCTTCCTCCCTCGCCTCTTGCCCTGCAAGTGTACACTCGTCAGATGTCATGATACGTCATCAGAATTGTCCATTTAATTTGAGGGCTGAGGGGATAGGGAGTGTCTTTTTTAAGTGTTTGGACTACAGCCAACGTCTCAAAGTAAAATACTGCATATTTTCTCTCAATGCTTAAGTTGCATATATAATACTTAGGGAACTCCCAACACTCAGATTTTGCACACTGGAAAGACTCGTACCAAACTTTGAACACATAAACATCAAGTGTAGAACATGTATGATATTTATTAGCAAGACATTACACTGTCCGTTTTCAGTAGCTGGATTTGTATAAATAAAGTGGACATAACCAACAATAGAATATGCCACCCTTGAATTTCAACTTGCCACCCCATGTAAAATGTTCTAGAAACGCCACTGTGTGGGTGGGTAAGTCAGTGCATGTATGTGTAGTTGTGTGCTGTCTACACAAAGATAAGTGACAGGGAAAGACAGAGGCAGTGAGTTTGACATTCAGAGGTCAGTGTTTTAGGCTTGTGTCTGTGTATGAAAAGGAAGAAGCAGGAATAAGCTTAGTTTCAGTAAATTATCTGTCTCTGTCAGTCTAACATGAGTATTGCCTGTGTAGTCTAACTATTTATTTTTCATATTGCTCATTTGACATTAACTGGTTGTACAGATACAGTACCTTGAACTCACAATTGTCCTTGGGCATCTGTTTAAGGGAATCAGCTACTCAGAGCCAGATTAAGCCTAACCCTTAGAATTAGGGTCAGGTTTCTCGGACACAGATAAACCTAGTATTGGACTAAAAAGCACTTTCAATAGAGATTCTCCATTGAGCATGCTTTTTATTACAGGGCTAGGTTTAATCTTAGTCCGGGAAACAAACCCAAGTACTTTCATCATAGAGTACCTAACTATGGAAGTCCAGAGAGGACATATCCCCCTTCCTGTTCACCCTCTACACCTCAGACTTCAGATATAACTCTGAAACATGCCACCTACAGAAGTTCTCGGATGACTCTGCTATTGTAGGGTGCATCAGGGGTGGGCAGGAGGAGGAGTACAGGAGCACAATCAGTGACTTTGTGTTGTGGTTTGAGCAGAACCACCTTCAGCTCAACACCAGCAAAACAAAGGAGATGGTGGTGGACTTCAGGAGAACCAAGGCACAACTGACTGCAGTCCCTATACAGGGGATGGATGTGGAAATGGTTGGGTCATACAAGTTCCTGGGAGTCCATATGGACAACAGGCTGGAATGGGCCGGTAACACCGGGGCCCTGTACAAAAAGGGCCAGAGCCGACTCTACTTTCTGAGGAGGCTCAGGTCCTTCAACGTGTGCAGTAAACTACTGCATACCTTCTACCAGTCTGTGGTGGCCAGTGCCATCTTTTTTGCAGTGGTGTGCTGGGGAGCAAACATCAAAGCCGGTGATGCTTCTCGGGTAAATAAGCTGATCAGGAAGGCTAGCTCTGTCCTGGGGATGAGCCTTGACACTCTAGAGGAGGTGGCGGAGAGACGGATCCTGGCCAAACTGCTGGCCATCATGGACAACGTCACCCACCCTCTGCACGCTATGGTTATGACGCAGAGGAGCACTTTCAGTCACAGACTGATCCCACCACGGTGTGCCAGAGAGCGCTACAGGAGGTCCTTCCTGCCGGCGACTATTAGACTATTTAATGCCTCACCGGGGTGCCGTGCCGTCGGCAACATAGACCTGGTACTGTTGGGGTGTTAGGACCTAGTTTAACAATTATGCATACATCCGTGAGTAACTTTGGTCTGTAATCACTCATTCACTCAGGACTTATTCATTCAGGACTGTACAGTCGTATGAAAAAGTTTGGGCACCCCTGACAATTTCCATGATTTCCATTTATAAATAATTGGGTGTTTGGATCAGCAATTTCATTTTGTTCTATCAAATAACTGATGGACACAGTAATATTTCAGTAGTGAAATTAGGTTTATTGGATTAACAGAAAATGTGCAATATGCATCAAAACGAAATTAGACAGGTGCATAAATGTGGGCACCCCAACAGAAAGATCACATCAATATTTAGTAGAGCCTCCTTTTGCTAAATTAACAGCCTCTAGACGCTTCCTATAGCCTCTAATGAGTGTCTGGATTCTGGATGAAGGTATTTTGGACCATTCCTCCTTACAAAACATCTCCAGTTCATTTAGTTTTGATGGTTGCCGAGCATGGACAGCCCGCTTCAAATCATCCCACAGATTCTCAATGATATTCATGTCTGGGGACTGGGATGGCCATTCCAGAACATTGTACTTGTTCCTCTGCATAAATGCCCGGGTAGATTTTGAGCAGTGTTTTGGGTCGTTGTCTTGTTGACTGAAGAATGTGACTGATTCTTCAACATTATTCCCAAGAATCTGATGATATGGAGTGGAATCCATGAAACCCTCAACTTTAACAAGATTCCCAGTACCGGCACTGGCCACACAGCCCCACAGCATGATGGAACCCCCACCAAATTTTACTGTGGGTAGCAAGTGTTTTTCTTGGAACACTGTGTTCTTTTGCTGCCATGCATAACGCCCCTTGTTATGACCAAATAACTCAATCTTTGTTTCATCAGTCCACAGCACCTTATTCCAAAATGAAGCTGGCTTGTCCAAATGTGCGTTTGTGGCGTGTGTGCAGAAAAGTCTTCTTCCGCATCACTCTCCCGTACAGCTTCTCCTTGTGCAAAGTGCGCTGAATTGTTGAACGATGCACAGTGACACCATCTGCAGCAAGATGATGTTGTAGGTCTTTGGAGGTGGTCTGTGGGCTGTTTTTGACCGTTCTCACCATCCTTCGCCTTTGCCTCTCCGATATTTTACTTGGCCTGCCACTTCTGGCCTTAACAAGAACTGTTCCTGTGGTCTTCCATTTCCTCACTATGTTCCTCACAGCAGGGGAGCCTCCAGGGATTTTGGGCCCCATGAAAATATATAACATTGGGCTCCAAAATGTTTTTACCTAATGCTGGAATAATATTTTAGGGCCCCTGTCAGTCACAGGCCCTTAGAATCATCCTAACTTTTCCCCCCCATACGGCGCCCCTGCCTCACAGTGGACACTGACAGCTTACATCTCTGCGATAGCTTTTTGTAGCCTTCCCCTAAACCATCATGTTGAACAATCTTTGTTTTCAGGTCATTTGAGAGTTGTTTTGAGGCCCCCATGTTGCCACTTCAGAGGAGAGTCAAAGAGAACAACAACTTGCAATTGGCCACCTTAAATACCTTTTCTCATGATTGGATGCACTTGTCTATGAAGTTCAAGGCTTAATGAGCTCACCAAACCAATTGTGTGTTCCAATTAATCAGTGCTAAGTAGTTACAGGTATTCAAATCAACAGAATGACAAGGGTGCCCAAATTTTTGCATAGCCTATTTTTCACATCTGATTTAATTTCATACAACTAAATATTGCTACACTAAAAATCTTTGTCTGGACAATACCCCAGTACTCAGCTTTTATTAGAAAATGAATTGCATGCCACTGTGATCATTTTCTGTGACGACAGAGTAAATTATTATGCAGCCTCAGAGGGGTGCCCAAACCTTTTCATACGACTGTATATACATATTCATGTACAGTTATATCATATCACGTGCAATATTGTAAGTAATTCTTGGACTGAACTTACGTAGTCATTCACTCAGGAATGCATTTGGTATCATGTAAGTTGTATCTTTCTTCATTGCTTTTAGTATATCGAATGTGCAATACGTGCATTTATCTGTAATTAAACCCTGCGCACTAAGGAATGTATTTTAAGGGAATTATTATTATTACCCTAAATTATATTATATGCACATTTAGCTACTTAAGTATCTCTTCCTGTCATTTACCTGTACAGTTAATGTAACCATGCAAATATTCACTTACCTGTACATTTAACTGTACATGTACCTGAACAATTAATTTAAACATGCAAAATATTCACTTACCTGTTCATTTAACCAGACCGTATATTAAGTAAACTATTATTACCCTTATACTTATACCCTTATATTATACTTATATCATACGCACATTTAGCTATTTAAGTATTTTTCTGCCATCGACCTGTATAGTTGACCATGCAAATATTCCTTATTTATCTGTATCAACTTGCAATATTTTTATCATTTCTTTTCACCTAACACTCTGCAACAATGTATAGTGTACATATTCAGCCATTCACCCGTACTATGCAATGTATTTTTATTGCTTTTTGCACTCCAGATTTTTATACTTTGTCGTGTATCTGTCTGCCCTGTGTTTTTTCTTAGCTGCTTGACGAAGATCAATAAAGTTATCTATCTATCTATCTATCTATCTATCTATCTATCTATCTATCTATCTATCTATCTATCTATCTATCTATCTATCTATCTATCTATCTATCTATCTATCTATCTATCTATCTATCTATCTATCTATCTAATCTGCAAGTAGCTTTACCTATGAAACAGCCTGACTTATCAGCTTCAGGCTGAAATTGAATCTGATCAGCCTGTCAGGAATGGAGCTCACCTAGTCTAAATGTCAATATTATTCACAAAACCTGAATTGTCCCTTATAATTATACACAGACAGTGCATTCGGAAAGTATTCAGACCCCTTCACATTTTACCAAAAAAAAAAGGGAATATCACAATTACATAAGTATTCAGACCCTTTACGCACTACTTTGTTGATGCAGCGATTACAGCCTTGAGTCTTCCTGGGTATGACGCTACAAGCTTGGCACATCTGTATTTGGGGAGTTTCTCCCATTCTACTCTGCAGATCCTCTCAAGCTCTGTCAGGTTGTATGGGAAACGTCGCTGCACAGATTCATCAGACCAGAGAATCTTGTTTTCATGTGCCTTTTACTGAGGAGTGGCTTCTGTCTGGCCACTCTACCATAAAGGCCTGATTGGTGGAGTACTGCAGAGATGGTTGTCCTTCTGGAAGGTTCTCCCATCTCCACAGAGGAACTCTGGAGCACTGTCAGAGTGACCATCGGGTTTTGGTCACCTCCCTGAATAAGGCTCTTCTCCCCCGATTGCTCAGTTTGGCCAGTGGCCAGCTCTAGGAAGAGTCTTGGTGGTTCCAAACTTCCATTTAATAATGATGGAGGCCACTGTGTTCTTGGGGACCTTCAATGCTGCAGAAATCTTTTTGGTACCCTTCCCCAGATCTGTGCCTCGACACAATCCTGTCTCAGAGCTCTACGGACAATTCCTTTGACCTCGTGGCTTGGTTTTTGCTCTGACATGCACTGTCAACCATGGGACCTTATATAGACAGGTGTGTGCCATTCCAAATCATGTCCAAACAATTAAATTTACCACAGGTGGACTCCAATCAAGTTGTACAAACATCAAGGATGATCAATGGAAACATGATGCATCTGAGCTCAATTTTGAATCTCAGAGTAAAGGGTTATGTAAATAAGCTATTTCTGTTTTTATACATTTGCAAAGATTTCTACAAACCTGTTTTCACTTCGTAATTATGGGGTATTGTGTGTAGATTGAGGATTTATTTCTTTAATCCGTTTTAAATAAGGCTGTAACATAACAAAATGTGGAAAAAGTCAAGGGGTCTGAATACTTTCCGTATGCACTGTATCAATTATGGAAGCTAAAAACCAATATAGATAACAATATAGCTTACTAGCTAGCTAACAAGTCTACCTAGCTTACTACCTAGCTAACTAGCTAGTCAAGATAGCTGTGTTTTTCCTTGCATGTGATTGGCTGTGGTCTTGGGGGTGGCACACAGCCTGGGAGACAGTGCTGCCTGTCAGGCATCGTTCAGGGCTTAAATGCCCCACGAGCGTATTGCGTTCAATGCAGCGGTGTCACGTCTACTCCCGCTCCTCCCCTCCTGCGTTCTGTGTCACCGATATACTAATCACCTGTCCTGGGATCCACCATTACGCACACCTTTTATCAATCATTACGCGCACCTGAACGTCATCATCAGGCACACCTAGACTCACCTTCCTGCTTACCTTCCCTATATCTGGCACTCTCTTTGGTTCTTGCCCCAGTCATGTACTGCCCCAGTCAGCTCATGTGTTTCATGTATATACGCTACTTATATTTGTTTTATTTCTATGTTTATTATTATTAAACTCACCACCTGCACTTGCTTTCCGACTCCCAGCGTATACGTTATAAGCGGTGGCCACAGGACTCCTTGATGCATGGTGCAACTGCACAAATGAATGGATGATGCATGGTACTTTTGAATATATCGGGATAACAATACAATTATCTTGTGATCACGGCAAAACAAGGGATTGTTATTGATTTATTCATATGTCCTCTCTAGACTTCTGTACCTTATTGAGTGTCTGTGTAGATGAGGTCAGGATGAGAGGGAGTCTAGATGTTGCCCTTTGGTTGACAGGTTAGCTTTTAGACTCAATGTGTGTGTGCTGTCTCAATGGTCACATGGTCCTGGGGGACCGCTTGTGTCAACTCCTGCATTGTTGTGATTACACACTCATCTGCATACCTGACAGCATGGCCTCTCTCTCTCTCTCTCTCTCTCTCTCTCTCTACTGGGATTCAGGTGTCCTGGTTGTAGATAAACACCCTGTTAGCAGGATTAGCCCTGTTGTCCTATCAGTGTAAACCTGGGATTAAGCCTAGCTCTCATGGGACAACTTGTTAGCCCTGTTGTCCTATCAGTGTAAACCTGGGATTAAGCCTAGCTCTCATGGGACACAACCTGTTAGCCCTGTTGTCCTATCAGTGTAAACCTGGGATTAAGCCTAGCTCTCATGGGACACAACCTGTTAGCCCTGTTGTCCTATCAGTGTAAACCTGGGATTAAGCCTAGCTCTCAGGGAACACACACACATTAGCAAGGATGTGTCTGTGGATTTCTATATGTGTGTCCTAGCTATGTGTTTTGTGTCCTTTCTGCAGTACTTTTTATTTACCCCTACTTCCCATAGAATATTCTGATGGTTTACCCCTACTATCCAGAATACACACAACGTCTACTGCCCTGTCTGTTCTGTGTGAAATGACACAGTTTGAGAAAGAGCGAGAGAGAGAGAGAGATGGAGGTGATGAGCGGTCCAGGGTCGAAGGTCAGCCCCCCCATGGTTTATCCTGCTTTAGGAGCCAGTCACGCCCGGGTCAGCGGAGGTTCAGGTGTCACTGAGACACAGCTGAGTGATGAGACGAGACCTCTCCTCCTCTACCCCACTTGGAACCTTCATCCGTCTCCTGCACCCCTCTGGTCCACCCCCTCTCTGCCCACCCTCTCTTTCATCTACCCTACTTGGAGCCCCCCACCCCCTCTTGGAATCCTTGTTGTTCCCTCTCACCCTCCACCCCGCCCTCCCTCTCCTCTACCCCACGTGAAACCTTAATCTGCCCCTCTCACCTTCCTCCCGATCTGCCTCTCTACCTCAACCTGTCCACCCTCTGCCTCAACCTGTCCACCCTCTGCCTCTAAACCTCAACCTGTCCACCCTCTGCCTCTCTACCTCAACCTGTCCACCCTCTGCCTCTCTACCTCAACCTGTCCACCCTCTGCCTCTCTACCTCAACCTGTCCACCCTCTGCCTCTCTACCTCAACCTGTCCACCCTCTGCCTATCTACCTCACCCTGTCCAACCTCTGCCTCTCTACCTCACCCTGTCCACCCTCTGCTTCTCTACCTTAACCTGTCCACCCTCTGCCTCTCTACCTCACCCTGTCCACCCTCTGCCTCTCTACCTCACCCTGTCCAACCTCTGCCTCTCTACCTCAACCTGTCCATCCTCTGCCTCTCTACCTCAACCTGCCCACCCTCTGCCTCTCTACCTCAACCTGTCCACCCTCTGCCTCTCTACCTCAACCTGTCCACCCTCTGCTTCTCTTCCTTAACCTGTCCACCCTCTGCCTCTCTACCTCACCCTGTCCACCCTCTGCCTATCTACCTCACCCTGTCCACCCTCTGCCTCTCTACCTCAACCTGTCCACCCTCTGCCCCTCTACCTCAACCTGCCACCCTCTGCCTCTCTACCTCAATCTGCCACCCTCTGCCTCTCTACCTCAACCTGCCACCCTCTGCCTCTCTACCTCAACCTGTCCACCCTCTGCCTCTCTACCTCAACCTGTCCACCCTCTGCCTTGCTCTTGTCTACACCTCTTGGTACCCCTCATTTGCTCTTCTCTGTTTCCCTTATCTACTCCCCCGCCTCCAGACTCTTCCTCACCCTCTCTCCCCCTACCTCACCCTCTTGCCTTCCACCGTCCGTTTCCTCACCCTCTCTCACCCCCATCTTGGTCTCCTCCCCAGCTTCCCTAATCTAAACATGACTACAGCGTTTCACTCAGCACGCTGGCTGACTGGGGCAACTCTCTGGGGGTTTCATGTCTTCAGTCTGCATTCACACACTGTTTGCCTGCTTCCCTCAACAATCATACACACACCAGATACATACCTCAACATACTCACAAGCACACACACACACTCACGCATACAGAAACACACATACTCACGCATACAGAAACACACATACTCAAACATATACATACACATGCTCTCTCGCACGCACGCACGCACGCACGCACGCACACACACACACCAAAAGGCATGGTTGTGGTTGGGTAATATCTGAAAGTTGTTTGAGTTAGACTGTGTCATAATGCTCTTACTGCTGATAGATTGATAGAGTTGACCAGGTCAGAAAGCTATAGTGTAGTGAGGTTAAATATGGTCATAATACTTTGCGAGCATAGTTGACTATGTCATAGTGCTCCATATTGATAGAGCAACCATATAATTATAAATATATTTTAATAGGATCTCTATGAGAAACCATTGACCATTGCTGACCAGGTCAAAATCAAGTATTGATAGGTTACCATGGTTAATAATGTCATAATAACTTGTCATATTAAAATGTTGTGGACTAATATCAATAGATCGACCATTGACCATTGCTAACCAGATCAAAAAGCTTAAGTGTTGATGGATTACACAATGTTGACCAGGGTTGATCATGTCGTGACTTGCATTTAGGTTGACCATTCCTGACGATGTCATAACCTTGTCATAATGTACTAACATCATCGGTTACCTATGGCGGTATTCAGAAGGGACATTCAGTCTACACTGTCATGCTTGTTCTAGTACATAGGAGCCATAGGTTTGAAGCCTGTCATAGTCTTGTGTTGCGTCCCAAATGGCACACCACTCCCTATATAGTGCACTACTTTTGATAGGGCTCTGGTCAAAAGTAGTGCACTAAATAGGGAATAAGGTGCCATTTGGGACGCATCTTTATTTTCACCACCTGTTGACTGGTTGGATTGCCTGGGGAAACTGTGAATACACACTCACTGCCCACACCTACAGAGACAGGTGTACGCCTCAAGTGATAGGGCTGACAGTAGTTTGTTCTGTTGTGCTTTTAATTGAACAAGTCCACCAGATGTAAAGCCTGTCAGCCAGAGGGATGGAGAGAGGAGAGAGATAGGAGAGAAAGAGTTCCCAGACTTTTCCCAGACATATCTTTATTCCCGCAGCTGCATCTAAAAATAAACTTGCGTTGCTCACCATTTCTGATAACATTCTGTACTTTGTCTTTTGGTGTGTTACAGTAGCTATAACCCAAAGCGGTTTAAGTTACATGCACGCTCACGCTCACGCACACGCACGCACACACACACACACACAATTTAGTGGAGTAGGAGTCCCTCAGGCCTTTTTTTAGGTCTTCAAACCAAGCCCACAAAACATTCTGCACCTGCACAACCAACCCACTGCTACAAAAAGTAACAGTTCCAAAATACACCTTCTCACACACACACACGGCGACACAGCAGTGTGTGACCGGGTGATCCTTGGGCCGATCGGCTGCATTGATTATTGGGCCTGACGAGGCTTGTGGAGTGGCAACAGTAATTATGCTGTTTTGGTGTGGATTAGCTGAGAGAAAAGGTCACCCACTCAACATCACTGGCAGGACAGGGAGTAGAGAGGAGGAAGAAGGGGGAGAGAGGCCATGATAGTCAGGGTCCATACAGACACTTGTTATTCTTACACTAATAGAAATGATACATTTACCTGTTCTGTTTGGAGCCCCCCCCCTTCCCTCTTCTCTCTCGGTCAGCAGGATGAGTCAGTATTTCTGAGAAGGTTATGACCTCCAGAATGTAACCTGGATAAACATCTCTGACAGAGGGAACTAAACCGTTCCTTAGTTCTTCTTTTCTTTTTTCTGTCTTCACATTTTTTCTAGTGTGCAGAGGGAAATCATGTTAGGCTAACTCACTGTTGATGGGGAAGCTGTTTGAATTATACTGCCTGGTTCTTTTTGGTGTACTGCAATATGTACAATAATGTAATGAAAGATGTCCATATATTTATGAAGAACTGTCTGGTAATCTGTTAGAAAATGTTTACTGTTTAATCATTAATATTCTCCCTCCTATATTAGGGCTATACCTGGAGTCAAATAAAGGACACCTGTATTATATAAATACTAGATTGTGTATTTCTTAATTGCATGTCAGTACTTGCCTAACCACCACCTCCTGTGATTGAGACAGACAGGGAGGGAGCTCAATGCTTGTGCAGTGCTGCAGCATTCCTAGTGGTGAGACAATGCAACTGTCTCAGAACTTCTGTCTCAGAACTTATCCTGGCAAAATTGCCAGAGGAGGAGAAACATGTGGGTTACATATCTCTAATTAGTGTGTATGGGAGTGAGTTGGCACTTTCTGTGTGCGGGTGTGTGTATGTGCATGTGTTTCCGCCCGTAGGTGTGTGGGTTTTAAACGGTTGTGTTTGACCTCTCCAAGTGTGTATCGTGTCTGTAAATGTCAGTGAAGATGCCAAGGAACACAGACATGGATAAGTGTATTGGTCTGCTGCCTGTGGACATGACTGAAAGGTGACAGAGCTAGGAAGGGCCAATCAAATAGAGGTTAACTTCCAGCAGCCACAACTGGCCACAACCAGTCAAATCCAGCCAAAACCCAGAAAAGGGTGAAGTTATCCCTAAACACTGATCTAAGGTCAGTTTGTTATTTTGGTTTCAATGATTATGACTAAGTTAGTTAAAGGAAGCTGATCTCAGATCTCTGCCTAAAGGAAAATTCTACATGGAGGTCAACGTTCCTGTATGTTTTCACAATGTGACGAGATAGAGCCACACACAAACAAATGAAGCACACTGTTTGGAGCGTAAATGAAACTGGCACAGAAAATATACAAGAAAATAGTACTCCTGTTGTTGTTAAATATTTATATTTATAGCAGCGTAGGGAAGGTCACCTTGATGCAGCCTGCAAGTGTTGAAAAGTCTGTTGTCCTTGGATCACTTTTACAAGGAAATAGAACAAATAGGCTATATTTCCGTAACTTGATATGTGATTTCTTTGGAAAATGTGATTTAATGTCAATGGAACAAACCTGGTTAGAAAGGTTAAATATTTGATAATTTCATTTAAAGTGTTTGCTTTCAGGTCCAAGGCAATATTACATTTTCATTTCTTTGTTGCAGTACTGTAGACTGTTCCCATAGTAGCAGGTTAGTGTGATTTTATTTATTTATTTTGTTGTCATGGTATTCATGGTTGCCACAGTCAATAGTTGTGCTAAGATTTTGTTGCCATGGTATCAGTGCATGGCTGAGTTGACGTGATCTCTCCATATAGCGCCAGGAGAGACCCAGGATAGACCCATGGACCCTTTCAGAGAAGTCTATCAGGACTACAGGGACCCTGCCTTCCAGAGTTCACCAGGGGGTCAAAAGTATCACCTCATACATCACAGCTGTAGCAGAATGGCACACATGGTTGCCATGGCAATCATACATTTTTGCTGCACTAAGCCAAACAGTGGTGGTTGTGTGCCGAGACACAAGAGAAACATACATATCTGTGTTCTCAGCTGCTCTTTAACACCAGGAAAAGGGGAGCTAATATGAGGATGGCGTACGATTAAACCAGTGATTGTCCCTGAACCCATTTAGTTTTAGCATTATCGCTAGATATAGCTAGCTCTCCTCTGTTGCCTTATACACCAAAACTCTAGTCATTAAATATCTATGGTGGGAATCCTTCATCACCCCGGCAACAAAGCAGCCATGCCCTTCCAACATGTTCCAACATCACCATGGAAAACTGCCTGTTTCCCTGGTAACCAAACCCGCTCTCTTTATCATGGAATGACCTCTAGGTGAGGCGCTGATTGGTTTCCTGTTCTTCCAGACCAAGCTTTCTGATTGGCTCTCCCAGAGCACAAAGACGAGATATAAAACTGTAAACGTCAACACTAACGTTGACTAAATAAACCGCTTTCTACCTAGTATGAAAAATACAGTATGGGGAATCCTTGTTTAGGTTATTATTGTGTGAGGGTCTGCAGGATGTGTACGTACACTGAACACATATTTGAGTGGCAAATGCCCTAACAGAGAATGTTCTAGGCATGTGCTTTAGAGACTTGAGGTGCTGTTTCCTTGAATTCCTCAAACACTCGCCGTGGTAGACATTCTGACCTCTGCCCCTAGAAGTAGAGAGAGTCTGAGAAAAGGATAGGGTTGGGAAAAGGAGAGAAACACAGAGAGAAGGGTAGAGGTAACAGACCGAAAGTGTGAGAAAGAGAGACGGCATGAGGGAAATCATGTAGAGAGAGGAGAGACAAGGAATAATAGAGCAAAGAGACAGTGAGACTGCCCCTAGTCCTATGCTCCCCTGTATTCACCAATGGGGAGCTGAGATTCCCATGGGAATTGCTGATGCTAGCCTGAAATGCTAATGTAATGCTAGGCTAATGGGTTTGGTGACATATGGAACACAGATTGGAGCAGGGAGCACAGGGTGGGAGCAACCTAGCACGACACCACTACCGCCTCCTTCAGGTCAACCCATGCACTCCAGTAACAGAATCTGTTGTAGAATAAGTGGTCCAAGAAACCCCAGATAGGAACTGGAAGATTATGAAAATGATTTAGTTTTCAACTAGCAATCAATGTTTCTTTGGAATGTTTGATTTGCATGTTTTAATGAGTACACAAACTGCACTGTTCTGAACATAGTTTCGTTAGTTAAACGTCTAGGCAAGAACTACTGTCTACTTTGTTTTCTGTCAATATGTTTGATTGTCATTTATATATTTTTTAACAATAGATTATAAACTAACATTTATGTTTGTATCTATAGCCCTATGGTGAATGTTGCAAACATTTTTCTACAAAATCTCCTCAAAGACGGCATATGATTATCCCTCCCTCCTTCCTCTCTCAAATTCAAATTCAAGCAGCTTTATTGGCATGGAAAAACACTGCGTCAATATTGCCAAAGCAACAATGTATTCAATACACATTGTAATAAAATAAAGAATAATAATAACAAAGTAGTAATAACTATAAATACACAATAGAAATAACATCAATAACAGTAACAGTGAATAGTAGTTGAAAAATAGAATCCATTTTAGAGACTACTATTATGCTATTATTACTACTAAAAATAACAAGCTACTATTATTACTACTAAAATTAGCAAAATACTATTATTACTACTAAAATGAATGCTACCACCACTATTACTAACACTAATACTACAACTATCCCTACTACTACCATTACCACTAGTAGCATTTCTACCTATAATATCTCTACCTACTAAAACTATAACTAACTTATTGTCATCACCATTACATCAGTACTACAACTACCATCATTACTACTACTACCACCACTACCACTACATCATAATTACTACTACAACTACCAGATGAACGATGTCACTAATACTACTACTACATCATCATTACTACTACAACTACCAGATGAACGATGTCACTAATACTAATACTACATCATCATTACTACTACAACTACCAGATGAACGATGTCACTAATACTACTACTACCATCATCATTACTACTACAACTACCAGATGAACGATGTCACTAATACTACTACTACCATCATCATTACTACTACAACTACCAGATAAACGATGTCACTAATACTAATACTACCATCATCATTACTACTACAACTACCAGATGAACGATGTCACTAATACTACTACTACCATCATCATTACTACTACAACTACCAGATGAACGATTTCACTAATACTAATACTACCATCATCATTATTACTACTACTACTACCATCATCATCATCATCATCATCATCATCTATTTTTGTTCAGTGTAGAACCTGAAAGGGTTCTTTGGCTGTCCCCAAGGGGTTCTACCTGGAACAAAAAAAGGGTTCTACCTGGAACCAAAAAGGGTTCGCCAAAGGGTTCTCCTATGGGGACAGCCAAAGAACCCCTTTAGGTTCTAGATAGCACTGTTTGTTCTAAGAGTGTTGTAGTAGTAGTAGTTAATGAAGGTGGTAATGGTGGTAGTAGTAGTCTCTCTCTCCCCCCCCAGTGGTATCAACAGAGGGTAACTCTGCCTCCTATGGCTGCATGGGGTAAATGTGTCAGATGAACGATGTCAAACTGACGTATTTATATTCATCTAACTCTCCGGGAGAAGGAGAATGATTCTATAGGAGCAGAATGCTATTGTGTGTGTGTACTATAATGGGGATGTGTAGGATGGGGGTCGTTCCCTGGTCACTCGTTCAGGCCCTAGGATGATGAATGAAGAAGAGAAGAAGAGAGAGAACAACTAAGAAAGGTAAAGTTTCAGAAGAAACTTCTTTAAATGCAAAAGCTTTTGGAAACATTTGTGGCTTCTTGCAGTGTGCACACATACAAACGAAGATACACTCAAAAAGCTCAAGTTAATTGTCCAAAAAAGGACAAAATTGAATAAGTCAATATTCCATACAATATTAGTTGTTGCTGCTGCGGTTGTAATTCTCTGGGTCTACACTACAGGGAGTGGGGGAAGTGTGCATATGATTTTATGAGAGACAAGTGAAGTTTTACAAGCATCCCAGAGGTAAGAACTCTCTCTCTCTCTCTCACACACACAGACACACACAGACACACACTCGTATCGCCTCTCTTTTAAACTGAGATAATCTATTGTGGAGGCATTGTGTTTAGTTTGGACTGCAGACCAGAAGGTCAAAGACATCTGACTCAAGCAGGACGTATCAGCATGAAGCAGACAGGAAGTACACATATCAAACAGGAAGGACATCTCTCAGAGGACGCTACTGACAACCACAGGATTCACAGCCCCTATTGTCTGTCAGCATATCCTAAATGGGCTGTGTGGTGTTACAGCATTAGTGTGTCTGTTGTGTGTCAGATTTTGTTGTGTCTGGTTTTGGCCACATAAGTGCTGTGTGTGTTGTACCACAACAATGACTGTGATTGTATGTGTGTTTGTGTGTCTGCCTGCGTGCGTGCGTGTGTGTGTGTGCCTTCGAGAGTTTGAGTGTGTATCAGACAGCGTGGTCATTGTGGGATCGATGTCCACACCTCGTCCTAAATTATTCATCCTGTCAGGCGGCCTGTCCACCATCGCTGTGGAAAGAGCTGACCATGAGCTTTACCTCCGTCCCCATGGACACACCTCTCCATCCCTTCCTCCTCACTTCCTCTCTCTGTCTCTGTCTCACGCTCTCTCTCTCTCTAGTGGTCCAAGTCTTAACATAATCCTTGTGTGTGCATGCATTTGAACATGTGTGTGCATGCATTTGTGCTTGCGTGTGTGGTGTGTGTTTGCTCGCACCTTAACGTGTGTGTGTGTGTGTGTGAGGTGTGTGTTTGCGAGCATCTAAACGTGTGTGCATGCATTTGTGCTTGCGTGTGTTAATGGTGTGTGTTTAAGTGGATCATAACGTGTGTGTGTGCGTGCGTGGGGCTGACTAGGTGCCTGTGAGTCAGTGGTTGTGACATAGCCCATACATCACGACTGGAGCCTGTTTGATTACAGGCTAAGGGGTTGGGTGATTAATGGATTGATTAAGCATCCTGGCCTGAGTTCTGACACGTGGTCACTAAGCATCTGTACCCACAGCCCTTAGCCCACCAATCCCACCCTCAGCCCTTGAATCCAGGCATTTCCTACAGCCCTTACAGGGCTCAACAGTGTGACCATTTTACATGCATATGATCCTAAATATAATGCTGTGCGACTTGAAATGTTAATTTAGGCGCACCAGTGCTCCTAGAAAAATTAAGGATTCTAGTTTTATTACCTAAAATATTTTTAATTGTGCTTGTAAATGTATTTGTGTGCACCTACATTTTTCAACTTAGGCACACACATGCTCCTTGTAAAAAAAGGTCAGCATAGAGCCCCGCATTAGCCTCCAGCCCCTGATCCGTCTCCTGGCAAGCACCCCCTCCTGGCAAGCACCCCCTTTAAATATATCCAAACCCTCTTACTCAATGACCTTCACCTCCTATTACGGTATCCAGCATCACGACAGCATCACTGTAACTCCATGTCCTAATACAGATCCAGCATCACAACAGCATTACTGTACCTCCACCTCCTACTACAATATCCTGCATCACAACAGCATCACTGTATCTCCATGTCTTATTACAGTATCCTGCATCACGACAGCATCACTGTACCTCCACCTCCTATTACAGTATCCTGCATCACGACAGTATCACTGTACCTCCTATTACAGTATCCAGCATCACGACAGCATCACTGTACCTCCACCTCCTATTACGGTATCCAGCATCACGACAGCATCACTGTACCTCCATCTCCTATTACAGTATCCAGCATCACGACAGCATCACTGTACCTCCCTCTCCCAATCAGTTTCTAATTGTCCTCAAATCTCTAACCGCCCTACCTCTCACCATCTACCACACTTCCTCCTGCCTTTCTCTTCCAGAGTTTCAGATCCTAAACCCCCACCCCCACATCACTTCTAATGGTCCTATAAATCTACACCCCCCACCTTTCACCTCCAGATCCCAGCCCCTAAAGCCCAATGCACCCCTTAAATCCAAGAGCCGCCCTGCTACCCTCAACCTCAGTCATCCAATCCCGTGTGCCCCCAAATAGAATACAAGGCCTTTTAACAACCTCTCTGTTCCCTTAACAACCCTCTCTGCTGCCCCAGGACACACACTCTACCTCTGATCTCTTCACCGCTCCAATCAACCCCACCCCTTAACGCAGCTGTACCACAGTCCCTCCTCCCCCACTAGATTTCCTGCTAGAGAGAGAGAGAAAAGACATGTTAATATCTACAACCACCTAAAAGGAAGTGATTCCCAAACCATTTATAACAAAGCCATCACCTACAGAGAGATGAACACAGAGAAGAGTCCCTCAGCAAGCTGGTCCTGGGGCTTTGTTCACAAACAGACCCCACAGAGCTCCAGGACAGCAACACAATTAGACCCAACCGAATCATGAGAAAACAGAAAGATAATTTCTTGACACATTGGAAAGAATTAATAACAAAAAAATAGCAAATTTGAATGTTATTTGGCCATAAACAGAGAATACACACTAGCAGAATACTTGACCACTGTGACTGACCCAAACTTAAGAAAAGCGTTGCCTTTGTACAGACTCACTGAGCATGGCCTTGCTATCGAGAGAGGCCACCATAGGCAGACCTGGCTCTCAAGAGAAGACAGGCTATTTGCCCACTGCCCAGAAAAAGAGATGAAAAGCGAGCTGCACTTCCTAACCTTCTGCCAAAATGTACAGTGGCTTGCAAAATTATTCACCCCCCTTGGCATTTTTCCTATTTTGTTGCCTTACAACCTGGAATTCAAATTTATTTTTTTGGGGGGGGTTTGTATCATTTGATTTACACAACATGCCTTCCACTTTGAAGATGCAAAATATTTTTTATTGTAAAACAAACAAGAAATAAGACAAAAAAACTAAAAACTTGAGCGTGCATAACTATTCACCCCCCCCAAAGTCAATACTATATAGAGACATCTTTTGCAGCAATTACAGCTGCAAGTCTCTTGGGGTATTTCTCTATAAGCTTGGCACATCTAGCCACTGTCCATTAATCAAGGCAAAACTGCTCCAGCTCCTTCAAGTTGGATGGGTTCCACTGGTGTACAGCAATCTTTAAGTCATACCAACTGGATTGACGTCTGGCCTTTGGCTAGGCCATTCCAAGACATTTAAATGTTTCCCCTTATACAGTTACACTTTACAGGTAAGGGAATATTTGCATGGTTACATTAACTGTACAGATAAATGACAGGAAGAGATACTTAAATAGCTAAATGTGTGCATAATATAATTTAGGGTAATAATAGTAATTCCCTTATAATAGTCTTTAGTGCGCAGGGTTAATGCATGTATTGCACATTCGATATACTAAAAGCAATGAAAAAAGATACAACTGACAGGATACTAATATGCATTCCTGAGTGAATGACTACGTAAGTTAAGAATTACTTACAATATTGCACTAACTGTACATTAATATGTTTATACAGACCTGAATGAATAAATAAGTCCTGAGTGAATGAGTGATTACAGACCAGAGTTACTCACGGATGGATGCATAATTGTTAAACTAGGTCCTAACACCACAACAGTTCCAGGTCTATGTTGACGACGGCACGGCACCCCAGTGAGGCATTAAATAGTCTAATAGCCGCCGGAAGGAAGGACCTCCTGTAGCGCTATATATACACCTGTTCTGAAAGGCCCCAGAGTCTGCAACACCACTAAGCAAGGGTCACCACCAAGCAAGCGGCACCATGAAGACCAAGGAGCTCTCCAAACAGGTCACCAATATTTACAGTGGCAAGAAAAGTCTGTATGTGAACCCTTTGGAATTACCTGGATTTCTAAATAAATTGGTCAAAAAATGTGATCTGATCTTCATCTGTCACAACAATAGACAAACACATTGTGCTTAAACTAATAACACACAAATTATTGTATTTCCCTTTTCCCTATTTTCTTGTCTATATTAAATAGATAATTTAAACATTCACATTGTATGTAAAAAAAAAAGTATTTGAAACCCTAGGCTAATGACTTCTCCAAAAGCTTATTGGAGTCAGGAGTCAGCTAAATTGGAGTCCAATCAATGAGACGGAATTGGAGATGTTGGTTAGAGCTGCCCTGCCCTATAAAAAAACACTGACAAAATTTGAGTTTGCTATTCACAAGAAGCATTGCCTGATGTGAACCATGCCTCGAACAAAAGAGATCAGAAGACCTAAGATTAAGAATTGTTGACTTGCATAAAGCTGGAAAGTGTTACAAAAGTATCTCTAAAAGCTTTGATGTTCATAAGTCCACAGGAAGACAAATTGTCTATAAATGGAGAAAGTTCAGCACTGTTGCTACTCTCCCTAGGAGTGGCCGTCCTGCAAAGATTACTGCAAGAGCACAGCGCAGAATGCTCAATGAAGTTAAGAAGAATCTTAGTGTCAGCTAAAGACAGAAATCTCTGGAACATGCTAACATCTCTGTTGACGAGTCTATGATACGTAAAACACTAAACAAGAATGGTGTTCATGGGAGGACACCACGGAAGAAGCCACTGCTGTCCAAAGAAAACATTGCTGCACGTCTGAAGTTCGCAAAAGAGCACCTGGATGATCCACAGCACTACTGGCAAAATATTCAGTGGACAGATGAAACTAAAATTGAGTTGTTTTGAAGGAACACAGGAAAAAAAGGCACAGCACAACAACATCAAAACCTCATCCCAACTGTAAAGTATGGTGGAGGGAGCATCATGGTTTGCGGCTGCTTTGCTGCCTCAGGGCCTGGACAACTTGCTATAATCGACAGAAAAATGAATTCCCAAGTCTATCAAGACATTTTGCAGAAGATCTAATTAGCTATCTAATGAGCATAATCAAAAAATCCACATAAAAATCTGCCAGTTTAAGATAGAGATTCTGTAACTGTTTCTTTGCATTAGATGCATCTCAATCCACCGCATCCGCTTAAGGTGACAGAGCTAGAGCTGTGTTTGTCAAACCATGAGACATCCCAAAAATTGGTCTTCTCACAAAATCGTCTGTAGAGTCAGAACGGTTTGGCCTACAAACTATTATGACCCCTCTATGGAACAATGACACTCTCACGAACAAGCATTTTGGGACTCATCTGAAGTCGGTACAGCCTATCTGCCAACAACAGTTTGGGCTACACACTAATATGACCCTTTTGTGAGATTCTCACAAACACGTACAGTACGGTTTGGCCTGCAAACTATTATGTTAGGATCAACACTTCATTTTAAGAATGTGAAATGTCAGAATAATAGTAGAGAGAATGATTTATTTCAGCATTTATCTCTTTCATCACATTCCCAGTGGGTCAGAAGTGTACATACACTCAATTAGTACTTGGTAGCATTGCCTTTAAATTGTTGGGTCAAACATTTCGGGTAGCCTTCCACAAGCTTAATAAGTTGGGTGAATTTTGGCCCATTCTTCCTGACAGAACTGGTGTAACTGAGTCAGGTTTCTAGGCCTCCTTGCTTGCACACACTTTTTCAGTTCTGCCCACAAATGTTCTATAGGATTAAGGTCAGGGCTTTGTGATGGCCACTCCAATACCTTGACTTTGTTGTCCTTAAGCCATCTTGCCACAACTTTGGAAGTATACTTGGGGTCATTGTCCATTTGGAAGACCCATTTGTGAACAAGCTTTAACTTCCTGACTGATGTCTTGAGATGTTGCTTCAATATATCCACATAATTTTCCTTCCTCCTATTTTGTGAAGCACCCCCACAACATGATGCTGCCACCCCCACAACATGATGCTGCCACCCCCCACAACATGATGCTGCCACCCCCACAACATGATGCTGCCACCCCCGTGCTTCACGGATGGGATGGTGTTCTTCGGTTTGCAAGCCTCCCCCTTTTTCCTCCAAACATAACGATGGTCATTATGGCCAATGACCATCGTTATTTTTATGGCGGTTTTGGAGCAGTGGCTTCTTTCTTGCTGAGCGGCCTTTCAGGTTATGTCAATATAGGACTCGTAATTTTCTGGAATTTTCCAAGCTGTTTAAAGGCACAGTCAACTTAGTGTATGTAAACTTCTGACCCACTGGAATTGTGATATAGTGAATTATAAGTGAAATAACCTGTCTGTAAACAATTGGTGGAAGAAGTACTTGTATATATACAGTGGGGAGAACAAGTATTTGATACACTGCCGATATTGCAGGTTTTCCCACTTACAAAGCATGTAGAAGTCTGTAATTTTTATCATAGGTACTCTTCAACTGTGAGTGACGGAATCTAAAACAAAAATCCAGAAAATCACATTGTATGATTTTTAAGTAATTAATTTGCATTTTATTGCATGACATAAGTATTTGAT
>CM042395.1:21639217-21659217 GCA_023634145.1 Thymallus thymallus | reverse complement strand
TGACAAAAAAAGGTGTTTGGAGTAATTATTTTATGTTATGGAACCAACTTGTGATTAAATTTATTTAATTGCTTGTAACCCAATTGAAGAAATTTGGATCGCAAAGAGGAACATTAAGTTGTGTTGAAAGAAATAGGTTGCAACTTGAAATATGTTTATTAATAATCAAATAGAACAGTTGGCATTGAACCATCTATTTGGTCTCAACAACAACAAAAAAAAAGCTTAACTAATTTAACTCATACCAGCTAGGCATTGGCTCTGGGAGCTAACATAAAATCTCAGGCAAAGTTCACTAATCAAGTGGGCTTAGAAGTGTAATATCACTGCACCACTTCCCGTCCCTCTTCTCATAAGACTGAGCTAGTGATTACTGACAGATCCTGCTGTCAGATCTGATATCCACTACTCAGGTCTGGAGTGTGTCAGTCTCTCAGACCCTGGTGAAGGAAGGAGTGTGGCGTGCTAACCAGCGAGGCGCCAACAGAAGCTAATAAATCATCTGCGGTTTTATTTCACATTTATTCCAGCTGTAATGAAGACGCAATGGCCTCCGGGCCATAACCGATGGCGACAGGGTGACACTGATGAATGGATGAAGGTGCGTTCGTTACAGTCGGAGGGAGAGAGACGACTGTCAGGCTTCAACAGTGATCTGTGTGTGTGTGTGTGAAGTATATGTGTGTATGTGTGTGCGTGCATCTGTGCGTTTATCTAAAATGAATATCTATATGTAGTTTAGACTACAGTTAGGACAATAGTACAGCACAGTATATCAGCAGCTGCTTTTTATGGCTGATCTGAATCTTATCTACTTTGTTGTGACACTCTACACTGAAATCACTCTGCTGCCGTTGTATCTTCCTCATTTCCATATCATCATCCTCATCTGGCTAGGGGCTGATAAGAGTTAGAATTGTCTGCAATAAGATGAGGGATAAGTGTCTGACAGACCAACCTGCACATGTCCTCTATACCATTGTTATTGTCCATTTTATGGTTATTTTTACCCTTGATGATGTTTGTTACTGATTGTTCTGTAAATGAATCAGTAACTATGGAGGTATGCTAATTTGGTATAGAGCAGACCTAACCCACTCTATTAAATTAGTCAAAACAGGAACATTTTACATCTGGCTAGAAATGAATAAGGAAATTATCTCAACAGAGAATAATGGCCTTGTGTGCTACCTATATATATCCCCCCCAATAGAATCCCCATACTTTAACAATGACAGCTTCTCCATCCTAGAGGGGGAGATTTCCAGGCCCAGGGACATGTACTAGTCTGTGGCAAAACCCTAGACACAACTACGACCACATAACAAACAAAAACGGGTCAAAACTCCTGCAGCTCTGTAGCACGCTGGGTATGTACAGTTGAAGTCGGAAGTTTACATACACCTTAACCAAATACATTTCAACTCAGTTTTTCACAATTCCTGACATTTAACCCTAGTAAAAATTCCCTGTCTTAGGTCAGTTAGGATAACCACTTTATTTTAAGAAAGTGAAACGTCAGAATAAAAGTAGAGAGAATTATTTATTTCAACTTTAATTTCTTTCATCACATTCCCAGTGGGTCAGAAGTTTACATACACTCAATTAGTATTTGGTAGCATTGCCTTTAAATTGTTTAACTTGGGTCAAACATTTCGGGTAGCCTTCCACAAGCTTCCCACAATAAATTGGGTGAATCTTGGCCCATTCCTCCTGACAGAACTGGTGTAACTGAGTCAGATTTCTAGGCCTCCATGCTCGCACACGCTTTTTCAGTTCTGCCCACACATTTTCTATAGGATTGAGGTCAGGGCTTTGTGATGGCCACTCCAATACCTTGACTTTGTAGTCCTGAAGCCATCTTGCCACAACTTTGGAAGTATGCTTTGGGTCATTTTCCATTTGGAAGATCCGTTTGCGACCAAGCTTTAACTTCCTGACTGATGTCTTGAGATGTTGCTGCAATATATCCACATAATTTTCCTCATGATGCCATCTATGTTGTGAAGTGCACCAGTCCCTCCTGCAGCAAAGCACCCCCACAACATGATGCTGCCACCCCCGTGCTTCACGGTTGTGATGGTGTTCTTCAGCATGCAAGCCTCCCCCTTTTTCCTCCAAACATAACGATGGTCATTTTGGCCAAACAGTTCTATTTTTGTTTCATCAGACGAGAGGACATTTCTCCAAAAAGTACGATCTTTGTCCCCATGTGCAGTTGCAAACCGTAGTCTGGCTTTTTTATGGCGGTTTTGGAGCATTGGCTTCTTCCTTGCTGAGCAGCCTTTCAGGTTATGTCGATATAGAACTCGTTTTACTGTGGATATAAATACTTTTGTACCTGCTTCCTCCAGCATCTTCACAAGGTCCTTTGCTGTTGTTCTGGGATTGATTTGCACCCAAGTACGTTCATCTCTAGGAGACGGTATGACGGATGCGTATGACGGATGCGTGGTCCCATGGTGTTTATACTTGCGTACTATTGTTTGAACAGATGAACGTGGTACCTTCAGGCGTTTGGAAATTGCTCCCAAGGATGAACCAGACTTGTGGAGGTCTACAATTTTTTTTCTGAGGTCTTGGCTGATGTCAAGCATAGAGGCACTAAGTTTGAAGGTAGGCCTTGAAATACATCCACAGGTACACCTCCAATTGACTCAAATTATGTCAATTAGCCCATGAGAATCTTCTGAAGCCATGACATCATTTTCTGGAATTTTCCCAGCTGTTTAAAGGCACAGTCAACTTAGTGTATGTAAACTTCTGGCCCACTGGAATTGTGATATAGTGAATTATAAGTGAAATAATCTGTCTGTAAACAATTGTTGGAAGAATTACTTGTATCATGCACAAAGTAGATGTCCTAACCGACTTGCCAAAACTATAGTTTGTTAACATGAAATCTGTGGAGTGGTTGAAAAATTAGTTAATGACTTCAACCTAAGTGTATGTAAACGTCCGACTTCAACTGTACATAGTCAATGGTAGGCTTCGAGGAGACTCCTATGGTAGGTACACCTACAGCTCATCCCTTGGCAGTAGTACTCTGACCTCAACCCAGAGTCTCTCAGAGCGTTCACAGTCACCCCAAAAACACCCCTATCAGATCACAGCAAAAGCACAGTCTACTTGAACAGAGCAATACTCAATCATGAGGCATCAAAGCCAAAGGAACTGAATAATATTAAGAAATGCAATAGATGGAAGGAAAGTAGTGTGGAAACCTACCAAAAAACAATTAGCCAACAACAAATTAAATCCCTTTGAAACTTCCTGTACAAAAACATTTCACTGTAATAGTGAAGGTGTAAACTTGGCAGTAGAAAGCCTAAACAGTATATTTAAAAATTTCTATCAAATCCAAAAATGTCAAGCAGAGAACCTAAGAAAATTTAAAACAACGACAAATGGTTTGATGAAGAATGCAAAAACCTACGAAAGAAACTGAGAAACCTATCAAACCAAAAACATAGAGACCCAGAAAACCAGAGCCTGTTCACTATGGTGAATCACTAAAACAATATAGAAATACACTACGGAAAGAAGAAACAGCACATCTGAAATGAGCTCAATGTAACTGAAGAATCCATAGAAATTGGAAAACACTAAACAAAAAACAACACGAAGTGTTACAGTGCATTCGGAAAGTATTCAGACCTTTGCTTTTTCCACATTTTGTTACATTACAGCCTTATTCTGGAATGGATTAAATCATTTTTTATCTCATCGATCTACATACAATACCCCATAACGACAAAGCAAAATCAGGTTTTTAGAAAATCTTGCAAATGTATTAAAAATAAAAAATTGAATTTCCGAATGCACTGTATCTATCCAAAACGAAGATGTATGGATAAACCACTTGTCCAATCTTTTTGACTATATAACAAAGAGCTAAAACATATACTGTACAATTACAAATCTTAGAATCAGCTATTAAAGACTATCAGAACCCACTCGATTCTACAATAACATTGAATGAACTACAGGACAAAATACAAACCCTACAACCAAAAAAGGCCTGTGGTGTTGATGGTATCCTAAACGAAATGTTAAAATATACTGACCACAAATTCCAATTGGCTATATGATGATGTTAAATTCTTTAACATCATCCTCAGCTCTGGCATCAGCCCCAATATTTGGAGTTAAGGACTGATCACCCCAATCCACAAAAGGGGAGACAAATTTGACCCCAATAACTACCGTGGGATATGCGTCAACAGCAACCTTGGAAAAATACTCTGCATTATCATTAACAGCAGACTTGTACTTTTCCTCAGTGAAAACAGTGTACTTAGAAAATGTCAAATTGGCTTTTTACCAAATTACAGTAATACAGACCACGTATTCACCCTGCACACCCTTATTGACAAACAAACTAACAAAAACAAAGTCTTCTCATGCTTTGTTGATTTCAAAAAAGCTTTTGACTCAATTTGGCATGAGGGTCTGCTATACAAATTGATGGAAAGTGGTGTTGGGGGAAAAACATACTGCATTATAAAATTGGTATGCACAAACAACAAGTCTGCTGTTTAAATTGGCAAAATACACACACATTTCTTTCCTCAGGGCCGTGGAGTAAGACAGGGATGCAGCTTGAGCCCCACCCTCTTCAACATATACAGTGGGGAGAACAAGTATTTGATACACTCCCGATTTTGCAGGTTTTCCCCACTTACAAAGCATGTAGAAGTCTGTAATTTTTATCATAGGTACTCTTCAACTGTGAGTGACGGAATCTAAAACAAAAATCCAGAAAATCACATTGTATGGTTTTTTTAAGTAATTAATTTGCATTTTATTGTATGACATAAGTATTTGATACATCAGAAAAGCAGAACTTAATATTTGGTAGAGAAACCTTTGTTTGCAATTACAGAGATCATACGCTTCCTGTAGTTCTTGACCAGGTTTGCACACACTGCAGCAGGGATTTTGGCCCACTCCTCCATCCAGATCCTTCAGGTTTCGGGGCTGTCGCTGGGCAATACGGACTTTCAGCTCCCTCCAAAGATTTTCTATTGGGTTCAGGTCTGGAGACTGGCTAGGCCACTCCAGGACCTTGAGACGCTTCTTACGGAGCCACTCCTTAGTTGCCCTGGCTGTGTGTTTCGGGTCGTTGTCATGCTGGAAGACCCAGCCACGACCCATCTTCAATGCTGTTACTGAGGGAAGGAGGTTGTTGGCCAAGATCTCGCGATACATGGCCCCATCCATCCTCCCCTCAATACGGTGCAGTCGTCCTGTCCCCTTTGCAGAAAAGCATCCCCAAAGAATGATGTTTCCACCTCCATGCTTCACGGTTGGGATGGTGTTCTTGGGGTTGTACTCATCCTTCTTCTTCCTCCAAACACGGCGAGTGGAGTTTAGACCAAAAAGCTATATTTTTGTCTCATCAGACCGCATGACCTTCTCCCATTCCTCCTCTGGATCATCCAGATGGTGATGGGCAAACTTCAGACGGGCCTGGACATGCACTGGCTTGAGCAGGGGGACCATGCGTGCGCTGCAGGATTTTAATCCATGACGGTGTAGTGTGTTACTAATGGTTTTCTTTGAGACTGTGGTCCCAGCTCTCTTCAGGTCATTGACCAGGTCCTGCCGTGTAGTTCTGGGCTGATCCCTCACCTTCCTCATGATCATTGATGCCCCACGAGGTGAGATCTTGCATGGTGCCCCAGACCGAGGGAGATTGACCGTCAACTTGAAATTCTTCCCTTTTCAAATAATTGCGCCAACAGTTGTTGCCTTCTCACCAAGCTGCTTGCCTATTGTGCTGTAGCCCATCACAGCCTTGTACAGGTCTACAATTTTATCCCTGATGTCCTTACACAGCTCTCTGGTCTTGGCCATTGTGGAGAGGTTGGAGTCTGTTTGATTGAGTGTGTGGACAGGTGTCTTTTATACAGGTAACGAGTTCAAACAGGTGCAGTTAATACAGGTAATGAGTGGAGAACAGGAGGGCTTCTTAAAGAAAAACTAACAGGTCTGTGAGAGCCGGAATTCTTACTGGTTGGTAGGTGATCAAATACTTATGTCATGCAATAAAATGCAAATTAATTATTTAAAAATCATGGATTTTTGTTTTAGATTCCGTCTCTCACAGTTGAAGTGTACCTATGATAAAAATTACAGACCTCTACATGCTTTGTAAGTAGGAAAACCTGCAAAATCGGCACTGTATCAAATACTTGTTCTCCCCACTGTATATCAACGAATTGGCGAGGGCACTAGAACAGTCTACAGTAAATCTCAGTAAGACAAAAATAATATGCCATCAAAAGCAACATAAAAGCTTCTGAACTACTTGAATACGTTATAGAACCCATTGCCCTTCATGGTTGTGAGGTCTCGGGTCCACTCACCAACCAAGAATTCACAAAATGGGACACCAAATTGAGACTCTGCAAGCAGAATTCTTCAATAACATCCTTTGTGTACAATCTGAAACACCATATAATGCATGAAGATCAGATACCCGCTAATTCAGAAACGAGCTGGGGTTGTAGCAAGAATAATTTCTCATTTGCACGTACATTACTTACATTTCATAACAGACACCCACACTTTCCAAGTTCCATTGGATTGTGTGGTGTGCCACTTGCTTAAGTATTGATGTCCATTTTGATGACATGCTATAGTGATCTGTTAACCACAGTCTTTACTCACACTCAAGGACACCCTTAACCATTCAATCCTTCACACCATCAGCCTCCAGTCAACCTGTCAAATCAATACATCCATTCATCCACAGTGGGTGTGACAAGGCATGGCATAGTACTTTGTGAAGAGCATCAACAAAGACACAGGAATATGACACAGCAGTTTGGACAGGTCATACTGTACTGTAGGAGAATCACTAAGAAAGAGCTCAGTGTTTAGGGTTTGGAGCTGGACATGTCAATTAAAACTTAAATTTAGATTATTACTGACCTAATTTGTTTATACATAAGTGTGTGCGTGCGAGCGTGCATGCGTGTTTTGTTTTGTCTCCTTCCCTGTTCAATTACAGCTGTTTGTCCACATTAGGGGAATGTGAGAACATGTCTGTACTGTCTGACACAAACTTTTCTATTGAAAAGCGTGTAGTATGTTCTGTAGATACTTGCCACCCTCACCCCCAGCCCCAACACACCACGCAGCCAGCTAATTAGAGCCTAGGGCCTGGTCCGTAACGAATGTGTGTATGTGGTGGGTAATTAACAAGCCCCAATGACGGTGTCTGTGTCTGTGAGCTGCTCTAATTAAATCCAGTTGCTGCTGATTTAGCTAATTACCTAATGCGAGGGCCTTCAACACCAACGCATTCCGAACACAGAACACGTGCAACAATACGGTTACAAGGTTGTCCAGACAACTAGTTAATATCCTGGTTGCCATGTTAGCCATGTTGGCCATGTCCCCATACCCTGGAGGGAGCAGAAACACTATACATATGGTACAACGGTACAAACATGTTTCTTTCAGCCAACCAGGTTAAGCCTACTCTTGGTCTAAACACACAGTCACGTACACAAAAACACATTCACGTACACCAACAAGCATTCACGTACACCAACAAGCATTCACGTACACAAAGACGCACGCACGCAAGCATGCGCGCACACACTCAAACACACACACACAGTAAAGCTTGTGTGGTGCCCAAATAGCCTTGAGCGGAAGCAGTAATTAGTCTCTGTTGAGTCGGCTGCCTTTAAACATGATATATTTACGAGGATGCCCTTCACCTTTGTTTTTCTGCAGAAGCAGAAGCAGAGAATAGAAGCAAGGACAACTCCTCTCATTGCAAGGCAATGTTAGCCTACAATCAACACTGAATATCACCCCTCAACACGTACAGGCAGAACATGTGCAATGGATGTGGTTCAGAGAACACGCATGCATGCATGATGAGCAACCCTGCCTGAGAACTGAAGACTTGCATTGGCTCCCCCTAGGGTATACCTAGACTTTAGCTCAGCAAGCTAACACAGTCAGGCTTGGAGACAACCCATGATCAAACCCAGCCAGTTACACATGGTCAGAAAGGAAACTACAGTAAATGTCTATAATGTAAACTAAATTAAATGCATCTCAACACGGGTGTCCTCCGAGGGTTCAAACCTCTGAGAAGAAATATTAGAAATCTGTTTTTATCTCCCCTCTCTCTCGCTCTCTTTCATGTCTCTCTATAATTCAGCCCTCTTCATAGCTGCAGCATCTGATTCCAATTCATTTCCTGTGATGATGGGAGATGGGGACTGTGTTACACTGGCCTGATCAATCATGATCTACACAGGCCTTATCACAGCCTGTATTAAAGATGGAACTAGAGAAGAGAGGAGGAAGAGTGAGAGACGGGGGTGGAGGGAAGGCGATAGAGCAAATTAATTCAGAGAGAGAGAGAGAGAGAGAGAGAGGGAAGACGGCTTTGATTTGTAGACATGAGCAGATGTGATTGGAACGCGATGGACAGAAAAAAAGAGGACAAACTCTCAGGCTTCGTTATTAAGAGATTAAATCCCATCTCTGACAGAGTTGTCAGCGCTCGACGGAATCGTGGCGCGGCCGGTAATTTTACTAGTTTTGTGTCTCTGCACCGCTGAGTTGGTCAGTGACAACCAGGCAACAGGAAGTTCAATATGCAAGGTCTCTCTTCTCTCTCTGTTCTCTTTCCATCTGTGTGTTGGTTGTCATGGTTACATACACTTATGTGTTTGGTGTTTACTGACAGCGGTAGCCTCGAGTTGAGAAAGATCAGGGAGTGTTGCTGGTTGAATCCCAGATCTGACAGGGAGTATGTGGAGGCGAGAGTGAGCCTGGGGTTTCTTGCATTGATATCTCAGCCAGCTCACTCAAGATTGATGTCGTAATTGGCTGTCTGTCCTTGTCCTGAGGATGTCGGGAATTGCCTTAAACTGGCCACTAGGGGCAACAGTGAGCGCTGTATGCTTGGGTTTTGCTAGGGTGTAGTGAACGGGGGTGTTGGTTAGGCGTAATCCCATGACTCTAGATCAGAACATTGCCCTTACCTTAACAACTTGGAATGAGTAGCTAAACTTAAACCTTAACTTTGAAATTTGACGTTTGGAGAAATGGAACGATACAGAGCAGCAGGAGTAACAACAACACTTTGACATTGTTTGGAGAACGTTGATGAACGTCTAATTCTGCAGTGAGACTGTGAGAGCTTGTTGGATATCTGCCAGCTACTGCCGTTGTGCCCTTAAGCAAGGAACTTAACCCCTTACCTGCTCTCTGGCCCTGTGCTGCTCCGCTGTGCTCTGTGTGTGTGTGTGTGTGTGTGTCTTTCTCAGAGAGCATCTTCAGTGACAGATCCTGTTGGCTCTACATGTGTATCTCTCGGGCATAACCACCCACCACGAATCCAGGTGTTGTTTTAATACTTCCTCGTTCTCTGCTCCCTCCAGTCCCATCCCAAAAAGCGGTGACCCAGTATTACAGTGACATTATGGGGCCACGTCCCGCCCTGCTAAAATAAACCGCTGAGGTGAAGGAAGAGTGAGACAGAACGAGGTTACACCACGCTGCCTCTCTGCAAATTAATCAAATAAATAAACGAGACATTAGAGCTAACCAGGGAGTCTCTCTCTCTCTCTCTCTCTCTCTCTCTCTCTCTCTCTCTCTCTCTCTCTCTCTCTCTCTCTCTCTCTCTCTCTCTCTCTCTCTCTCTCTCTCTCTCTCTCTCTCTCTCTCTCTCTCTCTCTCTCTCTCTCTCTCTCTCTCTCTCTCTCTCTCTCTCTCTCTCTCTCTCTCTCTCTCTCTCTCTCTCTCTCTCTCTCTCTCTCTCTCTCTCTCTCTCTCTCTCTCTCTCTCTCTCTCTCTCTCTCAGACCTCATTGGTTATGAGTTGGGAAACATCAGGGCAGGGTGGCTACTCCCTTCTAAACCACGGGAGAAGATAGTTAGTAAATTATCAGGCTTTTTATTTAACAGAGACCAAAGAAGAAGAGAGATCAGTGTGTAAATCCATAGTGAAAACCACAGAAGAAAAGCCGATGACAGACAATTCAAAAAAGTTAACACACACCACAGACCGGAGCTCCTCACTGGTTACCATAGCAATGGCTCCGAGCCTGGCGATTGGGCATGCAGGAAACATCTTGATTAATCTTGATGACAGTGTGACTGTCGACAGGGACGGCTCCACATTGATCCGCAATGAAGCCATTGAGCCGCGTGACAAATGAGGCCGAAATACATTTGTGAGTGCATGATTAATGAAATAATTAATTCACTAATTGAATCAGTTTAATTATTTATTTTTTAATCTCACCCGTCTTGGAAGTTTGAGGAAGTTTGGATCCATGCCAGGCTGTTTTTGGGAACTGTCTGTCCATCTTGTCATGTTAGCGGACTCAAGTCAACGAGGCATAGAGCTGATGATATTAAACATACACACACACACACACACGCCCTCAAACGCACACGCACAAGAAACACGCAAACACACACACACACACACACACACACACAAATACATATATGCACACATACACACAAAACACAGTTTCAAAGAGTAATGTATACAAAAAATGTTATTTTGATACAGGACCTTTCAGCATTCCTATTCCCATATGTACTTCCCATTATTCCTAAAATAGAATCTGGGATTCCTGATGCGATATTTGTGTGGGCAGTTTCCTGTATGTGTTTCCAATGGGGAGTTTTTCCAGGGAAACCAAGAGGGAATCTTGGATCTTCCTCCCACATTGGCAGGATGTGTCTCGGTCTCTGCGTGTCTCTGCATATAACTCATGCCTTGGATCAGAGCTATAGACGTGGTTAAATAGAAAACCTGTTCTTTGGTCATTTTTCATTGCTTGTAAATGTAGTTGTTTTTACCATTGATTTATGAACAGGCAGTTCATAGTTGTTTATAGCAGCATGTGTGCATGCATGCGTGTGTGTGTTTACCTGTCTTACTATGCTTGTGAGTACCAAACATCCTCACAGGAATAGTAAACCAAGGAAAATTCAGAGAACTGAGGACATTAGGGTTAGGGGTTAGGGAAATAGGATTTTGAATGGGATTCAATTGTTGGTCCCCAAAAAGTCCTCACAAGTATAGTAAGACATAGTTGTGTGTGTGTGTGTGTGTGTATATGTGTGTGTGTGTGTGTGTGTGACTCCTTGTGCATCCATCAGGCTGTCGTTAAGCAGAGGGCAGAGTGTGGACATGAAATGTCTTTCTCTTTGGGCCTCCACTCTCTGATCAATGCTCATAAACAGTTAATGTCACAATTATCAGACGTCAATTCAGGCAATAATGCATCTGTAACACTGCCTGAATGAACACACGCACGTACACGTACACGCACACACACACACACGCACGTACACGCACACACACACAATATATAAAGTGCATTCGGAAAGTATTCAGACCCCTTGACTTTTTTCCACATTTTGTTAAGTTACAGCCTAATTCTAAAATGGATTGAATTGTTGTTGTTTTTTTACCCTCATCCATCTACACACAATACCCCACAATGACAAAGCAAAAACTGGTTTAAAAAAATTGTCTGTGTGCTTAGGGTCGTTGTCAGGTTGAAAGGTGAACCGTCGCTCTGACATGCACTGTTAACTGTGGGACCTAATATAGACAGCTGTGTGCCTTTCCAAATCATGTCCAATCAATTGAATTTACCACAGGTGGACTCCAATCAAGTTGTAGAAACATCAAGGATGATCAATGGAAACAGGATGCACCTGAGCTCAATTTTGAGTCTCATAGTAAAGGGTCTGAATACTTATGTAAATAAGGTATGTGCTCATGAGGGTGTATCAATACACAGGCCTTGTGTTAGAGAGAGACAGGCTAGAAAGAGAGAGTGAGAAAGAGAGAGAGAGAGAGCGAGAGAGAGAGTTAGAGAAAGAGAGAAAGAGAGAAAGAAGAGACAGAGAAAGAGGTATTGCCGAGGGAGGGCTTTACAAAGTAAGCCAAACTATCCAAGGTATCCCATTTAGCGGCTAATGACTCTATTAGCTTTCACTTTTGCACTGCAGAGATTTGCCCGCATAAATTAGTGGCCGATCATCGGCAAAGTGTCACAGCCAAAGGACAGTTTATAAATACAACAGCCAGGCCTTGTCACCACGGCAAAGCGCCTATATAAACGTCTTCGCAGACTTTGTTGTTGAGAATCAGAGGGTGACAAGGGAACAAGGAGGTCCCAGGGGGAGCTTGCTCCCCAGCGTCCCTGAAAAGGTCAACTTGACGCGGGCACAGCCCATCGATCTGCCCCCCCTGTCGGCCCGGTGATAAAAATCAGATATACTTAAGACAACTCATCGATCGCAGCAGAGCGCGGCCTGGGCAAATGTTGGTCCAGCACACCCCTCCTCCTCCCCTTCCGTGCATATGATTATACAGGCAAATGAGGAGGGGATGTGTGAGGGAGGGAGCGTGGGAGGAAAAGGATATAGAGGAAGAGAGAGGAGAGACGGATTGAGTGGGAGAGAAGGAATTGGAGAAGGAGAGACAGCAATAGGGAGATGAAGACAGAAAGATGAAGCTTTAATCACCAAATGTTGGGAGAGACAAGAAAATGTAATGAGACAAACCGTTAGAATTTAATGGTAGAATAAGTGAGTGGACAGAGAGAAGGAGAGGTGGAGAGAAGAGAGAGGGGAACAGAGAGAGGTGAAGAGAAGAGAGAGAAGAACAAAGAGAGGTGAAGAGAAGAGAGAGGAGGACAGAGAGAGATGAAGAGAAGAGAAGGGAGGACAGAGAGAGTGAGAGGTGGAGAAAAGAGAGGACAGGGAGAGGTGAAAAGAAGAGAGGGGAGGACAGAGAGGGAGAGGTAGAGAGAGGAGAGCAGAGAGAGGTGCAGAGAAGAGAGGAGAACAGAGAGAGGTGCAGAGAAGAGAAGGGAGGACAGGGAGAGGGGGAGAGGAGAGAGGAGAACAGAGAGAGGTGCAGAGAAGAGAGGAGAACAGAGAGAGGTGCAGAGAAGGGAGGACAGAGAGAGTGAGAGGTGGAGAAAAGAGAGGACAGGGAGAGGTGAAAAGAAGAGAGGGGAGGACAGAGGGAGAGGTAGAGAGAGGAGAGCAGAGAGAGGTGCAGAGAAGAGAGGTGAACAGAGAGAGGTGAAGAGAAGAGAGAGGAGGACAAGGAGAGGTGGAGAGGAGAGGAGAGAAAAGAGGACAGAGAGAGGGAGAGAAGAGAGGGGAAGACAGAGAGGGAGAGGTGCAGAGAAGAGAGAGGAGAACAGAGAGAGGTGAAGAGAAGAGAGGGGAGGACAGAGAGAGGTGCAGAGAAGAGAGGGGAGGACAGAGAGGGAGAGGTTCAGAGATGAGAGAAGAACAGAGAGAGGTACAGAGAAGAGAGAGGAGGACAGAGAGAGGGAGAGGTGGAGAGAAGAGAGAGGACAGAGAGAGGTGGAGAGAAGAGAGGGGAGGACAGAGAGGGAAGAGAAGAGAGAGGAGAACAGAGAGAAGAAGACAGAAGAGAGAGGAGGACAGCGAGGAGGACAGAGAGAGAGAAGAGAGAGGAGGACAGAGAGAGGGAGAGAAGAGAGAGGAGGGCAGAGAGAGGGAGAGAAGAGAGAGGAGGACAGAGAGAGGGAGAGAAGAGAGAGGAGGACAGAGAGAGGGAGAGAAGAGAGAGGAGGACAGAGAGAGGGAGAGAAGAGAGAGGACAGAGAGGGAAGAGAAGAGTGGGGAGGACAGAGAGGGAAGGACAGAGAGGGACGAGAAGAGAGAGGAGAAGAGAGAGTGGGAGAGAAGAGTGAGGAGGACAGAGAGGACAGAGAGAGAACAGAGAGAGGGAGAGAGAAGAGAAAGGAAGAGAGAGAGGGCGAGAGAAGAGAGAGGCGGACAGAGAGAGGACAGAGAGGAGAACAGAGAGAGGAGGACAGAGAGAGGAGGACAGAGAGAGGGAGAAAAGAGAGCAGAGAACAGAGGAGGACAGAGAGAGAAAGAGAGAGAGGGAGAGAGAAGAGAGAGGACAGAGAGAGAAGGACAGAGAGAGGAGGACAGAGAGGGAGAGGTGGAGAGAAGAGAACAGAGAGAAAGAGGTGGAGAGAAGAGAGAGTGGAAGAGAGAGGAGGACAGAGCCAGGGAGAGGTGGAGAGAAGCGAGAGGAGAATAGAGAGAGGTGAAGAGAAGAGAGGAGGACAGAGAGAGGGAGAGAAGAGAGGGGAGGACAGAGAGGGAGAGGTGGAGAGAAGAGAGAGGAGAACAGAGAGGGAGAGGTGGAGAGAAGAGAGAGAAGAACAGAGAGGACGACAGAGAAGGGAGCAGAGGACAGAGAGAGGAGGACAGAGAGAGGGAGAGAGAAGAGAGGAAGACAGAGAGAAGGAGAGAGAAGAGTGAGGAGGACAGAGAGAGGGAGAGAAGGACAGAGAAAGGAGGACAACGGGGGAAGAGAAGAGAGAGGAGGACAGAGATAGGAGTGTCGTCATGGATAAAGGGAGGTGGAGAGGGTGTGAGACCACACATCCTCTCTGCAGCATCCCACTCTGTCTGTCTGTCTGTCTGCTGCCCTCTGCAGTCTCCCTATCAGAACACACTTCTCATCTCTGTCCCTGTCCCTTCATTAGTGATGGCCTGCAAATTGGGCTTTCTCATGTCTGTTTGTGTTGGCCTCTCTATCTCAATTAAATTACATTTAAAGTCCGAAGGCAGCTCTCACACTCTCACGCCAGAATTAGTTGTTCATCCATGTTTCTCAAACTTCAAATTTTGAAGTTGTTCCAAACGTCAAATTTCTACATTTTTAAGGTTAGGTTTAGGCATTAACTCAGCCACATTGATGAGGATGGGTGCGTGCCCAGTCTTGTTCCTCCTGAAGTACACAATCAGCTCCTTTGTTTTTCTGAAGTTGAGGGAGAGGTTGTTTACCTGGCACCATGACATCAGAGTGACTACCTCCTCCCTGTAGGCTGTCTCATCGTTGTTGGTAATCAGGTGAGGTCCTGAGCGCTCTAGAGCAGGTTTTCATAAAGAATCTCTGTACTATGCTCCGTTCATCTTTCCCTCGATCCTGACTGGTCTCCCTGTCGCTGAAAAACATTTTCATGGTCTGAGAGTCCTTTAGGTGCTGTCATGTGCCTTTTACTGAGGAGTGGCTTCCGTCTGGCCACTCTATCATAAAGGCCTGATTGGTGCAGTGCTGCAGAGATGGTTGACCTTCTGGAAGGTTCTCCATCTCCACAGAGGAACTCTGGAGCTTGTCAGAGTGACCATCGGGTTCTTGGTCACCTCCCTGATCAAGGCCCTTCTCCCCCGATTGCTCACGTTGGCCAGGCGGCCAGCTCTAGGAAGATTCTTGGTGGTTCCAAACTTCTTCCATTTACGAATTATGGAGGCCACTGTGTTCTTGGGGACCTTCAATGCTGCAGAAATGTTTTGGCACCCTTCCCCAGATCTGTGCCTCGACACAATCCTGTCTCTGAGCTCTATAGACAGGCGTGTGCCTTTCCAAATCATGTCAAATCAATTGCATTTACCACAGGTGGACTCCAATCAAGTTGTAGAAACATCAAGGATGATCAATGGAAACAGGATGCACCTGAGCTCAATTCCAAGTCTCTTGGCAAAGGGTCTGATTACATTTATTTCTGTTTTTTTATTTTGAATACATTTGCTACATTTTCTAAAAACATGTTTTCGCTTTGTCATTATGGTGTATTGTGTGTAGATTGATGATAAAAAAATTTTGTAATGAATTTTAGAATAAGGCTGTTACGTAACAAGGTGTCTGAATACTTTCTGTATGCACTGTAGTTAGTAGTACTTGAAGTTTATACAAATTTAATCTAGTTTCGTAGGGAGAGTAATAACTGGTCCACCTAACATTCAGCCAGTCGATAGCGCCAAACCATTGTTTACGAAAACCCTTTATATCTACAACCTCACCTCACTTATGCCAATCTGATCACCTGCACAAACTACCTCACTTTGTTGCATCTGTAGGCTACTTGTCTATTGGTGACAATACGTTGACATGATATTGAAATGGAGCCACCATTGTAGCCCAATTATTCCAGGGGAGAAAATTAACAAAAAGTATTTAGGATGCCAGTGTTTCCCTTAGACATGGTCGGGATATGTAATATAGCTCTCACCTTGTTTGTTCGCCACTATTGTATCTAATACACCAGACTTAACATCGCAGGGTTCCCGCCCTGTCTCACACGCGCAGCCCCTCAGACAGGCTAATACCAAAGCCTCTTTTAGATCAAAATAAATGTAATATAGATAATTATAATAATTATGTAATTATCAATAATACTATAGATACTCGCTGCTTCTTGGGGCTCCCAAGTGGCACAGTGGTCTAAGACACTGCATCTCACTGCTAGAGGCTACAGACAACCTGGTTTGAATCCAGACTGTATCACAACCGGCCGTGTTTGGGAGTCCCATAGGGCGGCGCACAATTGGCCCAGCGTTGCCGGTGTAGGCCGTCATTGTAAATAAGAATTTGTTCTTAACTGACTTGCATGGTTAAATAAATAAATAAATATATAATATAGGAAGAAAGGATAAGAGATTGAGTGGTTAAAAATGAGTTTTATAAAGCCTCATATGAAGCAGACAATGCAGGATTGATATAGTGAGGGGTGCAGAGAATAGCGGCAAAATACAACAATCAAATTCTAGAACAGCAGCATAGAATTTTGGTACCGCATGCAAAAATAACTCACGCTGTAAGAGTTGTTACTAATATTAGGAGTGTACGCATCAAAAGGTTAATGTTTGAACATTGGCGAGTAGTTTGCTCGTTAATGGAGGACGGGTCGTCTTAATCTCACTAAGACCACGCCACGTCTCCCTCTCCGTCTGCCTCTCCTTTTCCTTCTATCCGGTAGGACTCCCGGGCAGCCCAAGGTCTCACCGAAGAAGTTAGCCCATTGTTCTGGCGTCTCCGGAAACTCGGGAAGGTCAGGTAGACGGTGAGTAACCAGCGATTCATATTCTAATAGTTCTGCCCGGGTGTATGGAGCTCGAGGTGAGAAGCCCTCCGTCGGTGCCATCTTAGCCAGATGTGTGTCGATTAATGTTTTGAGGTGATGTGAGGGTCAGAGTGACTCACTGTTAGAGGAAATATATACCTAGTTACAGGGTTACTAGAATCATGGCAACAGACTCCCGAGCAGATAACTCCATACCACAAGAGAACACGAGGATAAGAGGAGGAAAGGAGGAGAGAAGGAGGAGGAGAGGGGGAGAGAAGGAGAGGGGGAGTGGGGGAGAGGAGAGGGGAAGAGGAGCAGTGGAGAGCACAGCTTCAGTCCTCTACTGCCAACCACTGGTAGCACAGCTTCAGGCCTCTACTGCCAACCACTGGTAGCACAGCTTCAGTCCTCTACTGCCAACCACTGGTAGCACAGCTTCAGTCCTCAAATCAAATCTAATTTTATTGGTCACATACACATATTTAGCAGATGTTATTGCGGTGTAGCGAAATACTTGTGTTTCTAGCTCCAACAGTGCAGTAGTATCTAACAATTCACAACAATACACACCAATCTAAAAGTAAAACAATGGAATTAAGAAATATATAAATAGGACGAGCAATGTCGGAGTGGCATGGACTAAAATACAGTAGAACAGAATAGAATACAGTATATATGAGTAAAGCAAAAATATGTAAACATTATTAAAGTGGCTAGTCTTCCATAATTTAAGTGGCCAGTGATTCCAAGTCTATGCACAGTGGGGAGAACAGGTATTTGATACACTGCCGATTTTGCAGGTTTTCCTACTTACAAAGCATGTAGAGGTCTGTAATTTTTATCATAGGTACACTTCAACTGTGAGAGACGGAATCTAAAACAAAAATGCAGAAAATCACATTATGATTTTTTAATAATTAATTTGCATTTTATTGCATGACATAAGTATTTGATCACCTACCAACCAGTAAGAATTCCGGCTCTCACAGACCTGTTAGTTTTTCTTTAAGAAGACCTCCTGTTCTCCACTCATTACCTGTATTAACTGCACCTGTTTGAACTCGTTACCTGTATAAAAGACACCTGTCCACACACTCAAACAGACTCCAACCTCTCCACAATGGCCAAGAACAGAGAGCTGTGTAAGGACATCAGGGATAAAATTGTAGACCTGCACAAGGCTGGGATGGGCTACAGGACAATAGACAAGCAGCTTGGTGAGAAGGCAAGAACTGTTGGCGCAATTATTAGAAAATGGAAAAAGTTCAAGATGACGGTCAATCTCCCTCGGTCTGGGGCACCATGCAAGATCTCACCTCGCGGGGCATCAATGATCATGAGGAAGGTGAGGGATCAGCCCAGAACTACACAGCAGGACCTGGTCAATGACCTGAAGAGAGCTGGGACCACAGTCTCAAAGAAAACCATTAGTAACACACTACGCCGCCATGGATTACAATCCTGCAGCGCACGCAAGGTCCCCCTGCTCAAGCCAGCACATGTCCAGGCCCGTCTGAAGTTTGCCAATGACCATCTGGATGATCCAGAGGAGGAATGGGAGAAGGTCATGTGGTCTGATGAGACAAAAATAGAGCTTTTTGGTCTAAACTCCACTCGCCGTGTTTGAAGGAAGAAGAAGGATGAGTACAACCCCAAGAACACCATCCCAACCGTGAAGCATGGAGGTGGAAACATCATTCTTTGGGGATGCTTTTCTGCAAAGGGGACAGGACGACTGCACCGTATTGAGGGGAGGATGGATGGGGCCATGTATCGCGAGATCTTGGCCAACAACCTCCTTCCCTCAGTAAGAGCATTGAAGATGGGTCGTGGCTGGGTCTTCCAGCATGACAACGACCCGAAACACACAGCCAGGGCAACTAAGGAGTGGCTCCGTAAGAAGCATCTCAAGGTCCTGGAGTGGCCTAGCCAGTCTCCAGACCTGAACCCAATAGAAAATCTTTGGAGGGAGCTGAAAGTACGTATTGCCCAGCGACAGCCCCGAAACCTGAAGGATCTGGAGAAGGTCTGTATGGAGGAGTGGGCCAAAATCCCTGCTGCAGTGTGTGCAAACCTGGTCAAGAACTACAGGAAACGTATGATCTCTGTAATTGCAAACAAAGGTTTCTGTACCAAATATTAAGTTCTGCTTTTCTGATGTATCAAATACTTATGTCATGCAATAAAATGCAAATGAATTACTTAAAAATCATACAATGTGATTTTCTGGATTTTTGTTTTAGATTCCATCACTCACAGTTGAAGAGTACCTATGATCAAAATTACAGACTTCTACATGCTTTGTAAGTGGGAAAACCTGCAAAATCGGCAGTGTATCAAATACTTGTTCTCCCCACTGTATATAGGGCAGCAGCCTCTAAGGTGCAGGGTTGCGTAACTGGGTGGAAGCCCTCTAGTGATGGCTATTTAACAGTCTGATGGCCTTGAGATAGAAGCTGTTTTTCAGTCTCTCGACCCCAGCTTTGATGCACCTGTACTGGCCTCGCCTTCTGGATGATAGCGGGGTGAACAGGCCATGGCTCAGGTGGTTGTTGTCCTTGATGATCATTTTGGCCTTCCTGTGACATTGGGTGCTGTAGGTGTCTTTGAGGGCAGGTAGTTTTCCCCCAGTAATGCGTTGGGCAACCGCACCACCCTCTGCGGTTGCAGGCGGTGTGGTTGCAGTACCAGCCTGAAAGGATGCTCTCAATTGTGCATCTGTAAACGTTTGAGGGTTTTTAGGTGCCAAGCCAAATTTCTTCAGCATCCTGAGGTTGGTGACTCTAAATGTACAGGTATTATTATTATTATTTTGTATTGTTTTGGAGAAAATGGGGGTCATATTAGCAGTAAGTATTAGCAGGCTGCAGTTACTGCATTTTACCATGGTATCATATCATTTTATTCTGATAGTGATACAATCAAACCTGTATGACACTGACTGACAGCTACACACACATACATTGCTAATCTAGGGTCACAACATCATGGCACAGCATTCCCGGCACCCAGACACTGGTAAGAACTAGCTAGCTAGCTAGCTAGCATAGACTAACAATGCTACCGGCTCCCATAAGAGGAGATA
>CM042395.1:21324217-21634217 GCA_023634145.1 Thymallus thymallus | reverse complement strand
CAATCTTTTTGGCTCTATAACAAAGAACAAGCACCAAAAACATATACGTGATCAAATACAAATCTTAGAATCAACAATTAAAGACTACCAGAACCCACTGGATCCTCCAATTACATTGATTAAAACTACAGGACAAAATACAATCCCTCCAACCCAAAAAGGCCAGTGGTGTTGATGGTATCCTCAATGAAATAATACAATATATAGACCACAAATTCCAATTGGCTATACTTAAACTCTTTAACATCATCATCCTTAACTCTGGCATCTTCCCCAATATTTGGAACCAAGGACTGATCACCCCAATCCACAAAAATGGAGACAAATTTGACCCTAATAACTACTGTGGAATATGCGTCAACAGCAACCTTGAGAAAATCCTCTGCTTTATCATTAACAGCAGACTCATACATTTCCTCAGTGAAAACAATGTACTGAGCAAATGTCAAATAGGATTTTTACCAAATTACTGTACGACAGACCATGTATTCACCCTGCACACCCTAATTGACAAACAAACAAACCAAAACAAAGGAAAAGTCTTCTCATGCTTTGTTGATTTCAAAAAAGCTTTTGACTCAATTTGGCATGAGGGTCTTCTATGCAAATTGATGGAAAGTGGTGTAGGGGGAAAACATGTGAATTTATAAAATCCATGTACACAAACAACTAGTGTGTGTTCACAGGGCAGTGGGGTAAGACAGGGATGCAGTATAAGCCCCAACCTCTTCAACATATATATCAACCAATTGGCGAGGGCATTAGAACAGTCTGCAGCACCCGGCCTCACCCTACTACATTCTGAAGTCAAATGTCTACTGTTTGCTGATGATCTCGTGCTTCTGTCCCCAACCAAGGAGAGCCTACAGCAGCACCTAGATCTTCTGCACAGATTCTGACAGTAAATCTCTTTCTGACAGTAAATCTCAGAAAGACAAAAATAATGGTGTTCCAAAAAAGGTCCAGTTGCCACGACCACAAATACAAATTCCATCTAGACACTGTTGCCCGAGAGCACACAAGAAACTATGCATACCTTGGCCTAAACATCAGTGCCACAGGTAACTTCCACAAAGCTGTGAATGATCTGAGAGACAAGGCAAGAATGGCCTTCTATGCCATCAAAAGGAACATAAAAATCGATATACCAATTAGGATCTAGCTAAAAATACTTGAATCAGTTATAGAACCCATTGCCCTTTATGGTTGTGAGGTCTGGGGTCCACTCACCAACCAATAATTCACAAAATGGGACAAACACCAAATTGAGAATTCTGCAAAAGTATCCTCTGTGTACAATGTAAAACATCAAATAATGCATGCACAGCAGGATTAGGCCGATACCCGCTAATTATCAAAATCCAGAAAAGAGCCTTTAAATTCTACAACCACCTAAAAGGAAGTGATTCCCAAACCTTCCATAACAAAGCCATCACCTACAGAGAGATTAACCTGGAGAAGGCTCCCCTTTTTTTTCACCTTTATTTAACCAGGTAGGTCAGTTGAGAACAAGTTCTCATTTGCAACTGCGACCTGGCCAAGACAAAGCAAAGCAGTGCGACAAAAACAACACAGTTACACAGTAAACAAACATAGTCGAAAACACAATAGAAAATCTATATACAGAGTGCAAAATGTTTTTTGCTAAATGCAGTAAGGTTAGGAGGTAGGACAATAAATAGACCATAGTGGTGAAATAAATTACAGATTATCATCATTAACACAGGAATGAAGGATGTGCAAATTATGATGTAGGGTCAAATTATGACCCAAATTATGACCCTAAGGGTCAAATTATGACCCTAAGCAAGCTGGTCCTGGGGCTTTGTTCACAAACACAAACAAACCCCACAGAGCCCCAAGACAGCAACACAAATAGACCAAACCAAATCATGAGAAAACAAAAATATAATTACTTGACACATTGAGCAAACTAGCATGCTATTTTGCCCTAAACATAGAGAACACAGTGGCAGAATACATGACAACTGTGACTGACCAAAAATGAAGGAAATATTTGACTATGTACAGACTCAGTGACCTGGCTGCCAAGAGAAGACAGGCTATGTTCACACTGCCCACAAAATGAGGTGGAAACTGAGCTGCACTTCTAACTTCCTGCCAAATGTATGACCATATTAGAGACACATATTTCCCTCAGATTAAACAGATCCACAAAGAATTTGAAAACAAACCCAATTTTGATAAACTCCCATATCTAATGGGTGAAATATCACAGTGTGCCATCACAGCAGCAAGATTTGTGATCTGTTGCCACAAGAAAAGGGCAACCAGTGAAGAACAAACACCATTGTAAATACATTTTTTTATGTTTATTTATTTACCTTTTGTACTTTAACTATTTGCACATCATTATAACACTTTATATAGACATAATATGACATTTGAAATGTATTTTGGGAGTGTAATGTTTACTGTACATTTTGTATTGTTTATTTCACTTTTGTTATTATCTATTTCACTTGCTTTGGAAATGTAAACATATGTTTCCCATGCCAATAAAGCCCTTAAATGGAATTGAATTGAGAGAGAGAGAGAACGCCTGAACCCATAAACTTGGATCTATCCAGAACCTTCTTTAGCCCCACCCACTCAAGTGTCATTCTCATTTACATCAGTCCTACCTATTTATCCCACTGACCACTCAGAGCGGCTCTTGGTTTTGAATATTAATGAACAGATGTGGAAGGATAGCCTAATAAAACCTCTTGGAACATGGAAAGTTCCACTTTGAAATCTGGTATTTATAAGTCTTTGGGTAATAAAATGAATCGTATGTTCCTCTTAATTTGAATGTTATCACATTTATATTTTTCATAGGTCTATAGTATTTCGTCGTTGTCTAGGGTAGGCTATAGGCTACTCCCGAAATTAATCTGCGATTTTCGAAAGGTAGCCTATTTTGCATTAATTTCTTTCACATATTTCCCACTAAATTTCTTTCCTCCGGATGCAATCTGTCTGTCTCGAGAGTTTGTTTGTCACATTGGTAAACACACTGGACTCCTCCCCGCATCCCCGTTCTATTTGCCCTGCCAGCAGAAAACGCTCTGTAGCCTTCTGAAGGTGCACGCGCTTCGTAGGCTATCGTCTGGGTCTGCAGTGGACTCCTAGTGTGTTTACGTTTTCGGTTCCTGTTTACACGATATTCGTTCCGTTGCCCCGGTGATACAGATGCTGAAAGGAAAGTGTTTGAGGTGAAAGTGAACCTCCGTCAGCTCGTTCGGTTGATGTGTTTGATTTCTCTCTCTCTCTCTGTAACTCACTCGTTTGACCGTATGGTTAGTGCTATTGGGATCCGTTGGACGTCCATACCTTAAACCCCAACCAGAGGAGGCTGATAGGAGGAGGTATAGGAGGACGGGCTCATTGTAATGGCTAAAATGGCTTAAATGGAACGTTTCAAACATTGGAAACGACATTTTTGACTCCGTTCCACTTATTCCATTTCAGCTATTAAAATGAGCCCGTCCTACTATAGCTTCTCCCATCAGCCTCCTAACTTTAACCTTAACCGTAACCCTTACCTTAACCATTTTAAATGTCAACTTCAATTGGAGAAGTAAGTAAGCATTCCACGATAAGGTCTACACATGTTGTATTCTGCGCATGTGACAAATACAATTTGATTTGATTTGAGAAGGGACGTCCCAACGATTCCGGATAGCAAGGACCATTGATGACCAATACTGTAAATTGAGCAGCTATGTATTTCTACCGCTTGGTGGCACCACGAGACTGGTAAATTCCGCAGAGCTCTTTGGTGCAGCCAACTGAAGCATGTGTTGCTACTAGACCTAACTGAGATAGGCCTAGCAAAGCTGCACTAGTATAGGACACATACAAAGATGGCCTAAATTAATTTAATATATATATATTTGATTGAACCTTTATTTAACTAGGCAAGTCAGTTAAGAACAAATTCGTATTTACAATGACGGCCTACACCGGCCAAACTCGGACGACGCTGGGCCAATCGTACGCCGCCCTATGGGACTCCCAATCACGGCCGGTTGTGATACAGTCTGGAATCAAACCAGGTTGTCTGTAGTGACGCCTCTAGCACTAGGCTACTTTATAATTAAAGCAGAACTTAGGACTAAATGAAATGCATTAATAAGTACGCTATATAACCTAGGCTGTAATAGATGATAATATCTTAATCGTCTTTAAAAACTTTACACAAACCAATGATGTTACATTTAGAAATGGCAAGCATGAAAATAGCCTTTTTCTAACAACATTGTGGTGAGTAGTTAGTGTGAAAATGGTGTGATGACTTTAGTTCAATCAGACATGATATGGGGCATACACGGAACTGACTATGTATTTACTGTTGGTAAGCCTACTAAGACATGGAAATAATACTAGCTCTTCCATTCACTCTATTCAGGCGTAATCTATTCTCAAAGGAAGTTAAATTGATTTAATCTAATTCTATTAGATCCAACCTGCGCACGTGATAATTCACATATATAAAAAAAAAACTAATTGACAATTTAAGCTCTCATTATATTAGGGAGATTAAACGTAACGCGGATGACGACTTTGGTTAATGGTTTTGTTTATTGTGTCACAGAGCCCCGCGCTTCCGGTGCATCAATCGTCGTGTCAGTCCCCGAACGTGTGTCAGCGAGGAGTGATGGCCGTGCAGTGATTATAACAGAATAAAATGAGGTAATGAAGTGCCTTCCTCCCGTTATTCTGCCGTGCCCAGTTGAAGTCACCGTCTTGATGTTCCCCCTCCCTGTCCGCAATTACATTTTTATTTATTTTTCAAGGTTCAAATGAAGTTGAATCGTTTGCGAATGCAGTAGTATTTTGTTTGTGTGTGCGCGCGCGTGTATGTGTGTGTGTGAGAGAGAGAGAGAGAGAGAGAGAGTGCGAGAGAGAGCGAGAGTAATGAAACAGGTTGGTGGTGATTAATTGAAGAAATCGAGAGTTGATTGTATTAATTAAACAAAACAAGGTGAAGCAAACGACGGGCTGCCATCTGTGCCCTGGGGCTGAGCTGGAATACATTTACCCACTGCCAAGCACACCATTTATTTACCCATATAAAGATGCTTAGAGAACGGCTGGGCTCCCTCCCTCCCTCCCTCCCTCTGTGTGTGTGTGTGTGTGTGTGTGTGTGTGTGTGTGTGTGTGTGTGTGTGCATGCTTGCGATTAAAAGCGGGGAGAGAGATAAAGAGAGAGAGAGAAAGTACAGAGGAAAAGATGTCTGCCTAATCGAGAGCTTGGGACAATAAGGTTCTATCTGCAAAAAGATGATTCTGAGATCATTGGCTTTAAAGTTCCGACCCTCTTTGGTTTGAATGCTGTCAGCAATTTTAGAACATTCTTTAGAACTTAACAACATTAATTGGGGTATTTAGAGTACTGTGTTGGTAGAGAACATTGAATAGAACAAGGATATGTCAACATCTACATTTTGACAAAAAATACAGATAGTCCCAATCTCTCGACATGTTGTGTTTGTAGTAAGTGGAAGATTGTATCCATCACATCTATAGCGCAGAAGGTCGGTGGCACATTAATTGGTGAGGACGGGCTTGTGGTAATGGCTGGGGCGGAATAAGTTGAATGGTATCAAATACATCAAACACATGGTTTCAATGTGTTTGATGCCATTCCATCCACTCCGTTCTAGCCATTAATATGAGTCGTCCTCCTCCAGCAGCCTCCTGTGATTTCTAGGCATATACCACTATATCTGTGAATGTGTATGCAGATCATAACATTTCAATGCATGTGTGGCGCTTATGCATGTACAGTATTTGCACATCTTTGCATCCCAGAAGACATTAGTTGTCTTCCACTTATAAACTGGTGAATATCTTCAGTGGTTTCACAGGTAAATATCATGATGAATGGATGATGTGATTCAAATTCGCTGATGTAACCACACACACACACACACACACACACACACACACACACACACACACACACACACACACACACACACACACACACACACACACACACACACACACACACACACACACACACACACACACAGAGACTGTGTTGTTTTGGAAGTCGCCCAAGCCTCACGCAAATCTGTTCTCTTCATAGTCATCAGGCACAACAGAGAGTCAGTGAGAGGTTGTGTGCATATGAAATTGCTTACATTATACCCTGCAATGTTTTTCCAATGGGCTGGAACATATTAAGCTGAAAATGAATAGCATGTCTTCTGGGCACCATGTTGCCGTGGCTACAGCATCACTTTCTATTCAGCAAGCGCTCCATCATACCGACATCTGTCACTTTTATAGTGTGTGTGTGTGTGTGTGTGTGACAATCAGACAATGCAGAGGGCTGTGCATACTTGATAACAGTGTACAGAGATCATCATTTGCGGTCAGTTCAGTATACCATAGCTTACAAGCACATTGAGTGATACAAGTCTAATATCTCTATCTGGGCATGGATGTGTGTGCATTTGTATGTATGTGTGCATTGGTGGATCAGATAGGGGCTCATTGGTATGCTGTGTCTCATCAGCTCCCCTGTGGTTCTGGATGGGGTAGGTTTTTGCGAGTGTGTGTGTGTGTGTGTGTTTGCAAGTGACAGCAGGAGGGAGGGGGAATATGAAGAGGTGGTGAGAGAGAGAGAGAGAGAGAGAGGGAGAGAGTTGGGGCGATGTAGGTGTAGGTGTGTAAGAGAGGTAGGTGTGTGAGAGAGGTAGGTGTGTGAGATAGGTAGGTGTGTGAGATAGGTAGGTGTGTGAGAGAGGTAGGTGTAGGTGTGTGAGAGAGGTAGGTGTATGTGTGTGAGAGGCATGCTTGACACGATGTGGCAGAATGATTATACACAGGTCATACTGCTGGGGTCACCGAGCGATAGAGTCCCATACACGTCTAAAGAGAGAAGGTGGGGTGAGAGAGGAAGGGGGGAGTGAGGGAGGGGGAGGGAGTGTGGGAGGGGGAGGGAGGGAGGGAGGGGGGAGAGGGAGGGGAATAGAAGGAGGGAGGGGGTAGAGAGGGATGGTGTAGAGGGAGGGGAGAAAGGAAGGGGGAGAGGGGAGGGGTGAGAGTGGGAGGGGTGAGAGAGGGAGGGGGAGAGGGAGGGAGGGGGTAGAGTGAGCAAGAAATAAGAATATGGAGGAGTTAGAGGCATAAAGAAATTAAATAAATTGATATCAAATCAAGTTTATTGGTTACATACAGTAGATGTTATCGCAGGTGCAGTGAAATGCTTGTGTTTCTAGTTTGTGCATGACACAAGTAATTCTTCCAACAATTGTTTACAGACAGATTATTTAACTTATAATTTACTATATCACAATTCCAGTGGGTCAGAAGTTTACATACACTAAGTTGACTGTGCCTTTAAACAGCTTGGAAAAGTCTAGAAAATGATTTAGAAGCGTCTGATAGGCTAATTGACATAATTTGAGTTAATTGGAGGTGTACTTGTGGATGTATTTAAATGATTACCTTCAAACTCAGTGCTTCTTTGCTTGACATCATGGGAAAATCAAAAGAAATCAGCCAAGACCTCCGAAAAAAAATTGTAGACCTCCACAAGTCTGGTTCATCTTTGGGAGCAATTTCCAAATGCCTGAAGGTACCACGTTCATCTGTACAAACAATAATATGCAAGTATAAACACCATGGGGCCACGCAGCCGTCCTAGAGATTAACGTACTTTGGTGCGAAAAGTGCAAATCAATCCTAGAACAACAGCAAAGGACCTTGTGAAGATGCTGGAGGAAACAGGTACAAAAGTATCTATATCCACAGTAATACGAGTCCTATATCGACATAACCTGAAAGGCCGCTCAGCAAGGAAGAAGCCACTGATCCAAAAACCGCCATAAAAAAGCTAGACTATGGTTAGCAACTGCACATGGGGACAAAGATCATACTTTTTGGAGAAATGTCCTCTGGTCTGATGAAACAAAAATAGAACTGTTTGGCCATAGTGACCATTGTTATTTTTGGAGGAAAAAGGGGGTGGCAGCATGATGTTGTGGGGGTGCTTTGCTACAGGAGGGTCTGGTGCACTTCACAAAATAGATGGCATCATGAGGAAGGAAAATTATGTGGATATATTGAAGCCACATCTCAAGACATCAGTCAGGAAGTTAAAGCTTGGTCGCAAATGGGTCTTCCAAATGGACAATGACCCCAAATATACTTCCAAAGTTGTGGCAAAATGGCTTAAGGACAACAAAGTCAAGGTATTGGAGTGGCCATCACAAAGCCCTGACCTCAATCCTATAGAACATTTGTGGACAGAACTGAAAAAGCATGTGCGAGCAAGAAGGCCTACAAACTTGACTCAGTTACACCAGTTCTGTCAGGAGGAATGGGACAGAATTCACCCAACTTATTGTGGGAAACTTGTGGAAGGCTACCCGAAACGTTTGACCCAAGTTAAACAATTTAAAGGCAATGCTACCAAATACTAATTGAGTGTATGTAAACTTCTGACCCACTGGGAATGTGATGAAAGAATTAAAAGATGAAATAATTCATTATCTTTACTATTATTCTGACATTTCACATTCTTAAAATAAAGTAGTGATTCTAACTGACCTGACAGGGAATTTTTACTAGGATTAAATGTCAGGAATTGTGAAAAACTGAGTTTAAATGTATTTGGCTAAGGTGTATGTAAACTTCTGACTTCAACTGTATGTAAATAAATATACATAAATATAATGGTGTGTAGAGACAGTATGCACAGTATATGAATAGAAAAGGTGTATACAACCGTAGTTCATTAGGATGAGCCATGACTAGAATACAGTATATACATATGAAGTGGATAAAACAGTATGTAAACATTATTAAAGTGACCAGTGTTCATTGACTATGTACATAGGGCAGTAGTCTCTTATGTGCAGGGTAGATAGATAGATAGATAGATAGATAGATAGATAGATAGATAGATAGATAGATAGATAGATAGATAGATAGATAGATAGATAGATAGATAGATAGATAGATAGATAGATAGATAGATAGATAGATAGATAGATAGATAGATAGATAGATAGATAGATAGATAGATAGATAGATAGATAGATAGAATACTTGCATGTTTACACAAACTGTACAGGTAAATGACAGGAAGAGATACTTTAATAGCTAAATGTGTGTATGATATCATTTGGGGTAATAATAGTAATTCCCTTAAAATACAGTCCTTAGTGCGCAGGGTTTAATTACAGACAACTGCACATTCGATATACTAAAAGCAATGAGAAAAGGTGCAACTGGCAGGATACTAATATGCATTCCTGAGTGAATGCCTACGTCCAATAATTACTTACAATATTGCATGTGATATAATATAACAACTGTACATGAGTATGTATATACAGACCTGTATGAATAAATAGGTCCTGAGTGGATGAGTGCTGACGGACCAGAGTTACTCACGGATGGATGCATAATTGTTAAACTAGGTCCTAGCACCCCAACAGTTCCAGATCTATGTTGCCGACGGCACGGCACCCCGGTGAGGCATTATATAGTCTCATAGCCGCCGGCAGGAAGGACCTCCTGTAGCGCTCTCTGGCACACCGTGGTGGGATCAGTCTGTGACTGAAAGTGCTCCTCTGCGTCATAACCATAGCGTGCAGAGGGTGGGTGACGTTGTCCATGATGGCCAGCAGTTTGGCCCGGATCCGTCTCTCCGCCACCTCCTCTAGAGTGTCAAGGCTCATCCCCAGGACAAAGCTAGCCTTCCTGATCAGCTTATTTACCCGAGAAGCATCACCTGCTTTGATGTTTGCTCCCCAGCACACCACTGCAAAAAAGATGGCACTGGCCACCACAGACTGGTAGAAGGTATGCAGTAGTTTACTGCACACGTTGAAGGACCTGAGCCTCCTCAGAAAGTAGAGTCGGCTCTGGCCCTTTTTGTACAGGGCCCCGGTGTTACCAGCCCATTCCAGTCTGTTGTCCATATGGACACCCAGGAACTTGTATGACTCAACCATTTCCACATCCATCCCCTTTATAGGGACTGCAGTCAGTTGTGCCTTGGTTCTCCTGAAGTCCACCACCATTTCCTTAGTTTTGCTGATGTTGAGCTGAAGGTGGTTCTGCTCACACCACAACACAAAGTCACTGATTGTGCTCCTGTACTCCTCCTCCTGCCCACCCCTGATGCACCCTACAATAGCAGAGTCATCCGAGAACTTCTGTAGGTGGCATGTTTCAGAGTTATATCTGAAGTCTGAGGTGTAGAGGGTGAACAGGAAGGGGGACAGGACCGTACCCTGGGGGGCCCCTGTGTTGCTAACTGCCCGTTCTGACACACAGCTCTGTAGTCGCACAAATTGTGGCCTACCGGTCAGGTAGTCCGTGACCCAGGAGACTAAGGGTGCTTCCACTTTCATCCTCCTCATCTTCTCACCCAGTAGCAGGGGCTGAATGGTATTGAAGGCACTGGAGAAGTCAAAAAACATGACCCTCACAGTGCAACCTGCGTTGTCCAGGTGAGAGTAGGCCCTCTGCAGAAGGTAGATGATTGCATCATCCACCCCGATGTTGCGCTGGTATGCAAACTGCAGGGGGTCCATTGATGAACACACCAGGGGTCTGAGGTGAGCAAGGACTAACCTTTCCAGGGTCTTCATGATGTGGGATGTTAGCGCTACAGGTCTGAAGTCATTCAGGACAGTGGGGTGTGCCTTCTTGGGCACTGGGACGAGGCAGGATGTTTTCCACAGCACAGGGACCCTTTCTAGGCTCAGGCTAAGGTTGAAAAGATGCTGGAGTATTCCACACAGTTGGTCAGCACAGACCCTCAGCACCCTTGGGCTGATGCCATCAGGGCCCGCCGCTTTCCACTGGTGTAGTCTCTCCAGCTCTCTCTTCACTTGGTTGGGTGTGAAAGCCAGCCCAGGTGGGGAGGTGGGGGGAAGGGGGGTGTTGAGGATCAGTCCAGGGGGGGCAGGGGCGGAGGTGGGGTCACTGATTGTCTCAGCAGAGGTGCTGTGAGCAAAGTGGGGGTGGGATAGCCGTGAGGGTGTGTGGTCTGGGGAGCTGGAGGGGAGGTGGACAGGGCCAGTAACGAACCTGTTAAAAAATTGGTTCAGCTCATTGGCTCTGTCCTGGGTCCCCTCCGTCTGCCCACTGTTTGACTTTTTGAAGCCAGTGATATTTCTCATACCCTTCCACACCTCTCTCACCTGGCTCTGCCTCAGCTTGTCCTCCATCTTCTCCTTATACACTCTCTTCCCCTCAGCAATCCGCAACTTCAGCTCCCTCTGGACGCATTTCAATTTGTCCTTGTCCTTCTCCTTCTCCTTGAAGGCCCTCTTCTTCTCATTCAGCAGGGCCTTCAGGTCGCTGGTGACCCAGCGTTTGCGTCAGCAGAGGGCGGGATGTAAACAATAACAGCAATGGCCGCCGTGAATTCCCTCGGCAAATAGTAGGGTCTCAGGGTAACGGCTAGCAGTTCAATGTCCGGGCTACAAAACTGTTCCTTAAGAGTAATATGGTTCGGATGACACCATCTGTTGTTAACTAATAAAGCCAGCCCACCACCCTTACCGGAAGAGACGCGATCCCTGTCCGCTCTGATGGTCTGGAAACCGTCGATAGTGACGTTCTGTATGGGGATGTTACCGTTCAGCCAAGTCTCAGTAAAACACATTAGGCTCGTTTCCCGATAAATCCTTTGTCCACGAACAAGTCCCGCCAACTCATCCATCTTGTTATGTAGACACCTCACATTGCCCATAATAATAGATGGTATAGCCGGCTTGTACTTGAACCTCCTCCGCTTTGCCTTACATTTCAATCCCGCCCTGCGTCCACGGCGTCGTCTTTTCAATTCGTCCGGAATATCAAACTTTTCCCTGGGGAGCAGCAGCGCTGCGTGGGCTAAATCCAGGAGCTGGGCTCGGTTGTAAACAATAACAGTTGACGACTCCTGTCGACGTTCAGCTGCGATAAAATCCATAAAATCCATAATCCTGAACTGTTATAGTTCGACTGTAGCAAAATAAAAAATAAAACTAAAGAAAATAGACGAAAGAAAACGAACTAAAACAACAATTAATGCACGAACAACGGGAGCTGCTTAACAGGCGACCACTCGGGACGGCGCCAAACTTCTGACGAGTATCGGGTGGAAGCCGGCAAGAACAGTGACTAAGGTTCAGGGCAGGGTGACTGTTTAACAGTCTGATGTCCTGGAGATAGATGCTGTTTCTCAGTCTCTCGTCCCAGCTTTGATGCAGCTTTTGGATGGTAGCAGGGTGACCAGTCCCTGGCTCTTGTGGCTGAGGTTGTGGATGATCTTCTTGGCCTTCCTGTGACACGGGGTGCTGTAGATGTCCAGGAAGGCAGACAGTGTGCCCCCCCCGGTGATGCCCGCGTTGGTCTGACCTCACCGCTGGAGAGACCTGTGGTTGCAGGCGGTGCCATGCGGTGATACAGCCCAACAGGATGCTCTCAATGGTGCATCTGTAGAAGTTCATGAGGGTTTTAGTGGCCAAGCAAAATTTCTTTAGCCTCCTGAGATTGAAGTGCTGTTGTGCCTTCTTTACCATGCTGTCTGTTGAATGGACCATTTCGGGTTGTCATTGATATGCACGGCGAGGAACTTGAAGTTTTTTCATTCAAACGAGGCTGCAATGGAAACTAATGAGACTGTAGCGACCGTGTTGGCATCCAAATCCGGGGTGTGAACTACATTTCTATTCAAGTGTTGATTGGCATGGTAATGGCCCGATAGTATTGGAGAAAAGTTGAAAAAACGGACTCCTCTGACGCTGTACGGTAAAATGAGACGTGTCATTCCGTAAAGTACGGCACGCATTATGCAACTCATTCTGTGTCGTACAGCCTCTTTCCACCAGGTGTAGCGCTTCTCTCGCAAATTAAAAATAACAAATAGACAGCGACAGGGTAAGGGAGATACCTAGTCAATTGTACAACTGAATACATTCATTTTTTGCATCATCACTGCAAGCCATCATGACTCTCAAAAGCAGCAACAGCCTCTGTTTACTTCTGAAGATAACTAGCGCCCCCTAAAAGCCCGATTCAAATTCAACACAAACCTTCAAATAGGAATGTAATGACACATTATATAAACTCTTTATGTGTCACGAACGGGTGTTTGGAGAGACCAAGACGCAGGATAGTTCGACATGATTTTTATTTTACCATGTATAAATAAAAACACTACTATACTATGTAAAACAAATCCAAATGACGAACTAACGAAACACGAAAAGACTTTAACGAACAGACTAACGTCACGTTCACAACACACACCAAATGAACGGACGTAAACAAAACACACTTACTTACACCGTGACTGCGACATACATCGATAACAACCCACACTCCCGAGTGAGGGACAGACTCAACATATATGGAATCCCTAATTAGAGACAATGCGGTGCAGCTGCCTCTAATTAGGGATCCACCCCAACCGGACACAGAAACAGAAAAGAAAGACACTGTCAGACTCTGACCATAGCTACACAGAGAAGCAAATAGGCTTCTCTATGGCCAGAGCCTGACATTATGGTGTTTTATTTACAATTTAGATGTGTTAAATTGGACAGATCGGGTGAAAAATGCAGTTTCCCTACACGGCATATCTCCGCCTTTCACTATCACGCAGTAGGTTTTACATCCCCACCCGGCAATTTTATAAAGACCCGACGGAGCACATTGTCTAATTCAATCATGCAGCGACGGGCAGCATGAAGGTCTCGTCATTGATTTTGCTGGAAAGGGGAGAAATTGTGCTTTACAATGGTATTCATATTACAGTTGACCTGGAAGTATTATGTTTTTTGTGTGCTAAAATAACAAAAGTGCGTTAGCTACCGTTACATTGCAGCCTGACGAGGTGGAAGTGGGTGTGCTTTCTCTGCTGTCGCCTGTAGTCCACGATCAGATCCTTTGTTTTGTTGACGGTGAGGGAGAGGTTATTTTCCTGGCATCACTGTAGTGGGTATATGGTGTTGGGTAAGGTGGAGGTGATATTGTCCTTAACTAGCCTCTCAAAGCACTTCATGATGACAGAAGTTACCATGGTTAAATGCGGTGGTTCATGCTTTCAGTTTTATGCGAACACTGCCATCTATCCACGTTTTTTGTTTTGGATAAGTTCTAATTGTGGGAACAACATCCTCTATGCACTTCCTGATGAACCAGTTACCAAGTCATGCAACCCAGAACATTTCCCAGTCCATGTGATAAAAAGTATGGATTCCGATTGGTAACAGTCCTTACCACGTGGAGCTTCCTGTTTAATTTTCTGCCTATAGATGGGGAGGAGCAGAATGGAGGTGTGATCTGATTTGCCAAAGGGAGGGCGGAGGAGGGCCTTGTAGCCGTCCCAGAAGGAAGAGTAGCAATGATCCAGGGACCATGTTGCGCGTGAAGCACAGGAGATGTGTTAATAGAATTTCAGTAGCGTTTTCCTCAGATGCCCAGTTACAATAAATGCAGCCTCAGGATATGCGGTTTCCAGTTTGCACATAGTGTAGAGCCATCGCAGTGTCGGCTTTGGAGGGAATATACACGGCAGTGACAATGATGAAAATTCTCTCTGGAGGTAATGTGGTTGTCATTTGATGGTGAGGTATTCCAGATCGGGAGAACCAAAGGACTTGAGTTCCTGTATGTTACCACAATCACACCATCAGTTGTTCATCAGAAAACAAGCCCCTCCACCTTTCTTTTTCTCGGTTAGTTCTTTCTTCCTGTCCACACGATGGATGGAGAACCCCGCTGGCTGAATGGATGGGGACTACAGTGCCTTCAGAAAGTATTCATACCCCTTGACCTTTTCCACATTTTGTTATGTTACAGCATGAATTTAACATAGATTACATTTAGATTTTGTTCTGTCTGACCTACACACAATACCCCATAATGTCAAAGTGGAATTATGTTTTTCAAAATTAAACAATCAATAAACTAATTAAAAGCTGAAATGTCTTGGGTCAATAAGTATTCAACCCCTTTGTTATGGTAAGCCTAAATAAGTTCAGGAGTAAACATTTGCTTAACAAGTCAAATAATAAGTTGCATGGACTATATACTGTATATAATTGTGTTTAACATGATTTTTGAATGACTACCTCATCTCTGTACACCACACATACAATTATCTGTAATTTCCTTTAGTCGAGCAGTGAATGTCAAACACAGATTAAATCACAAAGACCAGGGAGGTTTTTACAATGCCTCCCTAAGAAGGGTACATATTGGTAGATGGGTAAAAAAAAACGATATCTCTTTGAGCATGGTGAAGTTATTAATCACACTTTGGATGGTGTATCAATACACCCAGTCACTACAAAGTACAGGCGTCCTTCCTAACTCAGTAGCCGGAGAGGATGGAAACTGCTCAGGGATTTCACAGTCTTTTAAACAGTTACAGAGTTGAATGGCTTTGATAGGAGAAAACTGAGGATCAATCAACAACATTGTATTTACTCAAAATACTAACCTAATTGACAGAGTGAAAAGAAGGAAGCCTGTACAGAATAAAAAATATTCCAAAACATATATCCTATTTGCAACAAGTCACTAAAGTAATACTCTATAAAAAATATTATGGGTATGCTTCTAATTGTTCAGGACTGGGATGTTTTTTTAAACAGAAATCCTAGAGGAAAACCTGATTCAGTCTGCTTTCCACCAGACACTGGGAGATGAACTCACCTTTCAGCAGGACAACAACCTAAAACATAGGGGCAAATCTTCACTGGAGTTACTTACCAAGAAGACAGTGGATGTTCCTGAGTGGCCGAGTTACAGTTTTGACTACTTCAAAATCTATGGCAAGACGGGAAAAATGGTTGTCTAGAAATGATCAACAACCAATTTAACAGAGCTTGAAGAATTTTGAAAAGAATAATGTATGTATAAAATACATGTATTTTATGAATGATGAAGAGAACAAGATAATGATGGGGAAGAAAGTCAGGGAGAGAGATGAGAGAGAGATAGACGGTAGTTCTTCATTCTTAGAGGTAATATCTCACAATCTCTGTCTGACTGCTTCATATAAAATCGAAAATTTGTTAGCTGACACGGCTAATAGAATAACTGTCAGTGACAGACATAGCACATAGCAATAGAAAAACTGTTGATGCACAAATTTCGAACTTGCACCTTGTGTATTCTACTATTCTAACTCTCAACAGTAAGTTGAGACCCCGACTGAGTTCCTAAAAACTTGTGTGTGTGTTCTCGTGTGCGTTCTCTTCACATTTGTGTGTGTGTGTAGCACGTGTGTGTGTGTGTTTTCTTCACTTTTGTGTGTGTGTGTCCTCTGGGTGTCATTGAGTCTCAGTATAAATCAGCAGGCTATGAGACTGGGCTGCAGCAGTGGTAAATTAGCTTCAGCTTTTAATTGTGCCTGTAATAGATGACTCTAATTAGTCAAGCAAGCTCTTCTTCACTGACTCACACGGATGTAATCCTACCCATCCCAATATACACATCCCTCCATCCTTCATCCCTCTATCACCTAGAGCGGCGACGGGCAAACATTTTGACTCGAGGGCCACATTTGGACATCAAAACTCAACAGATTTGTTTTGGAACGATTTGTTGTTAAAAAGCAATTTGCGAGCCAGAAAAAGGGCAGTTATTTGAAAACGTATAGGTCCATTATAATTTCTGCATATTTTCTATCTAGTTTTAGACATTCAATAATGGCCTGGGGTGGTAGTGCCCCGCCTGAAAAATATTATTAAAATGTTTTTTACGCAAAGCACCCGCGGGCCACATTGTATGGGCTCGCGGGCCAGATCCAGAACCAAGGGCCGTATGATGCCCACCCCTGTCCTAGAGGAACAAGAGGGTTCCTCCTCTTTCTTCCTCTTATTCAGATGGAAGACCCGTAAAGTCTATTATATACATCTCTCTCTCTCTCTTGCTCTCTCTCTCTCTCCCATTCTCTCCCCAGCCTGACTCCCTTATATCACTGTCTCTCCCAACCTCTCTCTCTGTGGGTGTAATGTTAATTAACAGTGTTGTGATGATGTGGATTTCTGCTGAGGCTGCAGGTTGTAGCCTGTCCAGCTGGGCTGTAGAGGGAGGGCCCGACACAGACCCACAACCCTAGGGATTTCATCCTCCCTCCCTCTTTAACTCTCTCTCTCTCTCTCTCTCTCTCTCTCTCTCTCTCTCTCTCTCTCTCTCTCTCTCTCTCTCTCTCCTCTATCTCTCTCTCTCTCTCTCCCTCTCTCTCTCTCTCTCTCTCCCTCTATCTCTCTCTCTCTTAGACACACACACACATACAGACAGACACACGTGCTACGCTCTGTCTTATGGCCATTTAACAGTAAAATACGGCCTGTGTGCGTTAATGTCAGCGCTCCATCTATCTAGGAGACATTAAAGTCTGCTAATGGAGACGACATATCAGAGCCCAAATCACTGCCATTAAAAACTCCCAGGGTGCCTTGCAGCAGGGCCACAGCTTACACGGCTGGGCCTGATGATGGGATGTTGGCACAGCAACACCTAGAGTGAGATGAAGTGATGCCATACATCTCAACATTCTTGAGGGAGTCTATATAAACACAGGGTAACAAATTTAACTTTTTAGTCAGTGGAACTGAATAAACTGATTTTAATCCTGGATGCTGTTGAGTAATATCTGTCTCATTCTTCTTTATCTCACTCACAACATTAGTCAACCACAACATTAGCAATTCCTGTTGTGGTTAGAGTATGTTGTCCTGGAGATCTAAAAAGAAAATTGGTTCAGTCCAGTCGACGGAATCAGGTGAATCAGGATTGATATATATATAGTGTATGTCCCAAATGGCACCCTACTTTTTGTGTGCATGCATGTATCAAATTAAATCAAATTGTAATTGTCACATGCGCTGAATACAACAGATGTAGACTTGACCGTGAAATGTTTGCATACGAGCCCTTCCAACAATGTAAAAATAGTGGCAGTTTTTTCCACCTACTCAGCTCAGCGATTCAAACCAGCGCCCTTTCGGTTAATGGCCCAGCGCTCTTACCCGCTAAGCTACCTGCCGCCCCACATCTTGTCTATAACAGTACGTGATAATCATACTTCTTTGTCATCTACAGGTGTGCTGTCATCCTCCCTCCCTCCCTCCCTCCTTCCCTCCCTCCATCTATCTCTCTATATTAATTACCCCTCCTTCCTTCCTTCCCTCTATATCTCTATATTATTTACCCCTCTCCCTCCTTCCCTCCATCTCTCTAAAATTACCCCTCTCCCTCCTTCCCTCCATCTATCTCTCTATACTAATTACCCCTCTCTCTCCTTCCCTCCCTCTATCTCTCTATATTAATTACCCCTCTCCCTCCTTCCCTCCATCTATCTCTCTATACTAATTACCCCTCTCCCTCCTTCCCTCCCTCCATCTCGCTAAACTTACCCCTCTCACTCCTTCCCTCCCTCTATCTCTCTAAAATTACCCCTCTCCCCCCTTCCCTCCCTCTATCTCTCTATATTAATTACCCCTCTCCTTCCTTCCCTCCATCTCTCTAAAATTACCCTTCTCCCTCCTTCCCTCCATCTATCTCTCTATACTAATTACCCCTCTCACTCCTTCCCTCCCTCTATCTCTCTATATTAATTACCCCTCTCCCTCCTTCCCTCCCTCCATCTATCTCTCTATACTAATTACCCCTCTCCCTCCTTCCCTCCCTCTATCTCTCTATATTAATTACCCCTCTCCCTCCTTCCCTCCCTCCATCTATCTCTCTATACGAATCACCCCTCTCCCTCCTTCGCTCCCTCTATCTCTATATATTATTTACCCCTCTCCCTCCATCCCTCCCTCCATCTATCTCTCTATACGAATCACCCCTCTCCCTCCTTCGCTCCCTCTATCTCTCTATATTAATTACCCCTCTCCCTCCTTCCCTCCCTCTATCTCTCTATATTATTTACCACTCTCCCTCCTTCCCTCCCTCCATCTATCTCTCTATACGAATTACCCCTCTCCCTCCTTCGCTCCCTCTATCTCTCTATATTAATTACCCCTCTCCCTCCTTCGCTCCCTCTATCTCTCTATATTAATTACCCCTCTCCCTCCTTCCCTCCCTCTATCTCTCTATATTAATTATCCCTCAATGTGTGTCTTTCTCTCTGAGTGAATGGAGCATGTGTAATTGGTTCTCTCCACAGCAGCTATAAGTAGCACAAAGGAACGAGAGAAGTCACATTTGCATTCAAGATGAGGATAGGGTGAGAGAGAGGGAGAGAGAGAGAAACAATGCCCCTAGGCCCTAACCCTCCAGCTATGCGGCACATTGCACTCATCTCTCTCCTCTTCTCTCTCTCTCTCTCTCTCTCTCTCCACCCCTTCCTCTTTTCCATTCCCCACCTCTATCTTGCACTATCACTCCCATCCAGTCCTCTCTCTCTTACCCCTCTACCCCTCCCTGTCTACCTCCACCCTCTGTCCAGCCCCCTCTTCCCCCTTCTCTCTCTCTCTCCTCCCTCAATCTCAGCGTGTCTTCCCCTGTATTGTCCAGAGAGTTCCAAGGTCACCAGAGCTCATCAGAGGTCACCAGGAGCTAGCTAATCAGAGATCACCAGGAGCTAGCTCATCAGAGGTCACCAGGAGCTAGCTCATCAGAGGTCACCAGGAGCTAGCTCATCAGAGGTCACCAGGAGCTAGCTCATCAGAGGTCACCAGGAGCTAGCTCATCAGAGGTCACCAGGAGCTAACTCATCAGAGGTCACCAGGAGCTAGCTCATCAGAGGTCACCAGGAGCTAGCTCATCAGAGGTCACCAGGAGCTAGCTCATCAGAGGTCACCATGAGCTAGCTTATCAGAGGTCACCAGGAGCTAGCTCAACAGAGGTCACCAGGTGCTGCCTGGGTATTGTGTGTTCACTGCTGCCTTGCATGGAGGAGCTGGTAAAGGGGAGGATGGGAGGAGAGGAGGAGAGTAGGGAGAAAGGATGTCTAATAGCTGGTAATAAGAGGATGAGGGGGAGGGAGAGGGGAGGGGGATCGTTGATTAATAACTCAAAAGCGTAGAATTGCAATTCTTTACAACCCAACTCTTTCTTTCTTACTCCCCCCATCTCTCTTTCACACTCTTGGGGATTCTCCTTTTCTAGCTTGATAAGCATTTCTCATTTGTCTCCAGGTTTTTATCAATATGGTTTAAACTCCTAATTATGTCTGATCTGACCCCGACTGTGTCTACTTACCCCTCATTCAGGGAGGTGAGGGCCATTATCATCACCCTTTGTGTGTGTGTGTGTGTGTTTGTGTGTGTGTGTGTGTGTGTGTGTGTGTGTGTGTGTGTGTGTGTGTGTGTGTGTGTGTGTGTGTGTGTGTGTGTGTGTGTGTGTGTGTGTGTGTGTGTGTGTGTGTGTGTGTGTGTGTGTGTGTGTGTGTGTGTGTGGGTGTGCGCGCTTGCATGTGTGTATTTGTGTGTGTACCTTTCATGCATGTGGGTTTATGAAAGTGAGTGCTCATTTTCCCTGTTTGATCCATGCATTGTTACTAAGGCGTGCTCCAGGCCCCGAACAAACACCAAGATATATCACAGTATTATCATAGTAATATCATAATAAAATCACAGTAATATCACAGTAGCATCACAGTAATATCAGAGTAATATCAGTAGTATCACAGTAATATCACAATAATATCAGAGTAGTATCATAGTAATATCACAGTAACCAACAACAAAAACAGAATATTCCAAAGTGCCCTCTTCCATTACATACGCTATGACAGGTGATGTCAATCAGGCTGCATCTCAATTGCCAGCCTATTCCTTATATAGTGCACTACTTTTGACCAGGGCTCTGGTCAAAAGTAGTGCATCATATGGAGAATAGTGTACCATTTAGGATACACACACAGTGACTAGGTTAATTTGAGTAGGTGACTGAGAGGCTCATTCACAGAGTACGTTCACTTGCAGTTAGGCCATCCAAAACAAAATGGCCTCCATTTTCATTCCCATGTTAATTTAGGTAACGTCACATCTCTCTAATCCATCTGTATTAAGGAGTTCATTACATTCCACTCCAGTCTCTGAGACATGTTTGTTTAAACTTTAGTGACTGTAATAACTACTATGTGATTCATGGTGAGGTGAATCAGCTTGGTTTCTTGAGATGGATGGTGATCAGTAGATGGTCATTGACAGATCAATATACTGTCAATAACTAGATACAAAATACACAGTACAGTGGATAACCACTCACTCACAATATAAACCATATGCTACAATTGTATACAGTTATTCCAGTCTATTGCTGGCCATTCGTCACAGTTATGTTGAACCAAATGGATAGTGTAATCTTCTGGAGAGTGCTGCTTAGCCCACGCTAATAGAACCACTGATGTTCACATTGAGGTTCCAGCAGGTAGGGTCTGTCTGGGAGAGAGAGGTCCCTGTTGATGCGTAGAGAGAGACAGGGTTAGCATTTAGACAGGTCTGTTTAGCAGACAGACACTCCTAATCAATGGAACCCTGAGGGAGAGAGAGAGAGAAACAATGCCCCTAGGCCCTGACCCTCCAGCTATGCGGCACATTGCACTCATCTCTCTCCTCTTCTCTCTCTCTCTCTCTCTCTCTCTCCACCCCTTCCTCTTTTCCATTCCCCACCTCTATCTTGCACTATCACTCCCATCCAGTCCTCTCTCTCTTACCCCTCTACCCCTCCCTGTCTACCTCCACCCTCTGTCCAGACCCCTCTTCCCCCTTCTCTCTCTCTCTCCTCCCTCAATCTCAGCGTGTCTTCCCCTGTATTGTTCAGAGAGTTCCAAGGTCACCAGGAGCTAGCTCATCAGAGGTCACCAGGAGCTAGCTCATCAGAGGTCACCAGGAGCTAGCTCATCAGAGGTCACCAGGAGCTAGCTCATCAGAGGTCACCAGGAGCTAGCTCATCAGAGGTCACCAGGTGCTGCCTGGGTATTGTGTGTTCACTGCTGCCTTGCATGGAGGAGCTGGTAAAGGGGAGGATGGGAGGAGAGGAGGAGAGTAGGGAGAAAGAATGTCTAATAGCTGGTAATAAGAGGATGAGGAGGAGGGAGAGGGGAGGGGGATCATTGATTAATAACTCAAAAGCGTAGAATTGAAATTCTTTACAACCCAACTCTTTCTTTCTTACTCCCCCCATCTCTCTTTCACACTCTTGGGGATTCTCCTTTTCTAGCTTGATAAGCATTTCTCATTTGTCTCCAGGTTTTTATCAATATGGTTTAAACTCCTAATTATGTCTGATCTGACCCCGACTGTGTCTACTTACCCCTCATTCAGGGAGGTGAGGGCCATTATGTGTGTGTGTGTGTGTGTGTGTGTGGTGTGTGTGTGTGTGTGTGTGTGTGTGTGTGGTGTGTGGTGTGTGGTGTGTGGTGTGTGTGTGTGTGTGTGTGTGTGTGTGTGTGTGTGTGTGTGTGTGTGTGTGTGTGTGTGTGTGTGTGTGTGTGTGTGTGTGTGTGTGTGTGTGTGTGTGTGTGTGTGTGTGTGTGCGTGCGCGCTTGCATGTGTGTATTTGTGTGTGTACCTTTCATGCATGTGGGTTTATGAAAGTGAGTGCTCATTTTCCCTGTTTGATCCATGCATTGTTACTAAGGCGTGCTCCAGGCCCCGAACAAACACCAAGATATATCACAGTATTATCATAGTAATATCATAATAAAATCACAGTAATATCACAGTAATATCAGTAGTATCACAGTAATATCATAGCAATATCACAGTAGAATCATAGTAATATCGCAGTAATATCATAGCAGTATAATAGAAATATCACAGTAGAATCATAGTAATATCACAGTAGTATCATAGTGTGCGCGCTTGCATGTGTGTACCTTTCATGCATGTTTTTTTATTTTAACCTTTATTTTACTAGGCAAGTCAGTTAAGAACAAATTCTTATTTACAATGACGGCCTAGGAACAATGGGTTAACTGCCTTGTTCAGGGGCAGAACGACAGCTCGGGGATTCGATCCGGCAACCTTTCAGTTACGGGCCCAACACTCTAACCACTAGGTTACCTGCCGCCCCAGGTCTGTCATGTAGGTTTATGAAAGTGAGTGCTCATTTTCCCTGTTTGATCCATGCATTGTTACTAAGGCGTGCTCCAGGCCCCGAACAAACACCAAGTTATATCACAGTATTATCATAGTAATATCATAATAAAATCACAGTAATATCACAGTAGTATCACAGTGATATCATAGTAACATCACAGTAGTATCACAGTAATATATGTAGTAATATCAGTAGTAATATCATAGCAGTATCATAGCAATATCACAGTAGAATCATAGTAATATCACAGTAGTATCAGAGTGATATCATAGTAATATCATAGCAGTATCATAGCAGTAAAATATCAGTATCACAGTAGAATCATAGTAATATCTCAGTAGTATCATAGTAATATCACAATAATATCACAGTTGTATCATAGTAATATCACAGTAACCAACAACAAAAACAGAATATTCCAAAGTGCCCTCTTCCATTACATACGCTATGACAGGTGATGTCAATCAGGCTGCATCTCAATTGCCAGGGCTCTGGTCAAAGTAGTGCATTATATGGAGAATAGTGTACCATTTAGGATACACCAACAGTGACTAGGTTGATTTGAGTAGGTGACTGAGAGGCTCATTCACAGAGTACATTCACTTGTAGTTAGGCCATCCAAAACAAAATGAGAGAGTGAGAGAGAGAGCGAGAGAGCGAGAGAGAGAGAGAGAGAGAGAGAGAGGTCAACATCAGGTGTTAGAGCGATGGTCACAATGAGGGTAAAGATTTGGAGGAAGACTATTCCCTATATAGTGCTCACTACTAACTCACTTGGGATGCTCACAGTTCTGGTGTAGAGTACAGTATAGAGTAGAAAGGGACTTTGATTGCAAAGAAAAAGGGTTTTTCTCATTGTGCATACTACCGCACTCCTTGTGCATTGTGCATTCTCCGTTCACGTTCTCTTAAGTATGTTATATTGAGGACGAGAGTGTGGAGAATGGATTTAAACAATACATTATTGTGAGGACGAGAGTGTGGAGACTGTATTAAACAATACATTATTGTGTGGACGAGAGTGTGGAGAATGGATTTAAACAATACATTATTGTGAGGACGAGAGTGTGGCGAATGCATTAAATAATACATTATTGTGAGGACCAGAGTGTGGAGAATACAAGTTCCTGGGAGTCCATATGGACAATAGGCTGGAATGGGATGGTAACACCGGGGCCCTGTACAAAAAAGGCCAGAGCCGACTCTACTTTCTGAGGAGGCTCAGGTCCTTCAACGTGTGCAGTAAACTACTGCATACCTTCTACCAGTCTGTGGTGGCCAGTGCCATCTTTTTTGCAGTGGTGTGCTGCGGAGCAAACATCAAAGCCGGTGATGCTTCTCGGGTAAATAAGCTGATCAGGAAGGCTAGCTCTGTCCTGGGGATGAGCCTTGACACTCTAGAGGAGGTGGCGGAGAGACGGATCCTGGCCAAACTGCTGGCCATCATGGACAACGTCACCCACCCTCTGCACGCTATGGTTATGACGCAGAGGAGCACTTTCAGTCACAGACTGATCCCACCACGGTGTGCCAGAGAGCGCTACAGGAGGTCCTTCCTGCCGGCGGCTATTAGACTATATAATGCCTCACCGGGGTGCCGTGCCGTCGGCAACATAGATCTGGAACTGTTGGGGTGCCAGGACCTAGTTTAACAATTATGCATCCATCCGTAAGTAACTCTGGTCCGTCAGCACTCATTCACTCAGGACCTATTTATTTATTCATGCAGGTCTGTATATACATACTCATGTACAGTTGTTATATCATATCACGTGCAATATTGCTAGTAATTCTTGGACCTAACTTACATAGGCATTCACTCAGGAATGCATGTTAGTATCCTGTCAGTTGCACCTTTTCTCATGGCTTTTAGTATATCAAATGTGCAATACGTGCAGTTGTCTGTAATTAAACCCTGCGCACCAAGGACTGTATTTTAAATGGAATTACTATTATTACCCCAATTATATCATACACACATTTAGCTATTAAAGTATCTCTTCCTGTCATTTACCTGTACAGTTTGTGTAACCATGCAAGTATTCACTTATCTGTAAATATAACTGTATACTTACCTGTACAGCTAATTTAACCAGGCAAAATTTTCACTTACCTGTTCATTTAGCCAGTCTGTCTATTAAGTAAACTATTATTACCCTTGCTCATATCATACGCATTTTTAGCTACTGAAGTATTTCTCTGCCATCGACCTGTATAGTATAGTTAACCATCCAACATCCACCAATGTATAGTGTACATATTCAGCCAACCACCCATACTATGCAATGTCTTTTTATAGCTTTTGCACTCCAGATATCTTGTATTTCTATACTTTTTCATACTGCCGCTCTATGTATCATGTACCGTGTATCTGTCTTTTGTGTACTTTCGTTGTGGCATTTTGCACCTGCCCTGTGTTTTTGTTGTAGCTGCTTGACAATGAAATTTCCTCCCTGGGGGATCAATAAAGTACCTATCTATCTATCTATCTATCTATCTATCTATCTATCTATCTATCTATCTATCTATCTATCTATCTATCTATCTATCTATCTATCTATCTATCTATCTATCTATCTATCTATCTATCTATCTATCTATCTATCTATCTATCTATCTATCTATCTATCAATTTAAACAATACCTTATTGTGAGGACGAGAGTGTGGAGAATGCATTAAACAATACACTATTGTGAGGACCAGAGTGTGGAGAATGATTTAAACAATACATACTGTTTTAGCTCACACTTCAGCTCCCCATTCACTGAACCTTCTTCCAAGATCTACACAAAGCAAAGATGGATGTCAGTTATTTGTGGGTAGCTTGCTAGCTAACAGTAATAGTAGCTAGCCAGTTAGCCCTATTGACTTATTATTGGCTAGCAATCTACGGTACGTAGGCAGGAAAACATGCCAAAATTAACACAGCATGTATTAATTAACGTATAAAGATTAAAGATTGTATTGTGGCAACATATGAGACGTGAATAGGCAACATTTCATTCCGAAGTAGGGGTGTATTTTCTCTCGCTACAGCTCAAATAATGGCCGCCATTCATTTCAATATATGTTGCATAATTTGTGTGTCATATTTCTTTCTTCCGTGCTCCGTTTCGCATACTTTAATTTGGACTCATACACCGACCCTCCCGTGCTCCAATTTGCATGCTCGGAGCACGGTAGTAAGCATTTTGAGAAACACCCAAAGAATGAACTCTCTTTAATGTGATCGTCAAGAGTTAAACTACAGCGTTCGATAGATTATTAACCTGTTGGAGGTGATGTGGGCCTGGCTCTGATTGACAGGGCCAGAGGGCCAGAGGGCCAGAGGGGCAGACGTGGAGTGGGACGAGGATTTAGACCTATCATAAAGGAATTCTCCCCCCAGCCCGTAGCTCATCCTGACACGTTTATGCCTTTTTATTTTCAGGCCCATTGCAGCCAAGCCCCAAGATGTGATTTACTCTGCCTGGCAGGCCTAGGCACTGCAGCAGGAGAGACAGATGGAGGCAGCGGTGGAGAGTGGAAGGGGGGGAAGAGAGAGAGAGAAAGAGCGAGAGAGAGAGAGAGGAAAGGTGACGAGATGGAGGGTGGGAGAGGAAGGGAGAGAGCGAGAGAGAAGAGAGGGAGATAGAGAAAGTAAAGGAGGGATAAAGAGGGACAGAGGGATACTGAGAACAGCAGAGACGTAATGGAGGTTGATACTGAGAACAGCAGAGACGTAATGGAGGTTGATACTGAGAACAGCAGAGACGTAATGGAGATTGATACTGAGAACAGCAGAGACATAATGGAGGTTGATACTGAGAACAGCAGAGACGTAATGGAGATGATACTGAGAACAGCAGAGACGTAATGGAGATTGATACTGAGAACAGCAGAGACGTAATGGAGGTTGATACTGAGAACAGCAGAGACGTAATGGAGGTTGATACTGAGAACAGCAGAGACGTAATGGAGGTTGATACTGAGAACAGCAGAGACGTAATGGAGATGATACTGAGAACAGCAGAGACGTAATGGAGGTTGATACTGAGAACAGCAGAGACGTAATGGAGATGATACTGAGAACAGCAGAGACTTAATGGAGGTTGATTCATAAGAACAGCAGAGACGTAATGAAGGTTGATACTGAGAACAGCAGAGACGTAATGGAGGTTGATACTGAGAACAGCAGAGACGTAATGGAGGTTGATACTGAGAACAGCAGAGACGTAATGGAGGTTGATACTGAGAACAGCAGAGACGTAATGGAGGTTGAAAAGAGAATGGGAGGAAGAGAAAAGATGGGGAACATTACATAAGGAAGGACAATGAGACAGGGAAGACAGAGGAGAAGGAGAGATGGAGGAAAGAGAATGAAACCCCTCTCTTGCTCTCCTACTTGCAATCCCTCCTCCCTTCTCCCTCATCTGCTCTCATCCTCTCCTCCTTTTCCCCCCTCTCCATCCTTTCTTCCTTCCCTGTTCATCCCTCTCTCTAATGAGTTATTGGGCCTGTCTGGCCCAGGAAGAGAGCAACCATCTATCCACAGGCTGGCGCCCTGACAGCCTAAATCACTACACCCCTCCATCCATCCCTCCATCTCTCCCCCCAGGCGTCCGGGACACCCCACACAATCCCTCTCCCCCTCCCTATCCTCTGCCTGCCTGGCTGGCTGTCCCGAGGTGTGTAAAATATTCATGGCAGCCCATTGATTGGGGAAGGCGGCGTTAGGAGGCCATTTGGAGGAGGGCTCAGGCCTCATCCTGAACACACCAGACAGACAGCTCACTGTTAGCTACAGCAGGAGGTGGGGGAGGAGGAGGGAGTTAGAGTGAAGGAGAAGGGGGAGAGAAAGGGGGAGGCAGGCTTCAACTGAGGAGAGGTCCTCACTACAAGACAGCTCAATGAGGAGAGGGAGATGGAAGGAGATAAGGAGAAGGAGGTAGGGAGGAGGGAGGTCTTCTATAGGTGATTAGGGTCAGAGAGCTGATGGGAGGATAGGGGGTTACAGGGTTGTTTCCCCTCTCTCTCTCTCTCTCTCTCTCTCTGTCAGTGTCTCTTACGTTTCTTCTCTGTGTTTCAGACTGAGAGCAGACTCTTGTTTCCGTGACGGCTGTCAGTTGCCGTGATGAGGAGACGTTGTCATAATAATGTTCTGCAGCTTTGTCTCACTCCCAACCAGCCACAGCCAGCACTCCGCCTCGCTCTGTAATTGGTACAGTGTGGCTGGCTGTCTTGCTGTACAGACAGACAGACAGACAGACAGACAGGCAGGCAGGCAGGCAGGCAGGCAGGCAGGCAGGCAGGCAGGCAGGCAGGCAGGCAGGCAGGCAGACAGACAGACAGACAGACAGACAGACAGACAGACAGACAGACAGACAGACAGACAGAGAAGACAGAGAAAGAAGACAGAGAAAGAAGACAGAGAGAAAGAGAGGAAAATAATAGAGAGAGAAAGAAAGGAGAGAGATAAAGAAGAGAGAGAGAACAGACAATAGACACAACCTTTGTCTGTTTCTGTGTTTCTCCCTTTATCAACCCTCTCCCCTCGGTTTGTGTTTGACTGGCTCAGTCAAGTCCACTTAAGGTTAGGGCAATATTATGGTCCCAAATGTCACCCTCTCCCCTCTATAATGCACTACTCTATTTTTTTCATGTAGGGAATAGGGTGCCATTTGATACAACAACTGTGTAGTCTGGAAGATGCTGCTGCTGCTTCTGCTGCTGCTGATGATGATGATGATGATGATGATGGTCTGTGATATGTGAGCTCTATTTTTGTTAATATCTGAATAGAATGATGGTGGTTGCTAAGAATTGTACATTGTTTGTTTTCAGGGTTAGCTCTCCTATCACACATTCCCACACTTTGTTGTTTTGTTTTGTCGTTGAAGATCATTGTCAACAGTGGGTTTAATCTCCCCATAACAGTTGGTGGTAGTGTCTTTTATTCATGTTCAATTAACACACTACTAATTGCCATGCACTCCCATGCACTGCATGCACTCACACACACACACACACACACACACACACACACACACACACACACACACACACACACACACACACACACACACACACACACACACACACGCACACACACACAATGAATTGAAAGATCTGTTATCGCAGATAGAGACTATTAAAGCGTGTGTGACAGGGGTCCCTATCTATGCTCTCATCCTTTAGCGCTTAATTTAGAAGCCATTTGTCTCCGCTATGGGGGGGGGGGGGGGGGGGGGGGGCTGGGGGGGGTATAGGGGTGAGGCACAGGGGGTGGGGGGAGGGCGTACTGAATAATAGATGGACCTTGTTCCCTTCCTCTCGCCGTGGGGTGTGTGTGTCACTCTCCACCACAACAAGGTGTAGGAAAAACCTTCCCGGCGCCTTGCGGCTGATCTGCACTCTGAGCGCCACGCTGCAGAAAAAGGACTACCCTACGAGGGGTGTGAAAAGAGATTTTCAGCTCGCCGTCAGGGGGTGGCTGTGGCGGACTGTCCGTTATCACTGGGCTGTCGTGGTTACCTCTTTCACTCCAATCCCCTCTCTTTCCCCCGGTAAAGGACGTTTATCATGAAGAGTGGACTGGTACGACGGCAGCGTGAGGTTGATACATCGCCGCGGCCTTGTGCGAATGAATAGGCCAGTAATTATTCCGTTAAAAGGCTGGTCGGACAAAGAGAGTCGAGCTATAATTTTAATTGTTTTGTTTCCCTGCAGCCAGAGCCCGTCCGGTGATTGACACCTAACGAATGGAAACGGCTATTTATATCCAATGCACTAATTGTAAAATGTAATAAGGTTCTTGGGGAGGGGATTTTTCCATTCCTTGCCCTTCCTACTCTGGCCCCCTCTCTCAATTAAATAAAATTCAATTTAAGGGCTTAACATATGTTAACATTGCCAAAGCAAGTGAAGTAGATAATAAACAAAAGTGAAATAAACAATTAAAAATTAACAGTAAACATTACACTCACAGAAGTTCCAAAAGAATAAAGACATTTCAAATGTCGATGTGCAAATGGTTAAAGTAGCTTCCCACAATAAGTTGGGTGAATTTTGGCCCATTCCTCCTGACAGAAATGGTGTAACTGAGTCAGGTTTGAAGGCCTCCTTGCTCGCACACACTTTTTCTGTTCTGCCCACAAATGTTCTATAGGATTGGGGTCAGGGCTTTGTGATGGCCACTCCAATACCTTGACTTTGTTGTCCTTAAGCCATTTTGCCACAACTTTGGAAGTATGCTTGGGGTCATTGTCCATTTGGAAGACCCATTTGTGAACAAGCTTTAACTTCCTGACTGATGTCTTGAGGTGTTGCTTCAATATATCCACAATTTTTCTTCCTCATGATGCCATCTATGTTTTATTTTTTTTGCCCTACGAATTCATATTTATTATATAAATAGGCCCTTTAACTTTTGTCTGGCTTGCCATTCCAAATAAAATGTAATATTTTTTGCTCAAATAATTTAAAAAGCAGGTCGCTAGGTGTAAGCAAAACCATAAGCAAATAGGTAAACTGTGATATAACTAAAGAGTTAATCAGGGTGATTTTTCCACAAATAAACATGTATTTTCCTTTATATTATATTATCTCCAATGTATCGTCCATGTAAAAAACCTGTCTGATTAGGATGAATAATATCAGACAAAACCTTTTTAATTCTATGCGCTAAGCATTTAGCTAGAATTTTTGCATCACAACACTGAAGTGTAAGAGGCCTCCAATTTTTTAAATGGACTGGATCTTTATATATACCGCTTGGATCCTGTTTCAGTAATAATGAAATCAGACCTTCTTGTTGAGTGTCCGATAATCTACCATTTATATAAGAGTGGTTAAAACATGCTAATAGTGGTCCTCTGAGTATATACCTCCACTGGTATGCCATCCAGCCCTGGAATTTTCCTGGACTTAAAGGCTTTGATAGCATCAAGAAGTTCCTCCTCTTGATGGCCTTCACATGAGTCTTTCTGTACAGATATTAATTTTACATTAATTGTATGGATTTTTTTTCGTAAAAATAGTTTTGGTTAGTGTAGATGGAGGAGACTGAAATGAGAACATATGCTTAAAGTACTTTACTTCCTCTTTCAAAATCGCGTTCGGTGAGTCATGAGTGACTCCATCATTTGTAACAAGTCTCAGCAAATTCTTTTCAGTAGCATTTCCATGTTGAAGATTGAAAAAAAAATAGTGTATTTTTCTCCATATTCCATAGCTAGCTTAATTAAGCCTCCGCCATGTATATCACACTAGGCCAGGGTATTTAAGCCTCCATATATCCACTACTTCCAATATATCCATGACATTCATTATTTCCTTAAGTGATAGCTTGTAGTGTGATTTCCTTTACGGTCCATAGGGGTATTATAATAATATTGTTTGTGTACATAGATTTTATAATGTTGTATGTTTTTCCCCCAACACCACTTTCCATCAGTTTGTATAGCAGACACTCACGCCAAATTGAGTCAAAAGCTTTTTTTAAATCAACAAAGCATGAGAAGACTTTAACTTTGTTTTGGTTTGTTTGTTTGTCAATTAGGGTGTGCAGGGTGAATATGTGGTCTGTCGTACAATAATTTGGTAAAAAGCCATTTTGACATTTGCTCAACACATTGTTTTAACTAAGTAAAAGAACTAGTCGGCTGTTAATGATAATGTAGATGATTTTTCCAATGTTGCTGTTGACGCATATCCACTGTATTTATTGGGGTCAAATTTGTCTCCACTTTTGTGGATTTTGGGGATCAGTACTTGGTTCCATATATTGGGGAAGATGCCAGAGCTAAGGATGATGTTAAAGAGTTTAAGTATAGCCAATTGGAATTTGTGGTCTGTATATGTGATCATTTAATTGAGGATACGATCACCACCACAGGCATTTTTTTTTATGTAATTGGAGAATCCCGTGGGTTCTGGTAGTCTTTAATAGTTGATTCTAGGATTTGCATTTGATCATGTATATTTATTTGCTCTTTGTTCTTTGTTATAGGGCCAAAAAGATTGGAGAAGTGGTTTACCCATACATCTCCATTTTGGATAGATAACTCTTCATGTTGTTTGTTTAGTGTTTTCCAATTTTCCCAGAAGTGGTTAGAGTCTATGGATTCTTCAATTACATTGAGCTGATTTCTGACGTGCTGTTCCTTCTTTTTCCGTAGTATATCTCTGCATTGTTTTAGTGATTCACCAAAGTGAAGGCGTAGACTCAGGTTTTCTGGGTCTCTATGTTTTTGGTTGGATAGGTTTTTCAATGTCTTTCTTAGGTTTTTGCATTCTTCATCAAACCATTTGTCATTGTTGTAAATGTTGTTAGGTTGTCTGCTTGAAATGTTTAGGTTCGATAGGGAAGCTGAGAGGTCAAATATACTGTTTAGGTTTTCTACTGCCAAGTTTACACCTTCACTATTACAGTGAAATGTTTTGTCCAGGAAGTTGTCTAAAAGGGATTTAATTTGCCTAATTGTTTTTTGTAGGTTTCCACACTACTTTCCTTCCATCTATAGCATTTCTTAATATTATTCAGTTCCTTTGGCTTTGATGCCTCATGATTGAGTACTTCTCTGTTCAAGTAGAGTGTGATTTTGCTGTGATCTGATACGGGTGTCAGTGGACTGACTGTGAATGTTCTAAGAGACTCTGGGTTGAGGTCAGTGATAAAGTAGTCTACTGTACAGTACTACTGCCAAGAGATGAGCTATAGGTGTACCTACCGTAGGAGTCTCCTCGAAGCCTACCACTGACTATGTACATACCCAGCATCCGGCAGAGCTGAAGGAGTTGTGACCCGTTTTTGTTGGTTATGTGGTCGTAGTTGTGTCTAGGGGGGAATATGGGGGAGGGAATGCTGTCACCTCCAGGTAGGTGTTTGTCCCCCTGTGTGCTGAGGGTGTCAGGTTCTTGTCCAGTTCTGGCATTTAGGTCGCTCTCTCTATCTCGTCTTCCCTTGAGTCCCCTGCTTCACGTATAGAATTGTATATTTTCTGCTACAATTCTATACGGTTACCCCTCTGTTCTCTCTATCTGCCCCCTCACCATCCCTCTCTTCTCTTTTGGCTCCTCACTGACCTGCAGACCCATTTTTTACCCAATATCTTATCCTCCCTATCTGACTCCCTCTGTGTGTGTGTGTGTGTGTGTGTGTGTGTGTGTGTGTGTGTGTGTGTGTGTGTGTGTGTGTGTGTGTGTGTGTGTGTGTGTGTGTGTGTGTGTGTGTGTGTGTGTGTGTGTGTGTGTGTGTGTGTGTGTGTGTGTGTGTGTGTGTGTGCCTCTTTATGTGTATGTGGCATGTGTGTGTGGTAGACAGGGGTAATTGAGCTCAGAGAGTTTTCTATCTTTGGTGGCAGAGGGGAAATTGGAATCTTCAGAATCCATTAGAGATGTCTCTCACAGTCTCTCCTGATGTGTGTGTGTGTGGGGGGGGGGGGGTTAACAGTGAGGAATGGGTATAATGGTGACGGCGATGGTGTAGGTTAGAGTCAGGGATAGCCCTGAGATAAAACATGACAGAGGAGGAAGCAGTAGAAAGCTTACGCCTTGCCTACCCTATTCCCTATCTAGTGCACTATTTTTGACTATGTAGGAAATACAGGGAATCCAGTGGAAATACAGTGCCATTTGGAAAACACCCTACCTCGAACACAGAACCAGGGAGTTTCTTTACAATTCAAATGAAAGCCCAGGTCACTGTGACATTGATAGCTTGCTGTACAAAACATTAGGAACTCTACTTATTTGTGCATTGGGCGGCAGGTAGCCTAGCGGTTAGAGTGTAGGGCCAGTAACTGAAAGGTCGCTGGTTCCAATATCCGAGCCGACAAGATGAAAAACCTGTCTATGTGTCCTTGAGCAAGGCACTAACCATAATATGCTCCAGGGGCTGACCCTGTAGGTAAGCTGTCATTGTAAATAAGAATTTGTTCTTAACTGACTTGCCTAGTTAAATAAAGGTTAAATACAAATAAATAAAAATCATTAATGAATTGATCCAGCATGACTTGATCAGTGTGTGCGTGTTTCTATGTGTGTGTGTGTGTTGTATAGGTGTGCAGAATGCTTCTCAAACACCACAGGATGAGATAGAGAGAGGGGATGGAAGGAAAACGATGGAGTGAACAGGGGAGAAAATGAAGGAGAGAGAGAAAATAGAGGAATAGAGAGGAGCAGCAGATGGTCTCATGCTCCCTCCCTATGGAGCAATCTCTCTTGCTCTCGCTCTCTGAAATCTGCACATCACACAGATTAAATGTATGCACGTATATTCAAACGCTCGCACACAAAACCACATACACAACCACACACACTGAAATTCACATTTGTATGGGTTGTTAAGTTGTGTGTGCTTTGCAGAGTTAGCAAATGTCCCAAATGGCTACACATTCTGTATATAGTGCACTACTTTTCACCAGAACATATTTAAAACCAGTGTGAATGGGCATACTTGGACATTTGCAAAAGTTGTAATAGAGCATAATATTGGGAGGATGTGTTATATGTAGAAGAGGTGCTGAACTGCATTGGCCTGATGAGTATCTTTACCTAAGACCTAAAGACTTGTGTTAGCACCCAGAGCTAAAGCCTATAGGAGGTTAGTTGAAGCCATATCATAGTGTCTGTTGTGGGTTAAAACTAGTTTTCAGAGTGTGTGTGTAACGATTAGCTAGTTTTAATGGGAAAATAATGCCAGGGCCAGTGGGACATTTAATCCATCTGGGCTGATTCTGTTTCCATCACAGTTATTGATCACTAGTCAGGTGACAAATCAAACAGGGGGCCGCTCTGCTCGCTGGGAGGGTGTGTGTGTGGGGCATGTCTGACACAGAATGTTAGTGTGTCTCCATGCATTACAGCATCAATAGCGACAGAAACATCTGCTGTTAGAAAGTGTTTTTGTGTTTTAAGACAGTATCAAGTTGGATGAAAACCCTCTGTCAGTGAAACCTGGTTAGTAACATCTACTTAGACAGTAACCTGTACATTCATTGACAACAGTAAACTATGTTTGAATGCACCCAAACTCATCTTTTTCTCTAATTTTCTGTCTCTTCTCAATTAAATTCAAGGGGCTTTACTGGCATGGAAAACATGTTTACATTGCCAAAGCAAGTGAAATGGGTAAACACAAGTGAAATAAACAATAACAAGTTAACAGTAAATATTACACTCACACAAGTTCCAAAATATTTAAAGATGTTTCAAATGTCATGTCTATATAAAGTGTTGTAACGATGTGCAAATAGTTAGGTATTCTGCCACTGTGCACTCTCTGTTTAGGGCCAAATAGCATTCTAGTTTGCACAGTTCTTTTGTTAATTCTTTCCAATGTGTCAAGTAGTTATCTTTTTGTTTTCTCATGATTTGGTTTGGTCTAATTGTGTTGCTGTCTTGGGGCTCTGTGGGGTCTGTTTGGGACTTTCTTTACCAATACCTCTTCTCTCTAACACTTTCTCATTCTCTCCTTTCCTGTCTCCACCAGTCTCTCCTACTCCCCTTCCTCTCTCCTTTACCCCCGTTCTCTCTCTCCCTCTCTCTCCTAGCCACGTTCCCTTACCCTCCCGCCCTCATCCCACCTCACTCTCCCCCTCCCTGTCTCTAAGTGCTATTGGCTATAAAGGGGCAGTAGATCAGCAGCCGATTAATACTGCTGCTCCTGACTATAACATCCTCCTCTGATTAATACTGCTGCTCCTGACTATAACATCCTCCTCTGATTAATACAGCTGCTCCTGACTATAACATCCTCCTCTGATTAATACTGCTGCTCCTGACTAACACTCTTCTCTGATTAATACTGCTGCTCCTGACTATAACATCCTCCTCTGATTAATACAGCTGCTCCTGACTATAACATCCTCCTCTGATTAATACTGCTGCTTCTGACTAACACCCTCTCTGTTTAATACTGCTGCTCCTGACTAACACCCTCCTCTGATTAATACTGCTGCTCCTGACTAACACCCTCCTCTGATTAATACTGCTGCTCCTGACTAACACTCTTCTCTGATTAATACTGCTGCTCCTGACTATAACATCCTCCTCTGATTAATACTGCTGCTCCTGACTAACACCCTCCTCTGATTAATACTGCTGCTCCTGACTAACACCCTCCTCTGATTAATACTGCTGCTCCTGACTAACACTCTTCTCTGATTAATACTGCTGCTCCTGACTAACACCCTCTCTGTTTAATACTGCTGCTCCTGACTAACACTCTTCTCTGATTAATACTGCTGCTCCTGACTAACATCCTCCTCTGATTAATACAGCTGCTCCTGACTAACACCCTCCTCTGATTAATACAGCTGCTCCTGACTCGTAACAACACCCTCCTCTCACCTCCCTCCCACCCCTCTGCCCCACCTCCCCCCTCTCACCACTTCCCCCCTCTCAGTTTCTCTTCCCTCTCACCTCCTCCCTCTCTTGCCTCCCTCACACCCCCCATCTCACCACTTCCCCCCTCTCAGCTTCTCCTCCCTCTCACCTACTCCCTCTCTTGCCTCCCTCCCACCCCTCTGCCCCAACTCACCTTCTTCCTCCCATCCCCAGCCGCTGCTGCCCGTCTGTGACACCTCCCTTTCCCTCCAACCCAACTTGTGCCTTGACAAAGTGGTTGTGATTGGTGACCATTGCACTTGATTGCTGGGTCATCTCTCTCTCTGTGCATTTGTGTTTAAAACAGAGCACGTTTTTTGAGTGTCTGTGTGTGTATCAGAGGTTGTGTGTCAGCAGGTTCCTTGTGTGCGCGCCTGTGTGTGTTTCTATCAGGGCAGGGTTAGATCCTGGCTATGTGACACTGATCCTGGCAGACAGAGATTGGCGAGGGCCACATAGGGAAGTGACCACTGTAAGACCGGAGAGAAACCTTTTACCGGCCGCCGCCGGACACTGATGAATGGACATGGGCCGTTATCGAACGCTACCCTAATCAGCCCAACGATCCACCAGCAACAACATTTTTCAATTTTGTCCCAGCTCATACGGGGCGGGACGTCAGCCACGTCAGGTTCCATTGGCCCAGCCCTCTGTCACTCGGAATAGACCATGATTAGGTACATTACCAGATTATCAAACACAAGTTGCTCGTCTTGGAGGTGAAAGGGTGCGTGAGGCTCAGGTGTGGAGGAAGGCTTGTGTGTGTGTGTGTGTGTGTGTGGATTGGTGTGATGTAGGATGGTAATGGAGAAAGTGTGTGTGTGTGTGTGGAGGGGGGGGGGGGGTTAGTGTTACATGGGTCAAAAATGAAACTTTCAAAAAAAGAAGAATGAGCTTCTAGATATCAGAACAGCAATTACTCTCCTCGAACTGAGCAAAGATTTTTTCTTTAATGAGTCTGATGCGAAGGATATAATGTTGCTCCCAGACAAGGCCCAAATGCCTGTCATTCGCATTAAGAAAATAAGGAAATGCAGGGGGCAGAGATCAGGGTGCCTTGTGAGAATTCGTCGGCGAGTGGGGAACCTGCCTCTACCATCCGTTCTATTGGCCAACGTGCAATCACTGGAGAATAAACTGGATGAGCTCCGTTAGAGACTATCCTACAAATGGGACATTAAAAACGATAATATCTTATGTTTCACAGAGTAGCGGCTGAACAACGACATGGATAATATACTGTGGGCTGAGTTTTCCGTGCATCGGCAGGACAGAACAGCTACGTCCTTTAAGACGAGGGGTGTGGGTGTGTGTATTTGTCAATTACCCCGAACCATCAAACAGGCAAAGCATCAATACAGGACTAAGATTGAATCCTACTACACCGGCTCTGACGCTCTTCCGATGTGGCAGGGCTTGCAAACTATTAAGGACTACAAAGGGAAACCCAGCTGCAAGCTGCCCAGTGACGCGAACCTACCAGACGGGCTAAATGCCTTTTATGTTCCCTTCGAGGCAAGCAACACTGAAGCATGCATGAGAGCACCAGCTATTCCGGACGACTGTGTAATCGCGCTCTCTGTAGCCGATGTGAGCAAGACCTTTAAACAGGTCAACATTCACAAGGCTGCGGGGCCAGACAGATTAACATCCTCAGGGGTGTGTGCTTAGTCCCCTCCTGTACCCACGACTGCGTGGCCAAGCACGATTCCAACACCATCATTAAGTTTGCTGACGACACAACGGTGGTAGGCCTGATCACCGACAATGATGAGACAGCCTATAGGGAGGAGGTCAGAGACCTGGTAGTGTGGTGCCAGGACAACAACACGCCCCCATTTACATTGACAGGGCTGGTTGAGAGTTTCAAGTTCCTTGGTGTCCACATCACCACTAAATCATAGTCCATAAACACCAAGAAAGTCATGAAGAGGGCACGACAACACCTTTTCCTCCTCAGGAGACTGAAAGATTTGGCATGGGTTCCCAGATCCTCAAAAAGTTCTACAGCTGTACCATTGAGAGCATCCTGACCAGTTGCATCTCAGCCTGATATGGCATCCAACCATAAGGCGCTATAGAGGGTAGTGCGTACGGCCCAGTACATCACTGGGGCCAAGCTTCCTGCCATCCAGGACCTATATATTAGGCGGTGTCAGAGGAAGGCCAAAAAATTACCAAAGACTCCAGTCACCCAAGTCATACTGTTCCCTCTGCTACCGCATGGCAAGCAGTAACGGAGCGCCAACTCTAGGTCCAAAAGGCTCCATAACAGCTTCTACCCCATAGCCATCAGACTGCTGAACAATTAATCAAATGGGCACCTGGACCATTTTTATTGACACCCCCCCTCACCCCTCTTTGTTTTTACACTGCTGCTACTCGCTGTTTATTATCTATGCATAGTCACTTTACCCCTACCTACATGTACAACTGACCTCAACTAACCTGTACCCCACACATTGACTTGGTACCCCTGTATACAGCCTCATTGCTATTTTATTACTTTTTTATATTTAATAATTGTTACTTTAGTTTATTTAGTAAATATTTTCTTAACTCTATTTTCTTAAAACTGCATTGTTGGTTAAGGGCTTGTAAGTAGGCATTTCATGGTAAGGTCTACACCTGTTGTATTTGGCGCATGTGACAAATACAATTTGATTTGATTGATTTGAAATACAAATTAATATCGAGGGATATTTGATATTCATAGCTCAACATTCCATCTCTGTAGGGTTGTCAAGAGACTAGAATGGCTCAAAACGTAAAACAGCCATAAAATAAGTTTGTAGTTTTTCATTTTGTTTCCCTCCATTGAACACATACAGATGTAATATAGACACAGGGTACAACACTCCCCATCCGAACGTGAAATATCAACTGTGAAAATATAATATGTGAAATATCAACTGTGAAATTTCATCTGTCGCCTAGAAAGCCAGTCACCTGCCCAGTCTGGGATGTTGACTAATGTGACAGAAAATTAACAATTAAAAATATCACACAAGCCTGGAGCGTCGGGCAGCGCGTTCACAATTCACTAGACACCCTAATTGTTTTGTAGAACAATCGTGTTGGAGTTTTGTTTTGTAGTTAAGGAACGCATCAATGCACACTGGAAATTGAGTTATAAATTACTGTGCTGAAATAGACTTACCATGAATACGCAATATCTGAACTGTACAAATACCCATCCTTTCTTTGAGCACCGTGAAGCAGCATTTCATTTTATAAGGAAATTGACTACAGGCCCTGGAGGAACGAAACGGTTTTTATGTGTGCGCCTGTGTGTAGTGCTCAGGTGTTACCCAGCATGCTGTTGAGGGTGCACGTTAAAAGGTCAAACAAAAACACACTCAGTCTGTACAGTTTTAATATCACGCCTTCTGTATGGGTGTGCATGGTGCATGTGTTACAGAGTGTCATGAATATCATTAGGTCTCTGTACTGCTGCAGAGTAGTGACTTCTCCTCTGACAGGTCATTGGCCTATTAAATGCGGCAGGTAGCCTAGCGGTTAAGAGCGTTGAGCCAGTAAACTAAAGGTTTCTGGATTGAATCCCTGAGCTGACTAGATCAACAAAAATATATTGATGTGCCTTTGAGCAAGGCACTTAACCCTAATTGCTCCTGTAAATCGCTCTGGATAAGAGCATCCGCTAAATGACAAATGATATCTGGGACCTGAGGGGACGGGCTGGCTAGGTTTTTGGTTAAAGTGGGTTGCAGGACAGGAGTGGAGGGAGACGGTGACCAATGCAGTCTTATTTGAACCTTCACCTGTTTTCCCCACTTTCAATATATGTGCTGCCCAGTATACTTAACCCCAAATTGACACAAAAGCACACGAACAGCAACCCCCCTCAGGTCCTGCTGCTGTCAGGTAAATCCTTGGAGCGCTTAATAACGGATTAATTAATTACCCCTCTTTAATTAGTATAGCTCACCTGGCAGAACTGACGAGGTGCTGCTGGTGACCAGGTCTAGATTACTATAGCAGGAAGAAATACACACCAAATAAATTAACTCATCAGCATACACAAACCAAGGTGTGTGTTCGGTCTGCTGGCCTGTCTTTGTGAGAGGGGAAGTGACATTAGCCAGCAGCTGTGAAACACATCCTGTCAGTACGCCCCAATCACCACCCAGTCAGCACTCTGCCAGACCTGACACACACCCACACACTTTCATAAGCTAAGTAGCCTACACACCAAGTGCTTTCCCCCGCTTCTCCTGTCAGGGGAGAAATGCTCCCAGAGTTTAAGACGTTGCTACACAGTGTGTGAGGTGAGAGAAATAGATGGGAAACACTATTCACGCCACTTCAATACTGAAGTGACTTTTCTGTATGTTAGAACTCACGCAGCAGGTTAGTAAAATGAACATAGTAGTTTAGGAGACTGAGGTTAAGGTTAGGAAAAGGGCTTGCAAAAATGCTCTCCTAACCTGCAAGGAAAATCACTTTGTATCGAAGTGGCGTGAACTATACAGCGCTAGAGGAGAGAAAGGTTGAATCACCTAGACAAGGGTACTTACTATACAACACTGTGCAGCCATCCCTTCCACAGCAGACCCAGGATTTCAAACCCACAACACAACGTGCCTCATACGTACAGGCCACAACATGGCACTGACCCAGAAAAGCTATATCTAGGCAATATAAACCCAAAGGCTCAACATTGAGACTTCAGTGAACGCTTGCGAAGCATACCAGGCCGGGGTATGAGAAGTCAATAAGTGAAACATTATTCCTTTGTTAAATTCTCACAACATAGATTCATGCCAATTTAATTTAATAAGTAGTTTAACATGTTATTACTCCAACCAGGCAGGTAGCCAGGCAGGTAGCCTAGTGGTTAGAGTGTTGGGCCCGTAACTGAAAGGTTGCCGGATCGAATCCCCGAGCTGACAAGGTATAAATCTGTCGTTCTGCCCCTGAACAAGGCAGTTAACCCACTGTTCCTAGGCCGTCATTGTAAATAAGAATTTGTTCTTAACTGACTTGCCTAGTAAAATAAAGGTTAAATAAAAAAAAAACCTAGTGAAATTTACGAACTGATACGTTATGTCAAAAACAACTTAATCCAAGGAGTGCCTTGGTCGACGGCCTGCACATAAACTGTTTGGTACGAGACGACCATTAGACTCGATTACGTGTTTCTGTGCATGAGTTCAGATAGCCAATGTCGCCATGACTTCGCCTACAAGCGTGCGTGATCTGGGATTTCTATTACAGAAGCAGTTTCTACCCATCTTCATACTGTACCGTCTTTGACTATAGTTTAAGGAATTCTTTGAAGATTCTTCTGAATTTACAAATCAGACAAGCATTGTGAATCTTAAACTGTGGACATTAGATGTAAAGGAGATGAATACATTGAACTTGTTCAATCTCAAAGGAAACTCATTTTAGATGTTAAAACGCCCTCTACTGGGCTGATACCACAGTACATCTGGTGAGGCATCCAGTACATCTTCTCATCAAGTTTATCAGGTTGTTTGTGGCATGTCCCATAGTTCAATGGCTGTTCGAAGTAGCTGCTTATTGGCGGGAACTGGAACATGCTGTTGCACAAACATGCTCAATGGGTGACATGTCTGGTGAGTATGTAGGCCATGAGGAATTGGGACATGTTCAGCTTCCAGGAATTATGTACAGATCCTTGCATTATGCTGAAACATGAGGTGATGGCGGCAGATGAATGGCACAACAATGGGCCTCAGGATCTCATCAAGGTATCTCTGCATTCAAATTGCCATTGATAAAATGCAATCGTTTTCGTAGATTCTACCTGCCCATACCATAACCCCACCATGGGGCACTACACAACATTATCAGCAAATTGCTCACCCACGACACCAAACTCGCTGTCTGCCATCTGCCTGTTACAGTTGAAACCAGGATTCAGCCGTGAAGCGCACACTCCTCCAGCGTGCCAATGGCCATCGAAGGTGAGCATTTGCCCACTGACAGTTACGACGCAACACTGCAGTCAGGTCAAGACCCTGGTGATGACAAGCACGCAGAGGAGATTTCCTGGTGACAGTTTGTGCAGAAATCCTTTGGCATCTGTGTTGTGTGACAAAACTAAACATTTTAGAGCTGTCTTGTCCCTAGCACAAGGTGCATCTGTGTAATAATGCTGCTTAATATTCCACACCTGTCAGGTGGATGTATTATCTTTGCAAAGGAGAAATGCCAATTAACAGGGATGTAAACAAATGTGCACAAATTGAGAATATTTGTGCGTATTGAACATTTCTGGGATCTTTTATTTCAGCTCATGAAACATGGAACCAACACTATACATGTTTATGTTCAGTATAGATAGAATCACTCATAAGAACAGAAGACATCTAGGGCAGAGGCTGGTGGGAGGAGCTAAGAGGACAGCGTCATGGTAATGGAATAGAGTCTAACGTGGTTTCCTTATGTTTGATACCATTCCAGCCAGTACAATGAGCCAGTCCAATAGCACCTCCCACCAGCCTCCTCTGCCTAGGCCTACTGAAGGAAAGCCCAGGTATAACCTTTAACGAAAAGGACAAGAAACCAATGCACATTTCAACCAAAATTACTTGGCCATTCAAGGATTTCAAAGGGCACCAACCACCAAGTCAAAGAACCATCAACTTTTCTTTAAAAAAAAGAAAGATATTTATTGATACTTGAATACTCATTTAAAAGTATTTTACAAAATATTTTTTAAAAAGTGAACTTATACAACACTTTTCATCCCTTGCTAACCTTAGAGCACAGTATAATAGTGCAAATAAAAATAAACTAAGTATCATTTTCCCAGTATCATTGCAGGTTACCTAATAAATACATGAACAGAAAAAAAATAAAGTTAAAGAGTTTAAGACTGAGATATTGCATTAAGACAACATTCCATTTTGGACAAGAGACTCATTCACTAGCAACACTAGTCGGGCCACAAGAGGGTGCATCAACATAACATATCCTTTAAGAAAACATATAGCTCAGATATTTTAAAAAGTCAGATGGGACGCAGAGAGAATTCCAACAGAACCACAAAAATACCTTTCTACACCGCCTGTTCATCTTCAGAGGTTTGAGAAGCGCACCTGGAACAGCAGCAAACAGTCTGTGGGGCGGTTTCCTGGACTAAGATTAAGCCTAGTCCTGGACTAAAACGCCCTTTCAATGGAGAATCTCCATTTAGCATGATTTTTGGTGCAGGACTAAGCTTAATCTTTGTGTAGGAAACAGCCTGTGTGTGTGTGTGTGTGTGTAAGTGCTGTGTCAGGGCTCCATGTGTTCCTGGTCACACGAGGACTCTGACAGACTGCTGAAGAAGCCACCATCCCGGATGGTAATGTTGCCATCATAATTCTCACAGGTGCTGCAGTCAAAGCGCCGGTGGCTGGGGCTCTGGGGGACCCCAGAGTCATGGCTGTGGCCCATACTTGACGACGTAGTGCTGGGGAGGCAGAGGGGAGAATATGAAAGTACACAATGAGTAAAAGAGCAGAGGTCATTTTGGTTTGCATTGTTTCTCCGTCAACAGTTCAGCTGATGTCAACTTTTCCATGGAGTCAATCAACGGATGTCATTGAAAAACAGTCGCTCAATCCGTAACATCCATACTCTTACCTTTCGCAGTCTGAGTCGAAGTACCCCCTGCTGCACTTCTCTATGGGGAAGCGTGTGCGGTGACCGTCACTACACATCTGAATGGCCTGGGCCACTGTGTAGCGCGTCTGGCCCGAGACACACGCCTCCATCTTGGTCATGCTCAGCTGGGATTGGAGGAACAGGTGCACTCTACTGTCAGAAAGCAGCAGGGGGTCCTGGAGGACACTGGGGAGGAGGATATTTTTTTACTTGCAGTAGATACAGTTGAAGTCGGAGGTTTACATACACCTTAGCCAAATACATTTAAAATCAGTTTCACAATTCCTGAACATTTAATCCTAGTAAAGGTTCCCTATTTTAGGTCAGTATTTTGAGAATGTGAAATGTCAGAATAATATTAGAGAATGATTTATTTCAGCTTTTATTTCTTTCACATTCCCAGTGAATCAGAAGTTTACATACTCAATTATTGTACAAACTATTTATTTTTTCCAAACTACTGTTTGTACAGATGAATGTGGTACCTTCAGGCGTATGGAAATTGCTCCCAAGGATGAACCACACTTGTGGAGGTCAAAAAAAGAAAAAAGAAAAAAAAAAGAGGTCTTGGCTGATTTCTTTTGATTTTCCCATGATGTCGAGCAAAGAGGCACTGAGTTTGAAGGTAGGCCTTGAAATACATCCACAGATACACCTCCAATTGACTCCAATTATGTCAATTAGCCTATCAGAAGCTAAAGCCATGACATCATTTTCTGGAATTTTCCAAGCTGTTTAAAGGCACAGTCAACCTAGTGTATGTAAACTTCTGACCCAGTGGAAGTGAAATAATCTGTCTGTAAACAATTGTTGGAAGAAGTACTTGTGTCATGCACAAAGTAGATGTCCTAACTGACTTGCCAAAACAATAGTTTGTTAACATGAAATCTGTGGAGTGGTTGAAAAATGAGTTTTAATGACTTCAACCTAAGTATGTAAACGTCTGACTTCAACTGTAGATACATGCAACTATCAAGAACCCCATACAAGTCTTATTTTCAGTTTTATTTTTTAAGTAATCAGTGCTATAATCAGTTATTCTAAGCTCTCTGGTACCATACGCCAAAGCTCTACAACAGGAGAAACGAGGCGAAAAGGAGATCAACATTGTAGTCATCAGTACATAATGTCTTCTGTTTCAAGTGTGGAGTGGAGGAAAGTAATGAAGTTGCCAGTAAAAGCCACTAGATGGCATTTGGTGCCATAAATCCATGGGTATAACTTCTTATCTGTAAATATAACTGTATACTTAACTGTACAGCTAATTTAACCATGCAAAATTTTCACTTACCTGTTAATTTACCCAGTCTGTCTATTAAGTAAACTATTATTACCCTCGCTCATATCATACGCATTTTTAGCTACTGAAGTATTTCTCTGCCATCGACCTGTATAGTATAGTTAACCATCCAACATCCACCAATGTATAGTGTACATATTCAGCCAACCACTCATACTATGCAATGTCCTTTTATAGCTTTTTTTTGCACTCCAGATATCTTGTATTTCTATACTTTTTCATACTGCCGCTCTATGTATCATGTACCGTGTATCTGTCTTTTGTGTACTTTCGTTGTGGCATTTTTCACCTGCCCTGTGTTTTTGTTGTAGCTGCTTGACAATGAAATTTCCCCCCCGGGGGATCAATAAAGTACCTATCTATCTATCTATCTATCTATCTTATCAGGACAAGCAGATGGTTTACAAAAAAAAAAAACGTCAAACTACTGGAGGATAATCAGAATTAATGCAATGGAATTTTATTGTTATTAATTTGGGATTGAGGCCTGCGGCAGCAAGTTCTTCCTTAAGCACACAAGGGGATGATCTACAGTCGTGGCCAAAGCTTTTGAGAATGACAAGTATTGGTCTCCAAAGTTCGCTGCTTCAGTGTTCTTAGATCTTTATGTCAGTAGTTACAACGGTACACTGGAGTATAATTACAAGTATTCCATAAGTGTCAAAGGCTTTCATTGACAATGACATTCAGTTTATGCAAAGAGTCAATTTGCAGTGTTGACCCTTCTTTTTCAAGACCTTTGTAATCTGCCCTGGCATGCTGTCAATTAACAAGGCATGCTGCCACATCCTGACTGATGGCAGGCCATTCTTGCATAATCAATGCTCGGAGTTTGTCAGAAGTTGTGGATTTTTGTGTGTCCACCCGCCTCTTGAGGATCGACCACAAGTTCTCAATGGGATTAAAGTCTGGGGAGTTTCCTGGCCATGGACCCAAAATGTCAATGTTTTGTTCCCAGAGCCACTTAGTTATCACTTTTGCCTTATGGCAAGGTGCTCCATCATGCTGGAAAAGGCATTGGTCGTCACCAAACTGTTCTTGGATGGTTGGGAGAAGTTGCTCTCGGAGGATGTGTTGGTACCATTCTTAATTCATGGCTGTGTTCTTAGGCAAAATTGTGAGTGAGCCCACTCCCTTGGCTGAGAAGCAACCCCACACATGAATGGTCTCAGGATGCTTTACTGTTGGCATGACACAGGACTGATGGTAGCGCTCACCTTGTCTTCTCCAGACAAGGTGTTTTCCGGATGGCCCAAACAATCGGAAATGTTTGGGACTCTACCCCAGTCCTCAGCAGTCCAATCCCTGTTCCTTTTGCAGAATATCAGTCTGTCCCTGATGTTTTTTTCTGGAGGGAAGTGGCTTCTTTGCTGCCCTTCTTGACACCAGGCCATCCTCCAAAGGTCTTCGCCTCACTGTGCGTGCAGATGCACTCCTGAGCAAGCTCTGCACTGGTGGTGCCCCGATCCCGCAGCTGAATCAACTTTAGGAGACGGTCCTGGCCCTTGCTGGACTTTCTTGGGCGAATTTAACCTCTCTCCTTGAAGTTCTTGATGATCTGATAAATGGTTGATTTAGGTACAATCTTACCAGCAGCAATATCCTTGCCTCTGAAGCCCTTTTTGTGTAAAGCAATGATGACGGCACCCGTTTCCTTGCAGGTAACCATGGTTGACACAGGAAGAACAATGATTTAAAGCACCACCCTCCTTTTAAAGCTTCCAGTCTGTTATTCTGACTCAATCAGCATGATAGAGTGATCTCCAGCATTGTCCTCGTCAACACTCTCACCTGTGTTGAGACAAATCACTGACATGATGGCAGCTGGTCCTTTTGTGGCAGGGCTGAAATGCAATGGAAATGTTTTTGGGGGATTAAGTTCATTTTCATGGCAAAGAGGGACTTTGCAATTAATTGCAATTCATCGGATCACTCATGACATTCTGGAGTATATGCCAACTGCCATCAACACTGAGGCAGAAAACTTTGTGGAGACCAATACTTGTCATTCTCAAATTTTGACAACAACTGTACACCACAGATTTATATGGACTCTGCTTGACCGGTAGTGCTAAGCAACTAACCAGCATTTCATTTTTGGGTTTTCAAGTAATTGAACTGAGGTCAGTTCAATTACTTGAATTCCATTTAGTTACTGTAGTTTTCATTCATATTTTTTGGCAATTTAATGTTAACTATTTTTGGCGTTGGAATTTCCATTAAAAAGCTAAAATCATTGTAATCTCATTTCATAATGCATTTAATGTTTAAAAAAGTAAATCGAAACCTAAAATCAAAAGCTGTGATCATTTTTATCATCGAACCAAAACTGAACTGACTTCAAAATGCACTAATCGTTCAGCACTACTGACAGGACGACCACTTGAGTTAGGAAAACAGCCGACAGAATGACTTTGGTTGCATCAGATCCATAGATGGGCTACATCTAGATTCTAGCTCATCCCTTCAAGCCTTTTGAACATGCTGACTGGTAGTCACTCATTAGGCTGATGAATAAACAAGGACACTCACATCTCTAGAAACTCCTGCAGGCCATTCATCCTCTGGTTGACCTTGTAGGGTTTGTTCAGACTGAAGAACGGGTTCCAGGGAGGCAGTTTGGGCAACTCTCTGGAAAGGGACAACAAGACAGTGACTTTCAACGTGGCACAGCCATAGGATGCCACCTTTCGAACAAATCAGTGCCCTACTACAGCTGCCCCCGTCAAGTGTAAGTGATGTTATTGTGAAGTGGAAATGTCTAGGAGCAACAACTGCTCAGCCACGAAGTGGTAGGCAACACAAGCTCACAGAACAGGCCTGCCGAGAGCTGAAGCGCATCCGTCCTCCATTGCAACACTCACTACAGAGTTCCAAACTCCCTTTAGAAGCAACGTCAGCACAATAACTGTTCTCTGCAGTGATGAATCACGCTTCACCATCTGGCAGTCCGACGGACAAATCTGACATTTGCAGATGCCAGGAGAATTCTACCTGCACCAACAGTTTGTGGCAGCATGACAATGCCGCCTTGCACAAAGCGAGGTCCATACAGAAATTGTTTGTCAAGATCGGTGTAGAAGAACTTTACTGGCCTGCACAGATCCACGATTAACCCTATTGAACACCTTTGGGATGAATTGGAATGACTGCGAGCCAGGCCTTATCGCCCAACATCAGTGCCCGACCTCTAATTCTCGTGGCCGAATGGAAGCAAGTCCCAGCAGCAATGTTCCTACACTAGTGGAAAGCCTTCCCAGAAGCGTGGAGGCAGTTATAGCAGCAAGGGGGGCAACTGCTTATTAATGCCCATGAATTTGGAATGAGATGTTCAAAAGTATGTGGACACCTGCTTGTCGGTCATGTAGTGCATGTGCATAGTCAGCCCTTGGTAAGGACAGGTGCGTACCTCGTGTATGCATCATTGCAGCAAGAGCGATCAAATTATGCAGTTAAGAGGGCCTACAGTGAAGTATCCCTATGGATTATACCTACATGAGCATAGTGTTGTCCTGCAGACGCTGCCGAAGCCAAACAAACTCACTGTACCGCCTACGCACACAGGAAGTCTTCTTCCTAAAACACATGCTATTGGTCTTAACACAGGAAGCAGGAAGAAGAGACGAGAAGCAGGTAAATCATAATAGCAGAGGGTTTATGGCCAATATCACACCACTTCAGATCATCATAAAGTTAGAGGTTGCCAGCAAATCTACTTGGCTTCCTCATTCTCGCAGAAGCTGAAGATAACTTTAATCTTTAATGTTAATCAAGTGAACCGTGCCGTGCAGTAGTACTCACATGTAAACAGATCTCATAGTCAACGTGCGTGTGCCAGAAGTCATCTTTGTGGAACTGTGGATCCTGGACCCAGACACTGATAAACTCCTGCAAAAGCAAGAACACAAGGTGTTGTTCCGAGGGGAAGTGTGTGTGTGTTGCATGAGCATGGTTAATTTTTTGAAGCCACATTACAGGAAATATTTCAGCAGAAATGTTACCCAACCGCTTCAGTCAAAGAAAAACCTCAACAGTATTGGCAAACACCACAATTTGAAGTTTAATATAGAGAACTAATATGTTCACCAGCTCTGCCCTGGTCCTTGACAACTAAAGCATGTGCAGGCTTTCTCCAGACCAGCACTAAAACCCACTAATAAGGAGTATTAGCTCTGGGCCAAGAACAAAGGTCTGCACATCCTATAGCTCTCCAGGAGCAGGATTAGTGAGTCATGACAGATAGGTCTATCACTCACCTGTTTCATTAGACTGTCAATCTCCATCGTAGACTGGAATCCGAGGGAGATGGGACAGAACTTCAGTCAATTGGTAAACAGGCAAGAATGAGGTTAGACACTTTCCTCTAGTAACAGTGTTTCTACAGTTATTTTACTGCCAGATTCAGTTATATTACTTAAGACACTCAGAAAAAACGGATGCAATGTTTATTCAAACAGTCAGAGGACACCTTCTCCGGCACACAGAAAGCCTACTCGGCCCATTCCAGTTAGCATCTAAACTAGGGCTGGGAATTGCCAGGGACCTCACGATACCACAATAATTAGGTGCCGATACAATATTTATTGGAAGTCGATGTTCCAAACATATTGCTCACTACATGTCTGCTGCAGAGACAAGAGCATGAGAAACTCGTTTTGACCAGTCAGGGAAATAAAAGCTGCGTTTTTTTATTTAAAAAGATGGAGAACAAGCTATAGGATGAAAAATTGCGGAGTTTTAGCACAGGTACAGTCGACTAGCGCTAGCTAACACAAATATAATATACACACACACACACACACACCACAGTTACTTGGAGTCAAAGTATCGATATATCGTCAAATTATATTGCGATATGTAACTAGAGATTTTCACCTATCACTACTATAAACCAGGCAAATACACTGTATGCACAATTATTAGGCAAGTTGTATGTTTGAGGATTAATTTTATTATTGAACAACTACAGTGCTCTCGGTCAATCCAAAATGTTAATAAACCTCAACCCTGAATATTTAAGAAAGTAAGCGAGGTTTTGGCTTTCTTGAGAATATCTGTGTGCACAATTAGTGTGCAGAATAATTATGCAACTAAATGAAAAACGAAAAGTTCCCCCATCTCACTTGTTTATTTTCATCTGTTAAAGTGAGAATAATAAACAAACTCAATTTACAAATAAACATCTGTCAAAAAAAAAGTGACCAATATAGCCACCCTTTTCAATAAGTCATAAGCCTTCCATTCATGGAGTCTGTCAGTTTCTTGATCTGTTGACGATCAACTTTTTGTGCAGCAGCAACCACAGCCTCCCAGACACTGGTCAGAGGTGTACTGTTTTCCTTCACCGTAAATCGACCGTTTAAGAAGGGACCACAAGTTCTCAATAGAGTTTAGGTCAGGTGAGGAAGGGGGCCATGTCATTATGCTATCATCTTTAAGGCCTTTACTGGCTAGCCACGCAGTGGAGTACTTCAATCCATTCCATCCGGTCCGTCAAGTCACTCATCTCATCAGTCCATAAAACCTTTGAAAAATCGGTCTTCAGATATTTCTTGGCCCAGTCTTGACGTTTCAACTTGTGTCTTGTTCAGTGGTGGTCGGGTTTCAGCCTTCCTTACCTTGGCCATGTCTCTGAGCACCTTGTACTTCTGGGCACTCCAGGTAGGTTGCAGTTCTGGAATATGACAGCACTGGAGGATAATGAGTTCCTGGTAGCTTCACGTTTGATTCTTCTCAAATCTTTGGCAGTTAATTAGCGTATTTTTTTCTCAACACGGTTATTGCGACCCTGTTGACTATTTGCAACAAAACGTTTGATGGTTCTGTGATCACACCCCAATATCTTAGCAATTTCAAGAGTGCTGCATCTCTCTGAAATACTTTTTAATTTTTGACTTTTCAGAGTCAGTTAAATCTCTTTTTTGGCCCATTTTGCCTGAGGATAAGAAGCTGCCTAATAATTATGCACACCATGATATAGGGTGTTGATCTCCTTAGGCCACACCCTCCCTCATTACACAAATCACCTGATATGCTTAAATCCAATAAGCATTCCAGTTTATACAGCTTGGAGTTGGGAAATATGCATAATAATGATATGGTCAAAATACTGACTTGCCTAATAATTGTGCACACAGTGTACATGCACCTGGATAAACCACGTTCATATGCCAGATTCATTGGTCGACTTTCTGTATTCAACACATTACATCCAGATATTCTGTTGCAAACTTGCAACCAATGTGCGTCTCAACTGGAGTCGGTGGGTTCTCACCAGTCGGGTCAGAAGTGCGGTTCAGCGCAAACATGTCAGATTCACAATCCAGCAATAGAGGTGTACCCCATGCCAGTGTCCTTTCGCCAGTTCTGTTCAACCACTACGCCAACAGTTGTACCTCTGTACAGCTAATTTAACCATGCAAAATTTTCACTTACCTGTTCATTTACCCAGTCTGTCTATTAAGTAAACTATTATTACCCTCGCTCATATCATACGCATTTTTAGCTACTGAAGCATTTCTCTGCCATCGACCTGTTAGTATAGTTAACCATCCACCAATGTATAGTGTACATATTCAGCCAACCACCCATACTATGCAATGTCTTTTTTTATAGCTTTTATTTTTTTGCACTCCAGATATCTTGTATTTCTATACTTTTTCATACTGCCGCTCTATGTATCATGTACAGTGTATCTGTCTTTTGTGTACTTCCGTTGTGGCATTTTGCACCTGCCCTGTGTTTTGTTGTAGCTGCTTGACAATGAAATTTCCCCCCCGGGGGGATCAATAAAGTACCTACCTACCTATCTATCTATCTAACAACCAGTATGTGCAACAGTAAAATATACTGATACAGCAATCGTTGGTTTAATAGAGGGGGCCGGTCAATAAACTTCAGGGCACAGTTACCCAAAAGCATCTTAGGTGAAGTTAATTATTAGAACCTTGGAAGGAGCATAGATAACTGAGCTGCTTCCCAAAGCCATAGTATATAAAGTTGCACTTACCAACTGCTTGAGAACCATCTAACTTTGTAGAACAGCTAAGTTATTTCTTTGGCCCTGCAGCATCCCTTTATACACAGATCTCCGCTAAACATAAATCTAGCTGTTATACCCCAAGTTATCGGCGGGGCAATCAGAGACTAAGTTGACTACAAATACAAAGTTGCCAATGTCTTTGCAATTGAACAAGCGAAGGATAAAAATAAAACTTAAAATGAAAACTGAGATGACTGCATTAAAATAAATACAATAGGCTACATAGACATATACAAACCAAGTGTACAGTACATTAGGAACACCTTCCTAATATTGTGTTGCCCCCCCCTCCCTACGTTCACTCCAATGCTTCCCACAGTTGTGTCCAGTAGGCTGGAGGTCCTTTGGGCGGTGGACCAGTCTTGGTACACGGGAAACTTGAGCTTGAAAAACCCAGCAGCGTTGCAATCGAAACAAACTGGTGCACCTGGCTCCTACTACCATTCCCTGCATAAATCTTTAGTCTTGACCATTCACCCTCTGAACGGCACTCAAACAATCCATGTCTCAAGGTTTAAAAATACTTTTTTAACCAGTCTGCAAAAATATCTTAAGACTGATTCTGACAAACTTCTCAAATATCTTAAAATGATTGTCGTAGGCAACAGATTTAGCTAGCTACCAATGGCATTCATGTTAGCATATTTCATACTGAGATGAATGTTCCTAAAACATGTTCTTGGGTTTCAAATAAGCAATACTGGAACTTTCAGATGTTTGAGAGTGAATTAAACATGTTCCATTGCTTATTATCTCACTGCCCCAAGCTTAAGGCAAGGGTTTAGCCATCTTGTAATTAAGAACATTTCCAAGAACAAATCCAATAACTTTATTTAAGAACCTAATTTCTAAAAAACATTATGCTTAAGGAGAAGCATAAGAAATAATGCAAGAATATTATAAATAACCTTTGCGGAAGAGCAACTTTACTTAACTTTCTTCATAAGTCTATAGTTAAGGAATAAATGGCATTTAAGAAGAAATCCCAATCTTCCACTCCGAATAGGCTGCAGCCACAGGGCTCTTCTCATTGTGAACCGTAGGTCAGAATTGTTGCCATGGTTACATGTACATTGAACAACAGCAGCTTTCACCATGTCTTGTTATTCCTGTATAACTAATAATAAATAGACAAAGTTTGCTCTTCTACACTGGGGGTCAGTTAAAAATAATGTTTTCCCCAATTTGTGGGCATGGTTATTACCATTTTTATTTAACTAGGCAAGTCAGTTAAGAATAAAATCTTATTTACAATGACGGCCTACACCGGCCAAACTGATGACACTGTGCCAATTGCACACCGCCCTATGGGCCTCTCGATCATGGCCGGTTGTGATACAGCCTGGATTCGAACCAGGTTGTCAGTAGTGACGCATCTAGCACTGAGATGCAGTGTCTTAGACCACTTGCACCACATGAGCCCAAAGTGGTCAAGGGGGATTTCCTTTTTATTATGCAATTATCGACTTGGAATATTGAACATTAAGATTGCCGATAGCCAGTGTCTTCAGCAATGACATGGAGTGTCATGTTAGGTAAAAAGACTGGTACCATATTACTCTTAAGGAAAGGTTTTGTAGCCCGGACATTGAGCATTTAGCCGTTAGCCTGACACCCTACTATTTGCCGAGGGAATTCACGGCGGCCATTGCCGTTATTGTTTACATCCCGCCCTCTGCTGACGCAAACGCAGCGTGTGACGTCATCCACTCTGTTATCGCGAAGTTACAGACAGCGCATCCCAGTGCTTTCTTTGCCATTTCGGGAGATTTTAACCATGCATCTCTCTTCAACGCTGCCCACGTTCAAACAGTTTGTGAAGTGCCCAACCAGGAATAATAAAACTCTGGACTTGTTATATACTAATGTGAAGGATTCATACAACTCCACTGCACTCCCTCCCCTCGGTAGATCGGATCACAACCTTGTCCACCTCACCCCACTCTACAGGCCTTTGGTCCAACAGCAGCCTGCAACCACCAGGACTATTAGGAGATGGTCCCCGGAGGCGAATGAGGCCCTACAGGACTGTTTTGAAACAACAGACTGGGATGTGCTCTGTGAGGCTCATGGGGAAGACATCGATGGACTCACTGACTGCATAACAGACTATATTAATTTTTGTGTAGACAACACTGTACCCACCAGGAAGGTACGCTGTTTCCCAAACAATAAACCCTGGGTCACCAGCGACCTGAAGGCCCTGCTGAATGAGAAGAGGGCCTTCAAGGAGAGGGACAAGGACTAGGACAAATTGAAATGCGTCCAGAGGGAGCTGAAGTTGCGGATTGCTGAGGGGAAGAGAGTGTATAAGGAGAAGATGGAGGACAAGCTGAGGCAGAGCCAGGTGAGAGAGGTGTGGAAGGGTATGAGAAATATCACTGGCTTCAAAAAGTCAAACAGTGGGCAGACGGAGGGGACCCAGGACAGAGCCAATGAGCTGAACCAATTTTTTAACAGGTTTGATACTGGCCCTGTCCACCTACCCTCCAGCTCCCCAGACCACACACCCTCACGGCTGTCCCACCCCCACTTTGCTCACAGCACCTCTGATGAGAATCAGTGACCCCACCTACGCCCCTGCTCCCCCTGGACTGATCCTCAACACCCCCCTTCCCCCCACCTCCCCACCTGGGCTGGCTTTCACCACCAACCAAGTGAAGGGAGAGCTGGAGAGACTACACCAGTGGAAAGCGGCGGGCCCTGATGGCATCAGCCCAAGGGTGCTGAGGGTCTGTGCTGACCAACTGTGTGGAATACTCCAGCGTCTTTTCAACCTTAGCCTGAGCCTAGAAAGGGTCCCTGTGCTGTGGAAAACATCCTGCCTCGTCCCAGTGCCCAAGAAGGCACACCCCACTGTCCTGAATGACTTCAGACCTGTAGCGCTAACATCCCACATCATGAAGACCCTGGAAAGGTTAGTCCTCGCTCACCTCAGACCCCTGGTGTGTTCATCAATGGACCCCCTGCAGTTTGCATACCAGCGCAACATCGGGGTGGATGATGCAATCATCTACCTTCTGCAGAGGGCCTACTCTCACCTGGACAACGCAGGTTGCACTGTGAGGGTTATGTTTTTTGACTTCTCCAGTGCCTTCAACACCATTCAGCCCCTGCTACTGGGTGAGAAGATGAAGAGGATGAAAGTGGAAGCACCCTTAGTCTCCTGGGTCACGGACTACCTGACCGGTAGGCCACAATTTGTGCGACTACAGAGCTGTGTGTCAGAACGGGCAGTTAGCAACACAGGGGCCACCCAGGGTACGGTCCTGTCCCCCTTCCTGTTCACCCTCTACACCTCAGACTTCAGATATAACTCTGAAACATGCCACCTACAGAAGTTCTCGGATGACTCTGCTATTGTAGGGTGCATCAGGGGTGGGCAGGAGGAGGAGTACAGGAGCACAATCAGTGACTTTGTGTTGTGGTGTGAGCAGAACCACCTTCAGCTCAACATCAGCAAAACAAAGGAGATGGTGGTGGACTTCAGGAGAACCAAGGCACAACTGACTGCAGTCCCTATACAGGGGATGGATGCGGAAATGGTTGGGTCATACAAGTTCCTGGGAGTCCATATGGACAACAGGCTGGAATGGGCCGGTAACACCGGGGCCCTGTACAAAAAGGGCCAGAGCCGACTCTACTTTCTGAGGAGGCTCAGGTCCTTCAACGTGTGCAGTAAACTACTGCATACCTTCTACCAGTCTGTGGTGGCCAGTGCCATCTTTTTTGCAGTGGTGTGCTGGGGAGCAAACATCAAAGCCGGTGATGCTTCTCGGGTAAATAAGCTGATCAGGAAGGCTAGCTCTGTCCTGGGGATGAGCCTTGACACTCTAGAGGAGGTGGCGGAGAGACGGATCCTGGCCAAACTGCTGGCCATCATGGACAACGTCACCCACCCTCTGCACGCTATGGTTATGACGCAGAGGAGCACTTTCAGTCACAGACTGATCCCACCACGGTGTGCCAGAGAGCGCTACAGGAGGTCCTTCCTGCCGGCGGCTATTAGACTATATAATGCCTCACCGGGGTGCCGTGCCGTCGGCAACATAGATCTGGAACTGTTGGGGTGCTAGGACCTAGTTTAACAATTATGCATCCATCCGTGAGTAACTCTGGTCCGTCAGCACTCATCCACTCAGGACCTATTTATTCATACAGGTCTGTATATACATACTAATGTACAGTTGTTATATTATATCACATGCAATATTGCTAGTAATTCTTAGACCTAACTTACGTAGGCATTCACTCAGGAATGCATATTAGTATCCTGCCAGTTGCACCTTTTCTCATTGCTTTTAGTATATCGAATGTGCAATACGTGCAGTTGTCTGTAATTAAACCCTGCGCACTAAGGACTATTTTAAGGGAATTACTATTATTACCCCAAATGATATCATTTAATTTAGCTATTAAAGTATCTCTTCCTGTCATTTACCTGTACAGTTTGTGTAAACATGCAAGTATTCACTTATCTGTAAATATAACTGTATACCTAACTGTACAGCTAATTTAACCATGAAAAATTTTCACTTTTACTGTTCATTTACCCAGTCTGTCTATTAAGTAAACTATTATTCCCTCTCTCATAACATACGCATTTTTAGCTACTGAAGTATTTCTCTGCCATCGACCTGTATAGTATAGTTAACCATCCAACATCCACCAATGTATAGTGTACATATTCAGCCAACCACTCATACTATGCAATGTCTTTTTATAGCTTTTTTTGCACTCCAGATATCTTGTATTTCTATACTTTTTCATACTGCCGCTCTATGTATCATGTACCGTGTATCTGTCTTTTGTGTACTTTCGTTGTGGCATTTTGCACCTGCCCTGTGTTTTGTTGTAGCTCCTTGACAATGAAATTTGCCCCCCGGGGGATCAATAAAGTACCTATCTATCTATCTATCTATATAGAGACATTCAATCCCCTCCTGGATCAAGATCCCTGCTAGTTTTGCACCATTTTTTAAAAATGTTGTCAGTTGGGTGCATTTCCAGTAAAACCGAATACCTCGGTATAGTACAGAAACGGTATGGGATTCTGTATACCGCCCAACCCTAATACCCAGACTATCGGCATTGACCCTTTTTACACGGACTGAATCCTCACATACACTGCTGCTACGGTTTACCATCTGTCACTTTACTAGTTATATCTACCTCAAATTACCTTGTACATCGACTCGGTACCCCTTGTATATAGCCAAGTTACCTTTAGTCATTGTGTATCTTATTACATGTTTTACCTTTTAAAAAATTCTCTGCATTGTTGGGAAGGGCCCGTATTGTAAGCATTTCACCATTAGTCCACACAAGTTGTTTACGAAGCATGTGACGAATAAAATTCGATGTTTATTATTTGATCCCATGTACACCAAACCGCCAGACCCCAGAAATAGTTAAGCCCCCTGCCATGAATCTGAATTGTATGAAATGTAATTTATTTTATAATTTATTTACATAGTTGAATGTACAACTCAAGACGCCCAACAGTGCACATTGTCCCAACAGGAACCTTCAAGTGTTTTGAGAAAAACCTAACAAGTAAAGAACGTGCATGTGGCACCCTACTAAAGTAAGTTAAGCTACAATAGGTTTTACAGGACTGGGATAAACACAGCCATGACAACAATTTCATTTCTGTAAAAGTTTACTGTACTGGTATTAAAGCAACATAACATTTAAGAACAATGGGTATCGGTTTGTTGATTTGTTTAGAAAATAAAGCATGAGCACAAAAAACACTAATGAAATAATACTGAGAAATGCTGCCAAATAAGAATTAAGAAGATTTCAGTAGGCTAACTGGGAGCAAACTTCTTAATCCATGTGTCCCCGGGCCATTTTGTTTTTAGGATTACCATCTTTCAGGCTAAAGTGGAGACTGATCCTTCCTGACGCCAAGATGAACTATTGACATTTCAGAGTATCATGTTCCTGCCACTGCAACTTCCAAGAACAGGATACATGGCTAATCAATCTAGACAAGCAGATGCCTGTGTGCAGAGAGTCTACTGCTAACTCCATCCTACTAACCATCACAATATAATTTGCCACTAGTGTCCAGTACAACAGATCTAATTTACTAATATTTAGTTAAACCTCCTAATAGCTAGTCTTAAATCCCCCATATGCTTCCCAGTTGAGAGTTAGCGCATATATTATTAATAGCGCAACAATTGCACTTTTCTTTTACTGAATTACAGTACAGAAGGACATCAGTCAATTGAAATAAATTCAGCCCTAATCTATGGATTTCCCATGACCGGTTAAGGGCGCAGAATGAGTTTTCCCCCACAAAATGGCTCTCTTACAGAGAAATACTCTAGTTTCATCAGCTGTCCAGGTGGCTGGTCTCAGACAATCCCGCAGGTGATGAAGCTGGATGGGGTGTTCCTGGATTGGCATGGTTACACGTTCTCTACGGTTGTGAGGCCGGTTGGACGTATACAGCCAAATTCTCTAAAACGATGTTGATGCGGTGTATGGTAGAGAAATGAACCTTCAATTCTCTGGCAACAGCTCTGTTAGACATTCCTGCAGTCAGCATGCCAATTGAACACGCCTTCAAAACTTGAGGCATCTGTGGCATTGGGTTGTGTGACAAAACTGCACATTGAGTGGCCTTTTGTCCCCAGCACAAAGTGCACCTGTGTAATGATCTTGCTGTTTAATCAGCTTCTTGATATTCCACACCTGTCAGGTGGTTGTATTATCTTGGAAAATGAGAAATACTCGCTAACAGGTATGCAAAGACATTTGTGCACAAAATGTAAGCTATATAAAGCTTTTTGTGCTTATGGAAAATGTCTGGGTTATTTTATTTCAGCTCATGAAACATAGGCTCAACACTTCACATGTTGCGTTTATATTTCTGTTCAGTATGATTCAGTTCTTTGCCACATAATTAGAATGAATCTATTTGCTAGCAGATCCGCTTAGGTTGACCCCAAAAAGCTAGGGCCAACTCTGACTACATGCGTGGGTATAGACGTGCAGAACGGTGAACCACTGCAGCTCTTCATGAGTTCCAATTTGTGGCCCATCCCTAGGCTAAACCGAAATTGAGGAACCCGAGAGGTTAGACCGCCTGCAATAAAAACGTATTATGCAAATAGAAAACATTATCACGCTCTAAATGTCTTAAAATACAGAACAATCCTGAGAAATAATGTGATTGCATTCGACAGGTTTGTTTGGCATTTGAACCGTTGCAAACGCACTAGTCAAAACATGGCAGGTTTACTTAGTCAACATTCAAATTATGATTATCTCTGATAATAAAAGGCTTAGGTCTACATGTTTTACCTTTTTGTATCGGTTTATTTCTCCCTTCAGCTGGAAATTCGTTAGTTCCGCATGAACGGTCTTTATTCCTTCGCTGCGTACTATGTTCGCGGTCCTACCGACTGCAGTTCGTCTGAAGAATGAGGCGCGCTCTGTTTCCTTTGGCTCGTGCACGTTCCAGTTCAAGAATTGTGTCAGTCTATTTGAACCCGTTAAAACTTGTGTACAACCAAACCCAGCATTTTTTTTATAAATAAACGAACCACTTCTTTGACTGAGCTATAGGAGCCGATGAGTCTTTCTTTGCTTAATTGCACCCACAGACAGCATGTATTGTTTATTGATAAAATAACTGCTGAAAGGCTCAGATAGTCAGTCAGTCAGTTTTATTTCCAGTGCACACCTGCCCCTTCTTGTAATTGGCGGCTAGCACCTGGCAAGGTGATTGACAATATGGGGTGCATCTCAATAGTCAAAGGTTGCTTCTTCCCCTTGTATTATTTTCCATCATTAAGAACAACTTCTCCGTTAAAATAACAACTTATATATAAACGATCATATGCAGACAAAAATGAGAAAATGTATGAGAGCAAATCCCTTAATATGCTTCTGTCATATTGCTTCAATCTAAAAAAAAAAAATTTAAGGAAAGGAGCCAAGGAGAGAAAGCCATTAAGACTATTGAGGCTTCTTATGACAACCACAAGACTTGGATGTAGGCTATTAGACCATATTGACTCTTATCCATATAACTTAATCTATGGCTGTCCCATGGAGATCCTATTAAATTACTAGAGGGGCTACTCTCTTGCTGGACACTCTTTAGTTCTCCCGGACACTCTTTATTTCACCCGGTTGGTGGTGCCCACGTCACAGTGGGTGTGGGTTTCAATGTGGAACGACTGTGCTATGCGCATCCACGTTCAACCAAGAACCTCAGGCTGGGACATTTTCATGACTTCTTTATCAACATCAATATGGTGGGTTTATATTTTATAGATTACAATTTCACTTTCACATTAGTACATGATTTTGCTTTAGGCTATTAGGTGGCAAGTGGCTGGAGCAGTTTTCCCAAAAGTGAACAATGTGTAACATCAAATTTAGCTTGCTAGCCAACCAACAACATCAATGGCGCTATCAAGCCAATCTACTAAATTTACATGATTGAAATAAATGAAACTGATCATGACAATATTTTATCTAATTTAACTGCGATTGGTTTGTCAACATTCAATAATATCTGTATACTTTCAATCACAGAGATGCATTATTTGCGTTTAGATTAACAAAATAAGATTAACTGAGCCTACCCTAGGCCTTTCCCCCGTGACTGTGATGCAAACCAATACTTCAGGTCAATATGATCAATGATCATGCCTAAATACAGTTGAAGTCAGAAGTTTACATACACTTAGTCATTAAAACTCATTTTTCAACCACTCCACAGATTTCATGTTAACAAACTATAGTTTTGGCAAGTCGTTTAGGACATCTGCTTTGTGCATGACAGGTCATTTTTCCAACAATTGTTTACAGACAGATTATTTCACTTATGATTCACTATATCACAATTCCAGTGGGTCAGAATTTTACATACACTAAGTTGACTGTGCCTTTAAAAAGCTTGAAACATTCCAGGAAATGATGTCATGGCTTTAGAAGTTTCTGATAGGCTAATTGACATCATTTGAGTCAATTGGAGGTGTACCTGTGGATGTATTTCAAGGCCTACCTTCAAACTCAGTGCCTCTGCTGGTTCATCCTTGGGAGCAATTTACAAATGCCCGAAGGTACCACTTTCATCTGTACAAATGCGTTCTGTCTCCTAGAGATGAACGTACATTGGTGCAAATCAATCCCAGAACAACAGCAAAGGAATTTGTGAAGATGCTGGACGAAACAGGTACAAGAGTATCTATATCCACAGTAAAACGAGTCCTATATCGACATAACCTGACAGGCCGCTCAGCAAGGAAGAAGTCACTGCTCCAAAACCGCCATAAAAAAGCCAGACTATGGTTTGCAACTGCACATTTTTGAGAAATGTCCTCTGGTCTGATGAAACAAAAATAGAACTGTTTGGCCATGATGACCATAGTTAAGTTTGGAGGAAAAAGGGGAGACTTGCAAGCCGAAGAACAGCACCCCAAACATGAAGCATGGGGCTGGCAGCATCATGTTGTGGTGGTGCTTTGCTGCAGGAGGGACTGGTGCACTTCACAAAATAGATGGCATCATGAGGAAGGAAAATTATGTGGATATATTGAAGCAACATCTCAAGACATCAGTCAGGAAGTTAAAGCTTGGTCGCAAATGGGTCTTCCAAATGGACAATGACCCAAAGCATACTTCCAAAGTTGTGGCAAAATGACTTAAGGACAACAAAGTCAAGGTATTGGAGTGGCCATCACAAAGCCCTGACCTCAATCCTATAGAAAAGTTGTGGGCAGAACTTAAAAAGTGTGTGCGAGCAAGGAGGCCTACAAACTTGATTCACAAAATTCACCCAACTTATTGTGGGAAGCTTGTGGAAGGCTACCCGAAACAATTTAAAAGGCAATGCTACCAAATACTAATTGAGTGTATGTAAACTTCTGGCCCACTGGGAATGTGATGAAAGAAATTAAAGCTGAAATAAATCATTCTCTCTACTATTATTCTGACATTTCACATTCTTAAAATAAAGTGATCATCCTAACTGACCTAAGACAGGGAATGTTTACTAGGATTAAATGTCAGGAATTGTGAAAAACTGAGTTTAAATGTATTTGGTTAAGGTGTATGTAAACTTACGACTTCAACTGTACATTGATATGCATGTTATGTGTGTGAGTTGATTTACAGTAGTAGACCTAGCTGAATAAGCTGTATGTGTGTGAGCATCTCTTCAACACAATTTTTTTTTAAATGAATTATTTATAATTTTTTTATGAATTTGGTATGTTTTGCTGGTTTACTAAAAAAGTGTTAATCTGATGGATTTTGGATGAACTTGGTCTTCTTTATTTGTTTGAGGGCCTATACTATCTTGTTGATACACAATGCCAACTTTACCATATTATCCCGGAGACATACTTGCACACCCAGTCTCATTACTTTGCGTAAATATCTCTCAACTTTAAAAAATGCAATTTATTTGTTTAGCGATGAATTCAGCGATGACATTTGTTTGCTTAATCTTTGTGGCTCCCTGATGAAACAGTCCGAACATCCGTTACTGTATTTAGGCATAGCTAGACTTGCTCTAGGTAACCTATGGCAGGGATCATCAACTAGATTCAGCCGCGGGCCGTTTTTTTTCATGAGTGGATGTTTGGGGGGCCGGAACATAATTACAAATCATTTGTAGACTGAATTGACTGCAAGAAGCCCCAACAGATATAACGTGTGACTAAAGCATAATCATTTCAAACCTTGCTTACATTTGTATATGATCACGTGTCTTTCTATTATGCGTGGGAATACTTGAACAGATTTCTTAAATTAAAATCACTTGGAGCTGATATCCTAACATTTTTACAGTCTTATGTCCAACATAAAAGTCTTGCTTAAGTCTTGCTCAAACGACTTGGGGGGCACTTCTGGCAAATGCCAGATGGGCTGGTCCATCTTTAGCCTAGTTGGCTGTCTAAATTGGGGGGGTTTCTGCATAATTATAATTACTTGGCTAATAATGGGGGTCTTAGGGAAAGAAATCAGTCAGTGTGGGGTCCTCTAGGAAAAACATGGGCCGCTAGCTAACTTAACTAGATTTGCCTGATTGAGCATAGGACTGTCTGACCCTGAGCTGCTGCCTGGAAGCCATTGTGATGCTGCAACACAACATCAACATTCTAAGTATAGCCCAGACAGAATGCACAGGTCAATCCTAAATAATCACCTGCCTCTCGTAACATTTAGAAAGTATGTTGTGGATGTAGAGCAAACTTGTTGACGTTAACAAAAGTGTCCATAGGGAATGTTATCAATGCTTCTGGAAAAGAAGAAGCATTGGCCTATGCAATATGTCTTGGGAGTAAAACATTTTTTGGCTATCTCTCAATTGATTTTCAGATGGTGCTTTCAGGGATAGATTAAGGGTTGTTTTGTAATAGACTGAATTGGTCTCTCTCTCTCTCTCTCAACAGTAAACATTACAAAATGTTCTAAGGAATAGGGACATTTCAAATGTCACATTATGGCTACATACGACGTTTGTTCTGCACTGGTTGCCCTTTTCTTGTGGCAACAGGTTACAAATCTTGCTGCTGTGATGGCACACTGCTATTTCACCCAATAAATATGGACGTTTATCAAAATTTGATTTGTTTTAGAATTCTCTGAGGGAAAAATGTGTCTCTAATATGGTCAAACATTTGGCAGGAGATTAGGAAGTGTGGCGGCCTCTCTCTATAGCAAGACTATGCTCACTGAGTCTGTCGATAGACAAAGCTTCCCTTAATTTGGGGTCAGTAGGTGATGGCTTTGTTATGGAAGGTTTGGAAATCGCTTCCTTTTAGGTGGTTGTAGAATTCTGCATGCAGTCTCAATTTGGTGTTTGTCCCATGTTGTGAATTCTTGGATGGTGAGCGGACCCCAGACCTCACAACCATAAAGGGCAATGGGTTCTATAACTGATTCAGGTATTTTTAGCCAGATCCTAATTGGTATGTCAAATTGTATGTTCCTTTTGACGGCATAGAAGGCCCTTCTTGCCTTGTCTCTCAGATCGTTCACATCTTGGTAGAAGTTACCTGTGGGGCTGATGTTTAGGCCGAGTTAGGTATCTTTTTTGTGTGCTCTAGGGCAACAGTTTCTACACAGAATTTGTATTTGTGGTCCTGGAAACTGGACCTTTTTTGGAACACCATCATTTTTGTCTTACTGAGATTTGCACAGGTCTGACAAGCAGAAGACTGCTGTAGACCCTCCTTGGTTGGGGACAGAAGCACCAGATAATCAGTAAATAGTAGACATTTGACTTCAGATTCTAGTAGGGTGAGGCCAGGTGCTTCAGACTGTTATAGTGTCCTCGCCAATTTGTTGATAAACAGTGCATTCGGAAAGTATTCAGACCCCTTGACTTTTTCTACTTTGTTAAGTTACAGCCTTATTCTAAAATTGATTTAAAAAATGTTTCCCCTCATCAGTATACACACAATACCCCATAATGACAAAGCAAAAACAGGTTGAGAATTTTTGCAAATTTATAACAAAAATGTTGAATAATTATTTAGACCCTTTACTCATTACTTTGTTGTAATTTATTTCGCCACTATGGCCTATTTATTGTCCTACCTTCCTAACCTTACTACATTTGCACACTCTGTACATATATTTTCTATTTTCTATTGTGTTATTGACTGTAAGTTTGTTTATTCCCATTGTTTATTCCCCTCTGTTCTGTTGTTTTTGTCGCACTGCTTTGCTTTGTCTTGGCCAGGTCGCAGTTGTAAATGAGAACTTGTTCTCAACTGGCCTACCTGGTTAAATAAAGGTTAAATAAATAAAATAAAAAAGTACCTTTGGCAGCGATTACAGCCTTGAGTCTTCTTGGGTAATGACGCTACAGGCGTGGCACACCTGTACTTGGGGAGTTTCTCCTATTCTTCCCTGCAGATCCTCTCAAGCTCTGTCAGGTTGGATGGGGAGCGTCACTGCACAGCTATTTTCAGGTCTCTCCAGAGTCCAGGCTCTGGCTGGGCCACTCAAGGACATTCAGAAATTTGTCCCGAAGCCACTCATGCTTTGTTTTGGCTGTGTGCTTAGGGTCGTTGTTCTGTTGGAAGGTGAACCTTAGCCCCAGTCTGAGGTCCTGAGTGGTCTAGAGCAGGTTTTCATCAAGGATCTCTCTGTACTTTGCTCCGTTCATCTTTCCCTCAATCCTGACTACTCTCCCAGTCCCTGCCGCTGAAAAACGCGCCCACAGCATGATTCTATCACCACCATGCTTCACAATAGGGATGGTGCCAGGATTCCTCCAGACCAAAGATTTCAATCCTGGTTTCATCAGACCAGAGATTCTTGTTTCTCATGGTCTGAGAGTCCTTTAGGTGCCTTTTGGCAAATGTCAAGCGGGCTGTCATGTGCCTTTTACTGAGGAGTGGCTTCCGTCTGGCCACACTACCATAAAGGCCTGATTGGTGGAGTGCTGCAGAGCTGGTTGCCCTTCTGGAAGGTTCTCCCATCTCCACAGAGGAATTCTGGAGCTCTGTCAGAGTGACCATCATGTTCTTAGTCACCTCCCCCGATTGCTCAGTTTGGCCGGGCAGCCAGCTCTAGGAAAAGTCTTGGTGGTTCCAAACTTCTTCCATTTAAGAATGATGGAGGCCACTGTGTTCTTGGGGACCTTCAATGCTGCTGACATTTTTTGGTACCATTCCTGCCTTGACACAATCCTGTCTCTGAGCTCTACAGGCAATTCCGTTGACCTCATGGCTTGGTTTTTGCTCTGACATGAACTGTCAACTGTGGGACCTTATATAGACAGGTGTGTGCCTTTCCAAATCATGTCCAATAAATTGAATTTACCACAAGAGGACTCCAATCAAGTTGTAGAAACATCAATGGAAACAGGACGCACCTGAGCTGAATTTTGAGTCTCATAGCAAAGAGTCTGAATACGTATGTAAATAAGGTATATGTTTTTTATTTTAATAGATCTGCAATTAGCAGGTACTATTGTCTCAAAGAAAACAGTAAGTAATGCACTCCACCGCCATGGCCTGTATGCACGCTCACCACGCAAGACTCCATTGCTGAAAAAAAAGCACGTTGAAGCTCGTTTAAAGTTTGCTGCACAACATTTGGAAAGGTCAGTGAAATACTGGGAGAATATAGTGTGGTCAGATGAGAGCAAAATTGAACTGTTTGGATGTCATAATACACACCATGTTTGGAGGAGAAATGGCACTGCACATCACCCTAAAAACACCATATTAACAGTGAAGGTGTTTGGAGGTGGGAACATCATGGTGTGGGGCTGCTTTTCAGCAAATGGTACTGGCAAACTTCACATAATTGAAGGAAGGATGAATGGGCAAATTTACAGAGACATTCTTGACAAAAATCTGCTGCCATCTACCAGGATGATAAAGATGAAACGAGGGTGGACATTTCAGCAAGACAATGATCCCAAACACACAGCCAAGGAAACTCTCAATTGGTTTCAAAGAAAGAAAATAAAGCTGCTAGAATGGCCCAGCCAATCACCTGACTTAAATCCCATTGAAAATCTATGGAAAGAACTGAAGATCAAGATTCATAGAAGAGGCCCACGGAACCTTCAAGATTTGAAGACAGTTTGTGTGGAAGAATGGGCCAAAATCGCACCAGAGCAATGCATGCGACTAGTTTCTCCATACAGGAGACGTCTTGAAGCTGTCATTACCAACAAAGGCTTTTGTACAAAGTATTAAATAAATATCAGTAAGTGTGTTCAATACTTTTTCCCTGTGTCATTTCACATTATTACACATAACTTAATTTCTGAACTTGTTTGTTTTGGTTTCTTTGTATGTATGGATTGCTTGGGTTGTTACCAACATCTGGTGAAAATTCCATGTCAATAGCACCTTTGGAAATATATGTACTGAGAAAAATGGTGATGTGTTCAATACTTATTTCACCCGCTGTGTGTGTATATATATATGTATATGTATTAGTATTAGACTAACTTAACAAAATGTGGAAAAAGTCAAGGGGTGTTAACTGGGGGGGTGGGGGGGGTTAGAAGGGTTGGGAATCTAGACTAGAAGAGATTCCAGGAATCACATTGATAAAAGCGTTCCTATTGCGATATTGTCTCAACCTGTCTTCAATGACCTTCACTCTCTCAATCAGCTTATCTTTGATCATCTGACAATCCCCAGCGAATAGGAATCAATCGTATTCTTTGTAAACTGGTCAGAGTGCAGGGTGAGAGAACTGATATATAGGGTACAATGATCTGTACCTAGAACCCACCCAACACAATCTGTTTGCAACATGTTCTACGATGTGTATGTGTTATGTCTCAGGGTAGGAGTGTTGGGTCAGTAACCGAAAGGTTGCTGGATCAAATCCCCGAGCTGACAAGGTAAAAATCTGTTGTTCTGCCCCTGAACAAGGCAGTTAACCCACTGTTCCCCGGGCGACGACGACGTGGATGTCAATTAAGGCAGCCCCCCGCACCTCTCGGGTTCAGAGGCGTTGGGTTAGAAATGCGTAAGACACATTTCAGTTGAACACATTCAGTTGTACAACTGACTAGTATCTTTCCTTTCCCTCAACACAAGTCTTGTGTGGTTGAATTACTTCCCTGTGAGATTAACACCTGATAGAGGTTGAAATGCAATCAAAGCTCAATCATTCTGAATGAAAGTCTGAAATAGTGGAAAATGTCTGTTAACTATTTTTCTCTTGCTCACTCTCTGTCACTGTGTCTCGCCCTCTCTTTGTTGGTGACCACAGCTGATGACAAATTATGTTATTTCCCCCTGTAACCCTTCCAACATCTTTCACCAAGATCCCATTGACAGTGTGACTGTTGTGCATCCCAAATGGCACCCTATTCTAACAGTAGTATTCTAAGTAGGGAATGGTGTGCCATTTAGAATGCACCCTTTGAAATGCTATAACCGGTTGAATGTTGTAAGTAATGAGGAACTTTCTCTGTTAGATAATATTTCCCATTGGGCACAGATGTCAATTCAATGTCTATTTGACGTTGGTTCAACGTAATTTCATTGAAATGGCATGGAAACAACATTGATTCAACCAGTGTGTGGTGTCCCTCCCTCTGAGTGATTCATTGTCTACGAATGTGACTATGACCGATGACCCCTTAGGCAAGAGTACTGATTAAAGAGCAGTGTCACACAGCAAAAATGCTGAAAACACACACAGGGACACTTGAGCACTCGCACACACCTACCCACCAGAGGGGTATACTTAAATCAATTTTTATATAAATTAGACCATACCCATTTTAAGCTTCTCTTTCTACAAAATAAAAATTTATCAGAATATTTAGGCAAGTTAGCTGGCTAACTCCTTGATCCTGTTTTGTAGTGTACCCCTCAGGAGAGACATAATAAGTCTATACCCTGATATACTGACAAACTGACACTTGAAACGTCCTCCAGATCTATTACAAATCACCTAAAGCTCAGGTTGCCTGTATTTGTGTATCCTTATCACTTCAGGCAGTGACAGCAGAGGGGGCTGTCTTTTAGCTAGGGTCTGTCATTTTAAAGAAGAAAATACAGTTGCCTGAAGGAAGCCCCAGTATTGAGAGGCTGTCGCTGTGGAAGCTTCCTGAGGCCAGAGGAAGATGCTATGGAAACTCCCTGTATTGTATCACTGAGGTCTAATGTCCATCTCTAGTGCCCCAATGCCAGTCATGGGACGCCTAACCATGCCAGCTGGCCAGCAGAGACGTAACCCTAAGGGGTTTTCCTACAATAAAGCCTGCTCTGCCAGTTCCAAAAGACAAACATATATTTTGGGAACCACTCTAGTAAACTCTGAACTTTAACCTTTACCTCAGTCTCCATATCAGATACTTCTGGTTCCTGACCTTTAGGGTCAGGTCACAATGGCATTATCAAGTCACACCACAGATTTGTGATCAGTCAGGTCAGACAGGAAGGGTCCAAGGGATATACATCAGAACAGCACTGTCATGTGTCTGTCTGTGGGATTCTATCAATCTTTCTATCTAATTTGTCTTTGAGATTGAATGAAGAGTAATCTCTGATCTCATCTTTCATGAACCTGTGACTGCTGTCACTCCCCGAAGACTATTGAGAAGGTCTGTGAAGAGAAGGCTAACTTCCCTGGCCTTCACAGATTAAGTCTGTGTATTCTACCATGTTCAAGGACTCCAATGCATTGTATTATCCATATTTACGATGAGCCTAAAAAACATTCAACATTCAATAAGAATTACGGGGGCCCATGATTCTAAATTGTCAATTCAGTAACCATTGCGTAACTGACAGGAGCAATTAGAGGAATCTGCCTCATTTAACTCTGCCTTTGAGAGACAATTCTATCTGGATACAACGTCAAAGTTGGGTGTCAGTTAAGTTCAGATGCTTAAAACCTATTAAATGTAATTGCAAAATTTTGATTTCCGTCTAAATAGACATTCTCAAAAGTAACTGCTATTCATGTGTAATTACATGAATCCGACATGCCAAGACTTGGTATATTTGGAAAGAAGACATCTGGGAGATTATGAGGAAATGATCCGAAGATAGATAGGAGTTACATAGTTCCGCTTTATGTGTCAAGTTTCGTGTATCAGTCTTTTGTGTATTTTTGTTCTGGCATTTTGCACCTGCCCTGTGTTTTTTTCATAGCTGCTTGACAAAGAAATGTCCCCTCGGGGATCAATAAAGTACCTATCTATCTATCTATCTATCTATCTATCTATCTATCTATCTATCTATCTATCTATCTATCTATCTATCTATCTATCTATCTATCTAACTCACTCTCTACCTACCTACCTATCTATCTTTATACAGAGGCTCAAGCACACACAAAATAACCGTTATTTTGTTTCATTCACTTATAGCTTTCTTTGACAAGCTATAAGTGAATGATTGATTCCTAGAGCTGGAAACATAAGATGGCTTCCACAACATGTTAACAATATCAGGAAAAGAAATGGGATTGATCGACCTAACAGAGCGTTGGGCCAGTAACCAAAAGATCGCTGGTTCAAATACCCGAGCCGACAAGGTGAAAAACCTGTTGATGTGTCCTTGAGCAAGGCACTTAACCCTAATTTGCTCCAGTGGCTTACCCTGTAAGTAGGCCGTCATTGTAAATAAGAATTTGTTCTTAACTTACTTGCCTAGTTAAATAAAGGTTAAATAAAAAAAAGTAAAATAAATAACTAGAAATGGGCAGATGTTTTAGTAAATGTGGTCACTGGACGTTTCCAAGTGTCCCTAAACCTCTCCAAAATGGCATATTTAGTATCTTAAGTATCTCTTCCTGTCATTTACCTGTACAGTTAATTTAACCATGCAAATATTAATTTACCTGTACATTTAACCAGACTGTATATTAAGTAAACTATTATTACCCTCACTTATATCATACCCACATTTAGCTATTTAAGTATCTTTCTCTGCCATCGACCTGTATAGTTAACCATGCAAATATTTTTTTATATCAACGTGCAATAATTGTCATTTTTTTCACCTAACACTATAACAATGTATAGTGTACATATTCAGTCATTCACTCATACTATGAAATGCGTTGCTATAGCTTTTTGCACTCCAGACTTCTTGTATTTTTATACTTTTTCATACTGCCGCACTATGTATCATGTATCTGTCGTTCTGGCATTTTGCACGTGCCCTGTGTTTTTCAACCAGAACGTAGGTAGTAGTCATCTTGAAATTAGGTCATCGGCTCAGTCTGCCCTTATACATTCCTATGCCCATATATGGTAGTAAGTCACAGGTCAGTAGCCATTATAAACTGGGTGGTCCCAGCCCTGAATGCTGATTGGCTGACATCCGTGGTCTATGAAACCGTATACCATGGGTTTGATAAAACATTTGTTTTTACTGCTCTAATTACTTTAATAACCAGTTTATAATAGCAATAAGGCACCCCAGGGGTTTGTGGTATATGGCCAATATACCACAGCTAATGACTGGATCCAGGCACTCCACGATGAGTCATGCATAAGAAAAGCCCTTAGCCTTGGTATATTGGCCATATACCACACCCCATCGTGCCTTATTGCTTAAATATACCCTGCTTTTGCAGAGGTGTTACCGTTCTCATACCAGACTGAATTTAATAAAAAAAATTAAATATAAGTGTCCCCAAATATGTAGACTTCATATGTTAAAAAAAAGCACCAGTTTTGGAATTGGAGAAATATGATTTAAACATGTGCTTAGAGGTGTTCAAGAATTTAAAAAAATGGAGCATGCTGCATGTATTGTGAATTTAACAGCAGTACAGTGAGAGAAATTAAAACATTCCACTGTAGGGTCCAGTGTGTATGTCTATTGTCAGAGTAGGCCAAGTCTATCCATTAATCACCTCAGAAATGTCATGTCTTCTATAATATTGCTTTTCAGACTCAGTAAGCCCTTGATCACAATTTTCAAACTCAGCGTCCCCATTATCAAATGACTGACTGCTGTCGCCTACTGGTATAATTTTACCAAGCACAAAACTCAGAAGCATTTGACAGCATCCCTTCCTGTTGAGTCAGTAGGTTGAACAACGAGTATGGTTACCATTGGTTGAGGTCAGGGCACATAAGTATTTGTTATCAGACTTGCATAGGTAAAAAATGAAATAAAAAAATCAGTTACAACCAGTGTTGTCAGCACTATGTAACAAACCTTAGCCCAGGCAGAGGGGGTGGTAAAATGAAGCATATAAACCTTTATTGAACAGCTTTTTTGAAAAAATATTTACAAAGTGAATATACAGCAAAAGACATACTGTTCAAGGGATTCAAGTATGCAACAATGGATGGGGGGGGGGGGGGGGGGTGAAAACAAAACTAGTTTAATGGGAGGGAGAAGGAGATGTCAGAAGTGATTATGGGGGAAAACGAACAGCTTTCATATAATCCATGGTGTACATTTCCAACTGTAACTAATCAATTGAGGAACCAGTCCCTACCAGTATTGGATGAGGAATAGTCCATTAAAAAGTGACAAATCACCCATACCAGTTTCTGCTCATCGGTCCCATTCCCAGTAAATAACATTGTCCTATCACTAAAATATGTACAAAAGCACAGACTTTCACCTGACTGCTCTGCACTAATACTATGGCTAAACATGCTGTAAATGACAAAAAAGTAGAGACATGGAGAACAGTCCTGAGAGGCAGGAACAGGGACGGGGTCGAAGGTCGGGGGGGGGCACAGGGGACATCAGTTGGGTGAGGAACGGTGCTACTGCGCCTCGTCCTCAGGACAGGAGTGCCAGGTCAGCCTTTCCTCGTAGAAGGAGATGACCACCTGAGGGCAGCGGGTGTTGGCCTCGCGGGCTGGGACCAGGTCCGCCTCATCTGAGTCTTTCCTGTAGAGCAGAGGGACATTGGTTGGTGTTTATTAGTGGCTATTGATCAGAATAATAAGATTCAAATATTCAGCAAGTAGCACTATTCAGGATAATGAAGTTCAGGTGCACATTAGAAAACAGTAATTTTAGGATGTGAACAACGTTATCAGGGAAGATAAATTATATGAAGAATGGCTCTTGAAGAATGGCTCCTGAAAAAGGGGTGATATTTCAGAGGAACAGCACAGGTGAAGACTGTTTTGCAATTTGAGACTCACCACTTCATCAAGAACATAAGTTCTCCACTGCTGTCTGTAGCACCAATTATCCTCTCTGGATCCAGGCCCCTGGCAAAGCCCCGTGGCTTATCACTCTGAAACACACAGTACAGAAATAAACCACTCGTCAAAACACAGCTCCTATACAACCAGTCTAGCAACTATGACAAACTGATAAAACATTATTGCACTTGCAGACTAGCCTATACAAAAAATAATTAGGCCTACAAAAACAAAATCGTACAACATTGATTTGAAACACAAATCTAAGTTAATTCCGATACTCACCACATCCTTCTTCTTCTTGGCTTTGTTTCCCTCCGTCTCTGGCTCATCCGTTGAAGACTTCCTCTTGTTGGAGTCAGGCTTCTCCACCACGGTCTTCTGGGCTTCCAAGAAAGCCGAGATCAGCTCTGGACAATCCAGATTATCCTCTGGCTCCCAAGTGTTATCCGCTCTGAAAGGAAAGATACAGAATAAGTGAGTGGCTATTTCTTCTCCTGCTTATTTCAAAAAGACAGCATACTGGTAAGAGTAAAACATGCTCTACAAATGCAAAAAAATAGTAAGACATTTTACAAGAAAGCTATATCTATAACCTATATGCCAGTATTTGAAATTCAATTAAAAAAGCAGATTATTTCAACTAGCTAGGTTCCGCAGGATAAATATGCCACAAACAAAGCCCCATACCAGGGAAGCACTTCCAGGCAGAAAGTAGGCGGGCGGGCGGTCCCCAGAACTTTACACTCACTCTGTAAATCCTTTCCACTTGAGGAAGAATTCCACCTTCCCGTTGACAATGCGCTGGTCCATCACCTTCTCCACAACATACTCCTCTGGCGGCTCTGCCTCCAGCACCTCCTTCTTCCCTTTGCCATTCTGCTTTTTACCCATGTTAGGCTGCGAAACAAGAGGGGAGGAGGTTTTCATCTTTTTAAAGAGACGAATTTGGGTTTTAATAACATGAGACCATCTGACACAATGCTTACACAGGCTATAGTCCAGACTAGCAATACAATATTAATATCAGATTGTTTTTCAAGTGATACTTTGTTGAAACCCAATGTGCCATTTCCTGAGGAAGATGAGCTGGCCAATCAGCGGTCTACTAGCATAAATATTTTTTAGGCCCGGTATACGGCCATACCAGAGATCACCAGCTTGTAGTCCTAAAAAAACAGCAATTTGTCAGCATTTTCTGCCCATGGTTCATTCCTATGGGGGAAATTAGTGGGTTTTGGGTCTATACCCCAAAAATAAGGTTAACACAGGCTTAGATCTTAAGCATTTGGTTCTATGAGAGCCAGTTGCTAATGAGTCACTATAACAAATGAAACTACAACATTAGTTGCAAAATTTCTCACGTCACTATGCCGTCCACGAAAACTAGTCCCGATACACTAGCTGGACAAAAAGCTGGTTAGCTTTCTGCTTACCAGCTCGAACAAAAACTATTGTTTTGCCCCAGGCTGCAACCATCTCTTTAGCGGGAAGGTGCTCCTTGAATTGGTTATCAAGCGATGTCGTCCATAGGAGACTTTGCGTCCATCTGATAATGTAAACTAAGCCTGTTAGTTAGAAGTCAAAAGGTGTATGACCTGAGGCGGGGTTTTTTTGTGTGTGTGCGCGCATGCATGTATATATACACATATCAGGTTGCTTACTTGTTTTTATTACATAAATGCTTAATGGAATAGGCTTAGCTAGCCCCCTTGGCTTTTGAAGAATATATAACTAGTGGTGAAATGGGCAAAATTACCTTTATTCACCAAATACATTTACACACACTCAATTGGTTTTATTAATAATGAGGCCTTTGTTAGCACATCGTTAGCTTTAAACTTGTTTTGTTTACATAAATGTTTAAATTCACAAAAAACTGATGGTCATCACATAGAACAAAACATACGCCATTAATATTGCTTTACATTCCGTTGCTGGGGTACGCCCACAAAATTACAACACAGAAAAGTTGCTTTAACATACTTAATTACAATTTTTTGGAAAGAAAACTATTTATCATATTGTAATTAATTATAGGTCATATTTAATAGAAAACTGTTTACACTGGATAGTTACTTTATAGTTAAAATAAGTTATACTTTTCCCCCCCAAATATAGTGTTACCCATCGTTCTGTATTTATCCTTAACTAGTTAGCTATGATGAACATGTTTATTCGCTGTTGCCAAGCTACAGATCATGCTCACATGGTAAAAGTGGAGGGGAATTGCTTATGGAGCTAGACTAGGCAGCCCATAGTGCAGATCTAGCGTCCTCTATCGTCTATGATTGACGTGCATTCCCGGTAATACACTAACATCACCGATGAACCTGCTCGTACATAAAGCATCATCCATTCACTGAAAGGCATAATTTCCCTACTTAACCATCCAATGACGAGACCCCGGAATAAAATAAGTGAAAATGTGTACTGTTTTAATAAAACCCTTTCAACCACCGTATAGTGCAGATCCAGCGCCCACTATAGGCAGCCTACGCTATTATGGAGCTCGTGCGCTTTTCACTTCAATCATTTCTCTATCCCCACAGATAATGCTAACAAACTTTTTGTTAGTTAACCAAATAATAAAAAGCGGCACATAGGTTGTAATTTTATTTTCAGTAACGTTACTTTTAGCTATATTGGCTTCTAGCCAACGTTTCCTGTTTATATCTACATAATCTTATAGTTACAGATTCCGTTGGGCCCCTCGTCCCCCCCATAAAATGTTTTTTCCAGGCCTATGGGCTTATCTAAGGCTTGCATTGATTGTACTAACAATCTAAGTAGTGCCTCAAAGTTAACTACTCAATTTAATACAACTTAGTTGTGTTAACCGTGTGCTAACGTTGGTTAACGAGACATTACGGTAGTTTGTTAGCGAAGTGGAATTTAGACATCTTCGTTAGCAAACTTCCAAGGCTTAGATATCTACCAGACCTTAGGGATGACACAATGGCCGGCCAAATTGTGATTTCAAGGCCCAAACGCTGCAAATTGAACATTCCATTAGCTCTTGTTTGTTGATTAGGCAATGAGTATAATATATTCATTCGATAAATGACAACTAGTTGACTATCAAGCGAAGTTATAGTTAAGCGTGTTAGCTAGTTAAATAGCGCAATGAAATCCCTTTGTCAGCGTAGCTTTGGTAACATTAGCTAGCAAAGCTGTGTAACGTTAGTAGCTACGGTGGCTAGACGTCACAAATATGCATAACATCAATTACCAGTATACACTATACGCTGCATAATAATTCGAAGTTGGATCTTCCGGGACTCACCTTGCAAATCAATAAAAAGCTGATGTAGAATGGACGACGGAGAGAGAGCAAGCAGCTTCGTTCTCGTCTCACCCGCGTGTGGTGCAGAATGTTGCTGCTGCGCGAGCGCCAAAAAAAAAACTCTGCCTTTTTCTACGGGTGCCGCGAGGGTAACTATTAGCTAAATTTCCTACTGTGGAAGTTTCAAAATAAATAATTGAATCCAGTCCCAAACAAGGAACTTTAAAGCCACATTCTGTAAGATTTCCAGTAATGAGAATGCATGGAATAGGCTTAGCTAGCTCCCTTATCTTTTGAAGAATATATACGAAGTGGTAAAATTACTTAGTAAAGTACATTTACACATACTTTACTAAGTGGTAATATGAAGCTGCTAGTGATAGACACAATTTAGATACAGAATACAGACAAATTAGTTTGTATACATTATACACAAATAGGTAGTGAGCATATAGCTATAATATAATTAGCAGTTGATATGCAAATATACAGTGGATCATACAGTTGATATAGGGTGAATTATTTAAAAAAAGAGGGGCATCATATAAACTGGGACAGCTTAATCCTGAAGCTTTTATTTCATGGTCTGACAAGTAAAAAAAAAAAAATACTCTTACTGATTCAGCGTTCAAACACAACTGTGAACTCGGAAGAATACAAGGTCAAATCATGAAGTCAGTGATCTTCAAGTTTTTTTTTGACTATGTTTGTTTACTGTGTAACTCTGTGTTGTTTTTGTCGCACTGCTTTGCTTTTTCTTGGCCAGGTCGCAGTTGCAAATGAGAACTTGTTCTCAACTGACCTACCTGGTTAAATAAAGGTGAAATAAAAAAATAAAATAAAAATAAAAGTCTGATAGTCAGTGCTCTAAAAATAGTCCCGAGTTTCCGCGTTAGAATTTCGAGTTGGGTGACTGTTCAAATCGTTTTTTTCCCCAGTCGGAGCTGGTGTGACATCATAGAAGGCCGACAGAGCACGTTTCAAACAGGGAGCTCACACCGCCAGTGGCATAGTTTTTTTCCCCCTTTTGTTTTTAAGATTATACCTGTCATAAATAATACACTGATGCAAAATTGTGATGTAAATGTGCATAATATGTACTGATGCATCAAAATAAATAATACAGTTGACAATATTATGTTACAACTTTGTAATTTAGTAATGGTCAGTAATTTATAGCTAGATAAAGTAGGACAGCATGGAGTAGCTAAAGTGGGACAGTCTTATAGGCTTTTCCAATGGAGGAAAGAGATCCAGTTTACATTAGGGACCCCTTGTACTTAGGTTAGGCAGGGCTCTGGTTATTGTAGAACTGTTATCTTGTTAATTTTTGGCACCAATGGCACCAAGCAGAACTACAGTAGGGTGAATTCAGAAAAGGTGGGAAACATTTAGCATTTTCATCTTCCGTGACCACTTATGTAAAGTATGTTGGTCCTGTTGTCTATTTATCAAGCACCTATCTACTCATGTGAAGCTTGGTTATGTAAGATACGCTATAAGAGCTTTCATCCCCAAACCACTGCAGTGTAAACATTTTTATGGATTTGGCCATGTTTCAAGTGTGTGCAGATGGACAGAGTATACTGAAGAACGGTGTGTAGAAGGATGGCGGTGTTGCAATTGTGGTGGGGCTCATGATCCCGAGTTCCTGGAGTGCCCTGTAAGGGTGAAGGAGATTGAGGTGTCAAAATCTCCTATGCAGAGGCAAATACTTTAGTTGAGAAACAGTGGAGGTAGAACCATCCTCCTCAGTGAATTTCATCAAAATAAAAAGTGAAACATTAAAAAATATATCATTTTTAGATAAAACTATACCAAATAATTTATTAAAACACACTGTTTTGCAATGAAGGTCTACAGTAGCCTCAACAGCACTCTGTATGGTAGCACCATGCATGGTGTTGCCAGAGGACAGATAGTTTCCATCCTCCTCTGGGTACATTGACTTCAATACAAAACCTAGGGGGCTCATGGTTCTCACCTCCTTCTGTAGACTGTACTGCATGATTGTAGCGGGTTTACTAATGCGTTGGTTCTAGTAACTATGTTGACTATGATGTTACTAACGTCGTTAGCTAATATGGTGACAATGATGTAGGCTGTGTATAGCGGTTATGATATTAAGCTCATGTGCTGTGCACTGAAGTCCACAAGCGAAGGGAAAAGGTGAGAAGAGGAGAGCGCGTAGATGCAACAAATAAGTATACAAGCAAAATGTTCATGCTGTTGTTTATGTGGCTGCTTGAAAGTAAACTGTGTTTGCATGTGATAAGGGGTATATTCATTCCGACGATTCTGTTGAAAGTAATTTATTTAACGTTAGCAAATGGATCGAAACATACCTGAATTTGTCCAATAGAAACTCTCATTTGCAACTGTTGGACTAATGATTACACCCTAGGTCAGCTAGATGCAGGCAAGTGTGTGCAAGGCAGTATTGAATGTGTCACTGTCTGTCAACTTGATTACACAATTTTCTCTCGGCCTGTTTACATTGTCAATTTTCATTCATAGGCTCGGTTGTAGCAACCTTATGATGGGTATTAGGGAAAATGTGAGTATCATGTAGTAGCCTAAACCTATCAATGTTAGATTTAGCTGACTGAATGGAATATGAATGACAGTCATCCAATATGCTGTAATAGAAATAAGGCCATGCTCATAATAAAAAAAAAATCTTAAACGTCACCGACCGCACTGGTATCAACAATGGTCCACCACCTAAAAGACATCCATCCAACTTGACACAACTGTGGGAAGTGTAGAGTCAATATGGGCCTACGAATTGAGGCTGTTCAAACAAAATCAAATATATTGGTCACATACACATAATTAGCAGCTGTAATTGCGGGTGTAGTGAAATGTTTGTGTTCCTAGCTCCAACAGTGCAGTAGTATCTAACAATTCACATAACTAAAAGTAAAAGAATGGAATTAAGAAATATATAAATATTAGGACGAACAATGTTGGAGTGGCATTGACTAAATACAGTAGAATAGAATACAGTATATACACATATGAGAGGAGTAAAGCAGTATGTAAACATAATGAAAGTGACTAGTGTTCCATTATTAAAGTGGCCAGTGATTCCATGTCTATGTACAGTTGAAGTCGGAAGTTTACATACGCCTTAGCCAAATACATTTAAACTCAGTTTTTCACAATTCCTGACATTTAAATCCTAGTAATTCCCTGTCTTAGGTCAGTTAGGATTGCCACTTTATTAAAAAAATGTCATAATAGTAGTAGAGAGAATGATTACTTCAGCTTTTCTTTTCTATTTCTTTCATCACATTCCCAGTGGGTCAGAAGTTTACATACACTCAATTAGTATTTGGTAGCATTGCCTTTAAATTATTTAACTTGGGTCAAACGTTTCGGGTAGCCTTCCACAAGCTTCCCACAATAAGTTGGGTGAATTTCGGCCCATTCCTCCTGACAGAACTGGTGTAACTGAGTCAGGTTAGTAGGCCTCCTTGCTCGCACATGCTTTTTCAGTTCTGCCCACAAATGTTCTATAGGATTGAGGTCAGAGCTTTGTGATGGCCACTCCAATACATTGACTTTGACATTGACATTGATGCTTGGGGTCATAGTCCATTTGGAAGACCCATTTGCAACCAAGCTTTAACTTCCTGACTGATGTCTTGAGATGTGGCTTCAATACATCCACATCATTTTCCTCCCTCATGATGCCATCTATTTTGTGAAGCGCACCAGTCCCTCCTGCAGCAAAGCACCCCTACAACATGATGCTACCACCCCCGTGCTTCACGGTTGGGATGGTGTTCTTTGGCTTGCAAGCCTCCCCCTTTTTCCTCCAAACATAACAATGGTCATTATGGCCAAACAGTTCTATTTTTGTTTCATCAGACAAGAGGACATTTCTCCAAAAAGTACAATCTTTGTCCCCATGTGCAGTTGCAAACCATAGTCTGGCTTTTTTGCTGAGCGGCCTTTCAGGTTAAGTTGATATAGGACTCGTTTTACTGTGGATATAGATACCTTTGTACCGGTTTCCTACCACATCTTCACAGGGTCCTTTGCTGTTGTTCTGGGATTGATTTGCACTTTTCGCACCAAAGTACGTTCATCTCTAGGAGACAGAACGTGTCTCCTTCCTGAGCGGTATGACGGCTGCGTAGTCCCATGGTGTTTATACTTGCGTACTATTGTTTGTACAGATGAACGTGGTACCTTTCAGGCGTTTGGAAATTGGCAGACTTGTGGAGGTCTTTTTTCTGAGGTCTTGGCTGATTTCTTTTAAATCTTCCCATGAATGTACCGGATGCCAAGCATAGAGGCACTGTGTTTGAAGGTAGGCCTTGAAATACATCCACAGGTACACCTCCAATTGACTCAAATTATGTCAATTAGCCTATCAGAAGCTTCTAAAGCCATGACATCATTTTCTGAAAATGTTCAAGCTGTTTAAAGGCACAGTCAACTTAGTGTATGTAAACTTAAGACCCACTGGAATTGTGATAGTGAATAATAAGTTAAATAATTGTTTGAAGAATTACTTGTGTCATGCACAAAGTAGATGTCCTAACAGACTTGCCAAAACTATAGTTTGTTAACATGAAATCTGTGGAGTGGTTGAAAAATGAGTTTGACTTCATCTATCTATCTCAGCTGCTCGTCAAACATCTCATTCCAAAATCATGGGCATTAATATGCAGATGGTTCCCCCTTTGCTGCTATAACTGCCTCCACTCTTCTGGGAAGGCTTTCCACTAGCTGTTGGAACATTGCTGCTGGGACTTGCTTCCATTCAGCCACAAGAGCATTAATGAGGTCGGGCACTGATGTTGGGCGATTAGGCCTGGCTCGCAGTCGGCGTTCCAATTCATCCCAAAAGGTGTTCAATGGGGTTGAGATCAGGGCTCTGTGCAGGCCAGTCAAGTTCTTCCACACCGATCTCAACAAACCATTTCTGTATGGAAATCGCTTTACTGCATGGGGGCATTGTCAAGCTGAAACAGAAAAGGGCCTTCCCCAAACTGTTGCCACAAAGTTGGAAGCACAGAATCATATAGAATTATTATTCCTCCTCCACCAAACTTTACATTTGGCACTATGCATTCGGGCAGGTAGTGTTCGACTGGCATCCGCCAAACCCAGATTTGTCCATCGGACTGCCAGATGATGAAGCATGATTCATCACTCCAGAGAACATGTTTCCACTGATCCAGAGTCCAATGGCGGCAAGCTTTACACCACTCAAGCCGATGCTTGAGTGGAATATGAACTCTCGACCAACAGTTATTGTGCTGACGTTGGTTCCAGATGCAGTTTAGAACCCTGTAGTGAGTGTTGCAATCGAGGACATACGATTTTTACACGCTTGGCAGTCCATTTCTGTGAGCTTGTGTGACCTACCACTTTGCTCCTAGATGTTTCAACTTCACAATAACAGCACTCACAGTTGACCGGGGCAACTCTAGCCGGGCAGAAATTTGACTAACTAACTTGTTGAAAAGGTGGCATCCTATGACGGTACGACGTTAATTCACTGAGATCTTCAGTAAGGCCATTCTACTGCTAATGTTTGTCTATGGCGATTGCATGGCTATGTGCTCCATTTTATAAACCTGTCAGCAACGGGTGTGGCTGAAATAGCCTAATCCATTAATTTGAAGAGGTGTCCACATACTGTGGCATATTGTGATGAGGCACACATGTGGCAAACTAAAGAACCACACTAAACAGTTTTGTGAGATCTTTATTTGGCGTTTGTTTTACTCTAGTGGCAGTCACATGAAAGGTGCACATTCCATGGTGACTGTAATCAAATTGAAACATATAAGGTGAAGTTGAACAAACAATGTTTTAATATTAATGTGCATGTCTCTTTGTCTTACCGGTTCCTGGAAATGCCTAGTAGGAGGGTCCGCGAACAGGAAACCGACTATATGACATCCTGAAGGTTTTAGACCTAAAACTCATGAATGTTTGTTTGAAGGTTTACTAAGTGGTAATGTAACTGGTTAAAGATTGATAATGTCTATGTATAGTTGATAAGCTTGCCAATGCTTGGTGAACTATGAAATGTATAGTTAATAACTGATGAAGAGTTATGATTGGTCAGTTTGAAAATGAAGGAGGAGATTAAAACTATAAAAGAACAGATTAAATGTTTGGGAAAAAAAACTTTTTTTCCATGAGTTTTTTTTTTTTTTGTGATGAGTTGTACTTTGAAAAAATAATTTTTGTTTGTGTGTTTTTCTGCTGAATTTCTGAGTTAAACTTGGACTTACAAAGGACATTTTGCTTTGGACTGTGTTGCATTTTGTGCATTTTTTGGAATTCGTGGCACCCTGAATTAAATGAGATTTTTTTCCATGGACATTTCTGAAGTTTTTTAATTTTTTGCTGCTTGTTTAGCCAACGCACTGACCACCTTACCACACATACAGCGGGTGAAATAAGTATTGAACACGTCACCATTTTTCTCAGTAAATATATTTCCAAAGGTGCTATTGACATGTAATTTTCACCAGATGTTGGTAACAACCCAAGTAATCCATACATACAAAGAAACCAAAACAAATAAGTTCAGAAATTAAGTTATGTGTAATAATGTGAAATGACACAGGGAAAAAGTATTGAACACACTTACTGATATTTATTTAATACTTTGTACAAAAGCCTTTGTTGGTAATGACAGCTTCAAGACGCCTCCTGTATGGAGAAACTAGTCGCATGCATTGCTCTGGTGTGATTTTGGCCCATTCTTCCACACAAACAGTCTTCAAATCTTGAAGGTTCCATGGGCCTCTTCTATGAATCTTGATCTTCAGTTCTTTCCATAGATTTTCAATGGGATTTAAGTCAGGTGATTGGTTGGGCCATTCTAGCATCTTTATTTTCTTTCTTTGAAACCAATTGAGAGTTTCCTTGGCTGTGTGTTTGGGATCATTGTCTTGCTGAAATGTCCACCCTCGTTTCATCTTCATCATCCTGGTAGATGGCAGCAGAGTTTTGTCAAGAATGTCTTGGTAAATTTGCCCATTCATCCTTCCTTCAATTATGTGAAGTTTTCCAGTACCATTTGCTGAAAAGCAGCCCCACATCATGATGTTCCCACCTCCAAACTTCACTGTTGGTATGGTGTTTTTAGGGTGATGTGCAGTGCCATTTCTCCTCCAAACATGGTGTGTATTATGACATCCAAACAGTTCAATTTAGCTCTCATCTGACCACACTATTTTCTCCATGTTTTGCGTGGTGAGCGTGCCTACAGGCCATGGCGGTGGAGTGCATTACTTACTGTTTTCTTTGAGACAACAGTACCTGCTAATTGCAGGTCTTTTTGAAGCTCTCCACAAGTGGTCCTTGGCTCTTGGACAACTCTTCTGATTATTCTTTTCACTCCTCTGTCAGAAATCTTGCGAGGAGCACCTGGTCGAGGCAAATTTATGGTGAAATGATTGTCTTTCCACTTCCGTATTATGGCCCCAACAGTGCTCACTGGAACATTCAGAAGCTTAGAAATGCATCTATAACCAATGCCATCATTATGTTTTGCAACAATTAGGTTGCGAAGGTCTTGAGACAGCTCTTTGCTTTTACCCATCATGAGATGTGTCTTTTGTGACACCTTGGCAATGAGACCTTTTTGTAGGCCATCAGTTGGGACTGAACCAACTGATATTAATTTGCACTGACAGGGGGCTGGATTGCTTTTTAATTACTGATAGTTTTCAGCTGTTGTCTTGGCTTTCCATGCCTTTTTGCACCTCCCTTTCTTCATGTGTTCAATACTTTTTCCCCTGTGTCATTTCACATGATTACACATAACTTAATTTCTGAACTTATTTGTTTTGGATTCTTTGTATGTATGGATTACTTGGGTTGTTACCAACATCTGGTGAACATTTCATGTCAATAGCACCTTTGGAAATATATTTACTGAGAAATATGGTGAAGTGTTCAATACTTATTTCACCCGCTGTATATAGTGTATTTTTTTTATGGTCAAACAAATTAAGGATTTGTTAAATAGAAAAGAAAAAGATAACTGTTCAGTGTATCTTGCAAAACTAACTTCTGTGGTGTAAAGAACATTTTCAATATTTATCCAAATGAAAAGACAACCGAATAGGTGCTTTACTTGCTTGATGTAAGTACTCTAGCCTACCTCTGTCGGTTGTAGAACTCTGTACATTATTTATTCCTGTTTTATCTTCCACTAAATATTTTCTTCAATCTCTTAGCATTTCTCAAATAATATAAACATACGTGCAAGCCTACTATACTTTTGAACACAAAAGCAGGTGAATGCATTGCTTCACTAAGTGGAGGGGGGTTACGTCAGTTGTATCACAAACATTGACCTACTACAGTGATGCATTTACAGTGACTTGGGTGCACTTGCTCCTCAACCACCCCTCTCACCATGCAATTAAAAATGGTCTCCCACAATCTGCCCAAACCCTCCATATAAATCCGTTGTTGAGGTAGAATGAAAACCACCAGACTCAAAGCCCTGATTCATGTCAGACGAGAAAATCAAACAGTGCTTTAAAAAAACAATATTATTTTGAATAAAAAACCCATAAAGTGATCATACATAAAGCAATAGCCATGTACATCTGTGTATCAACTCCAAAACATGATTGAAAATTTAATTAAGGCCTTTCAAATGACATGTCTAACATGTCGCCAGTTAGATTGAGTTTTGAAACATTTTAACTAAAACCCCAGAACTAGTGTCTACGGGGGAACATTGGTCAGAATTGTAGAACTCTATTTATAGATGCCAAAAAAACTGCTGTCAATTTTAAGTTGAGGTTAAAGGGAAACTTCAGTATTTTATCTACTTCCCCAGATTTGGATAAACTCGTGGATACAATTTCTGTGTCTCTGCGTGCAGTTTGAAGTTAGCAATTGCGCTAGTTAGCAACTAACTAGTCTATGTGTATCTTGCACAGACTTCCAGTCATTGCGCTAACGCTAGTTAGCATTGGCTCTCGAAACTACCTCTAACTTAATTCATACTGGACACAGAGACGTACAAATGGTATCCACAAGTTCGTCTGACTATGGGGAAGTAGATAAATGGCCTCATTTCCAAAGTGTCCCTTTAAGCTATAGAATTGGCGTTCTGTTTTTCTTTTTAACTGACCTACAATTAACTTTTATAGGAATTGTAATTTTTAAATTTAACTAGGCAAGTCAGTTAAGAACAAATTCTTATTTACAGCCAGTATGGCGCCCCTGGAGCAAATTAGGGTTAAGTGGACACAGACAAGTTTCCCCCCCCCCCCCCCCACCTTGGGGATTCGATCCAGCAACCTTTCGTTTACTGGCTCAATGCTATATAACTATACAAATGATACTGCAGCCTCAGGACAATAATATATTCTCCTTGTAAGAAATGCTATAATGATAATACAATCCTTTAATTTCTATAGTGAGAAAAAACTTGAGTCCAGTGTTTGAGCTACGTTTCTTTTTCCAGAAAAAAAAATCTATCATTCTCACATTCTGTAATATTTGTATTTACATGTACGTTTTTTGGTGTATTTTCTTAAATATGTTTCTGCCCTTTTAGGCTGCCAAGGTAAGAGAGTCCAGAAAAGAAAGGAGGGAAAATTCAGAAACACAGTCACTTGACCAGAATCTGGCCTGTAAATTCAGAAAAAACAACACCTCTTAAAAAGTGTCAAGTACCAGCAGCAGTTATTGCATCAAGGCTTCTTCTCCTCCTTCCTCTTGTCCGTTTTACCTCCAGCTGTCATCGTGGCAGCACTAGGCCGCCTGACCTGCTGCGCCACAACCCTCCCGTCGGCCTCGCACTGCAGGGTGTATCTTTCTGGGTTCAGGGGTTGTCCTGAGCCGTCCCTCAGCCTGGAGAAGATGTCCCTGGAGAGGTGCTCCATGCGCTGGCCCGCGGCGCCAAGAGCCTTGGCCGTGTGCTGCCTTTCCCTGAGCAGCCTGTTCCTCTGGGCTTGCAGCCTCTCCACCTCCTCCTGGAGCCCCGTGATGGCATCCAGCTTGCGCTTGCGGCAGTTCTGCGCCGCCAGCTTGTTCTTTCCTCGCCGGCGGATGTCCCTCAGGAGGGCAACCTGGGCGGGCGAGAGGCCACGCCCCTCCAGGAACTCTAGGAACTCCTCCACGGGCATGCTGACGATCTCAGGCGCCGAGAACGGGACGTGCAGCGCCCGGGTGTGGAGTTCGTCGCGGCTAAGTTCCCGGTCTTCGTTATCTTCCCCGTCGTCGTCTTCGTCACTGAAAGGCTCCTCTTTGATGGCTTTCTGGGGGAACGTGGTGGCTGACAGTTGGGAGAAGGCTGGGGAGGAGTAGCTGTGGTCGTGCCACACGCTCTCGCTGAGATCCACAGGCGACCATGCATCGTAGTCGGCGATGCCCTTGGAGGGGAGGGAGTCCACCTCGCTGCTGTAGCCCGTAGCCCCACCCTCATCCTCAAAAAACAAACTGGAAGATGATGACGACACCTCAGACGCACCTGGGGAGTCAAGTGTACATACGAATATGTAAGTTACTTTACAATGTTTAGAATGTTGCAGATGTGAATACCAGTGCCTTCGGAAAATATTCAGACCCCTTGACTTTTTCCACATTTTCTTACATTACAGCTTTATTCTGAAATGGATGAAATAAATCAAAATGCTCAGCAATCTACACACAATACCCCATAATGACAAAGTGAGGTTTCAAATTTTTTGCAAATTTATTCAAAATAAAAACAGAAATACCTTATTTACAAAAGTATTCAGACTCTTTGCTATGAGACTCGAAATTGAGCTCAGATTCATCTTGTTTCCATTGATCATCCTTGAGATGTTTCTACAACTTGATTGGAGTCTACCTGTGGTAAATTCAATTGATTGGACATGATTTGGAAAGGCACTTACCTGTCTACTGTATATAAAAGGTCCCACAGTTGACAGTGCATGTCAGAGCAAAAACCAAGAATCCGATGGTCACTCTGAAAGAGCTCTAGAGTTCCTCTGTGGAGATGGGATAACCTTCCAGAAGGACAACCATCTCCGCAGCACTCCACCAATCAGGCCTTTATGTTAGAGTGGCCAGACAGAAGCCACTCCTCAGTAAAAAGGCACATGACAGCCCTCTTGGAGTTTGCCAAAAGGCACCTAAAGGACTCTCAAACAAGACAAACAAGATTCTCTGGTCTGATGAAACCAAGATTGAAATCTTTGGTCTGGAGGAATCCTGGCACCATCCCTACGGTGAAGCATGGTGGTGGCAGCATCATGCTGTGGGGATGTTTTTCAGCGACAGGGACTGGAAGACTAGTCCGGATCGAGGCAAAGATGGACAGAGCAAAGTACAGAAAGATCCTTGATGAAAACCTGCTCCAGAGCGCTCAGGACCTCAGACTGGGTCGAAGGACAACAACGACCCTAACAGGACAACGACCCTAAGCACACAGCCAAGACAACGCAGGAGTGGCTTCGGGACAAATCTCTGAATGTCCTTGATTGGCCCAGCCAGAGCCAGGACTTGAACCTGATCGAACATCTCTGGAGATACCTGAAAATAGCCGTGCAGCGACGCTCCCCATCCAACCTAAGAGGTTGAGGATCTGCGGAAAAGAATGGAAGAAACCACAAATACAGGTGTGCAAATCGTGTAGTATCATACCCAAGAAGACTTGAGGCTGTAATCGCTGCCAAAGATGCTTCAACAAATACTGAGTCAAGGGTCTGAATACTTATGTAAATGTGATCAGTTTATTTTTTATACATTTGCAAAACAATGTCTAAACCTGTTTCTGCTTTGTCGTTATATGGTAGTGTGTAGACATTTTTTAAATAAGGCTGTAACACAACAAAATGTGGAAACCTTCCGAATGCACTGTACATGTATATACAGTACCAGTCAACTTGTTGTACACACCTACTCATTCCAGTTGTTTTTTTTTACACTATTTTCTACATTGTAAATGAGGAAATAACACACATGGAATCATGTAGTAACCAAAAAAAAGTGTATTTTATATTTGAGATTCTTCAAAGTAGCTACCCTTTGCCTTGATGACAGCTTTGCACACTCTTGGCATTCTCTCAACCAGCTTCATGAGGTAGTCACATAGAATGCATTTTAATTAACACGTGTGCCTTGTTAAATTCATTTGTGGAATTTCTTTCCTTCTTAATGCGTTTCAGCCAATCAGTTGTGCTGTGACAAGATAGGGGTGGCATAGAGAAGACAGCCCTATTTGGTAGAAGACCAAGTCCATATTATGGCTAGAACAACTCAAATAAGCAAAAAGAAACGACAGTCCATCATTACTTTAAGACATGAAGGTCAGTCAATGGTCAGTCAATCCAGAAAAGGTCAAGAACTTGAAGGGCTGGGATTAAAAATAACAATAAATTAAATATAGGACCAAACATACATCACGACAAGAGACAAAACAACACTACCGAAAGAGATACCTAAGACAACAACATAGCATGGTAGCAACGTAACATGGTAGCAGCACAAAACATTGTACAAACATTATTGGGCACAGACAACAGCACAAAGGGCAAGAAGGTAGAGATGACAATACATCACGCAACGCAGCCACAACTGTCAGTAAGCCTGTCCATGATTGAGTCTTTGAATGAAGAGATTGAGATAAAACTGTCCAGTTTAAGTGTTTGTTGCAGCTCGTTCCAGTCGCTAGCTGCAGCGAACTGAAAAGACAAGCGACCCAGGGACCTTTAAAACAATGTGACTGGCAGAACGGGTGTTGTATGTGGAGGATGAGGGCTGCAGTAGATATCTCAGATAGGGGGGAGTGAGGCCTAAGAGGGTTTTATAAATAAGCAACAACCTATGGGTCTTGTGACGGGTATATAGAGATGACCAATTTACAGAGGAGTAGAGTGCAGTGATGTGTCCTATAAGAAGCATTGGACACTTAACCAGCATGGCTACCACATCATTCTGCAGTGATACGCCATCCCATCTGGTTTGCGCTGAGTGGGACTATCATTTGTTTTTCAACAGGACAATGACCCAAAACACACCTCCAGGTTGTGTGAGGGCTATTTGACCAAGAAGGAGAGTGATGAGTGCTGTATCAGATGACCTGGCTTCCACAATCACCTAACCTCAACCCAATTGAGATGGTTTTGGATGAGCTGGACTGCAGAGTGAAGGAAAAGCAGCCAACAAGAACTCAGCATATGTGGGAAGTCCTTCAAGACTGTTGGAAAAGCATTCCTCATGAAGCTGGTTGAGAGAATGCCAAGAGTGTGCAAAGCTGTCATCAAGGCAAAGGGTCGCTACTTTGAAGAATCTGAAATATATTTTGATTTGTTTAACACTTTTTTGGTTACTACATGATTCAATATGTTATTTCATAGTTGTGATGTCTTCACTATTATTCTACAATGCAGAAAATAGTAAAACTAAAGAAAACCCTTGAATGGGTAGATGTGTCCAAACTTCTGACAGATAGATAGATACAGTGGGGCAAAAAAGTATTTAGTCAGCCACCAATTGTGCAAGTTCTCCCACTTAAAAAGATGAGGCCTGTAATTTTCATCATAGGTACACTTCAACTATGAGAGACAAAATTAGAAGAAAAAAATCACATTGTAGGATTTTTAATGAATTTATTTGCAAATTATGGTGGAAAATAAGTATTTGGTCAATAACAAAAGTTTCTCAATACTTTGTTATATACCCTTTGTTGGCAATGACAGAGGTCAAACGTTTTCTGTAAGTCTTCACAAGGTTTTCACACACTGTTGCTGGTATTTTGGCCCATTCCTCCATGCAGATCTCCTCTAGAACAGTGATGTTTTGGGGCTGTCGCTGGGCAACACAGACTTTCAACTCCCTCCAAAGATTTTCTATGGGGTTGAGATCTGGAGACTGGCTAGGCCACTCCAGGACCTTGAAATGCTTCTTACGAAGCCACTCCTTCGTTGCCCGGGCGGTGTGTTTGGGATCATTGTCATGCTGAAAGACCCAGCCACATTTCATCTTCAATGCTCCCCAGGCCACTTAGTTACCACTTTTGCCTTATGGCAAGGTGCTCCATCATGCTGGAAAAGGCATTGGTTGTCACCAAACTGTTCTTGGATGGTTGGGAGAAGTTGCGCTCGGAGCATGTGTTGGTACCATTCTTTATTCATGGCTGTGTTCTTAGGCAAAATTGTGAGTGAGCCCACTCCCTTGGCTGAGAAGCAACCCCACAAATGAATGGTCTCAGGATGCTTTACTGTTGGCATGACACAGGACTGATGGTAGCGCTCACCTTGTCTTCTCCGGACAAGGTGTTTTCCGGAAAAAAAAGACTCTACCCCAGTCCTCAGCAGTCCAATCCCTGTACCTTTTGCAGAATATCAGTCTGTCCCTGATGTTTTTCCTGGAGAGAAGTGGCTTCTTTGCCGCCCTTCTTGACACCAGGCCATCCTCCAAAAGTCTTCGCCCTAACGCCTTCTTCACAACAATTGAACCTCTCTCCTTGAAGTTCTTGATGATCCGATAAATGGTTGATTTAGGTGCAATCTTACCAGCAGCAATATCCTTGCCTGTGAAGCCCTTTTTGTGCAAAGCAATGATGACGGCACGTGTTTCCTTGCAGGTAACCATGGTTGACAGAGGAGGAACAATGATTTCAAGCACCACCCTCCTTTTAAAGCTTCCAGTCTATTATTCTGACTCAATCAGCATGACAGAGTGATCTCCAGCCTTGTCCTCGTCAACACTCTAACCTGTGTTAACGAGACAATCACTGACATGATGGCAGCTGGTCCTTTTGTGGCAGGGCTGAAATGCAGTGGAAATGTTTTTGGGATTAAGTTCATTTTCATGGCAAAGAGGGACTTTGCAATTAATTGCAATTCATCTGATCACTTCATGACATTCTGGAGTATATGCAAATTGCCATCATCAACACTGAGACAGCAAACTTTGTGGAGACCAATATTTGTGTCATTCTCAAAACCTTTGGCCACGACTGTATATATATATAGCACAACAGAGGATCATCATGTCCCCTCTCCACAAAGCATTACTATCTGAAGCAGTGTTAGCCAAAATTTTTTTTAAGCAGCGGTTGCAACGGTCATGGAAGGGAGGGTTGGGCCCCCAGATCCTCAAAAAGTTCTACAGCTGCACCATCAAGAGCATCCCGACCGGTTGCATCAACACCTGGTATGGTAACTGCTCAGCATCTGACCGTAAGGCGCTACAGAGGGTAGTACGTACGGCCCAGTACATCACTGGGGCCAAGCTATATACTAGGTGGTGTCAGAGGAGGCAAGTCTAGGACCAAAAGGCTCCTTACAGTGTCTACCCCCAAGCCATTAGACTGAACAATTAATCAAATTGCATTGTTGGTTAAGGGCTTGTAAGTAAGCATTTCACGGTGAGGTCTACACATATTGTATTTGGCGCATGTGACAAATAAAATGTGATTTGGTGGGTGTGGCTTAAATCGGTCCGGAATAGGCAGAATAAATGTGCTGTTTTTCAGCTAATTTCCTGCAATTCTCGATCTGGGCCCCTGGGATAGGGCTGGGCGGTATACCGTATTTTATGATATACTGGTATTGATGCAGGGAACGGTTTTGATTTTTACTTTACCTTCTATACCGGTATTTGAATGTTTGGTTTGCTAAATGTGATACGCCAAGTGTAATATACATTTTTATAGTTTACTTCGCTACTTGAGTCATCTCTCTCCACTCTTTCTTTCCATGCCGCTTTCCACACAGACCTCAAGGAGCTAATTTGTTGTTCCTGGACCACAAGACACTTGCGTTCAGTCTGCATGGACAATGTAGCACATGCAACAATGTTGATGACAACAATGCTGTTTTCACTTTGCTTCTTAATATACATCCACTAGTGTTCTATAACGACACTATTAGTTTGTGTTTCTTACATCTGCAAACAGCTAGTTTGTATTTTCTTAGTAAGTTGGGCCTAAAACGTGTGAGACTAAAATTGTTGGCCGCTAATGCTAATAGCTAGCTAATAAATGTCCTGAGTAAGAGCAAACATATTTAGCTATACAGCCTGATAATACCAGTGATGGTGTAGACCTAAATCAGCATGCAGCAGTTTCTTCTAAATCAAAAGAGGAATACGCAAAGCAAGAATATGTTAGGTACATGAAGTAGAAACCCTGTCGCAATACCTCCTCCCTGGCATTATCATGTCAAGCAACACAGTATTCAAAGTGCACACTATTATATTCTAACTATAGAATTACAATAATCGTTTCTATTTCCATGATTCCAACAGTTCACCCAAGTGTTTTGCTCTAAATCGCAATTGGAACATTTGGTTAAAAAAAGTCCTAGATTATTTGTCCATATCGTGCAGCCTTACGTGGCAGTGTGGAAAATATCTCAATTAAGTCCAGGAAATGCAGAAAATGATGAAAGTGCTGAAATTTGTTTTGGTTGAAGTTGAATTGAACAGTAGAAAACAAATCAGAATGAAGAAAGACCCATTGAAATCACTTAGTGTATGTGTTGCCACCCTAGGGTCACGTACTACTCAAAGCAAATGTAGAACATTTATTACTCCAATACTGTCAAATACCGTCCAATTTAAAAAAAAAAATACTGTGATATAATATTTTGGCCATATCGCCCAGCCCTACCCTGTGATGTACCCTGTGTGGCCAGTCAGCAATCCAGCCATGGCAAAAATACTCGATTCACCACTACAGTGCAGCTTTAATTTTATGATTTCTAGCTCTCAAGGATTATATTATTTAGAAATATATAGGTCAATTATCTTTTCTACATACTTTCTGTCTTGGTTTAGTCATTTTTGGTGTGGTGGCAACAATTTAGCAGTGGCGGTACAGGGGAAACACTGAACATTGCACCTCCTTAAAGCAGCCCCGAAGTCTTCCAACTCACCTGGGGTGTCTGGGCCTCGAGAGCTGCTCTCCAGAGAAAGGCCGGAGTCTGAGTCAAGGTCCTCCAGGACACAAGGGTCGATGCCCTGTAGAATCCCCAGCAGCTGGGGGTCCATGGTGTCCAAGCAGCCCTCCAGCCCCAGCAGGTTGATCTGGTCAAACACGGCCTCGTCCAAAAAGCTTTCCAGTGCACCATGGGACGATGACCCGTTTCGAGTTCCGTTGACCACTGTGGTGTACGGTAGTGCGGCCAGCCCTGTGGTCGTACCGGGCAACGAGTCAGAGTGGGAGGAGTTTGTGGACTCAATTCGGAAGAGGGGCTCTCTTGGTTGCCGGGCCACCATGGTCCTGACTCCACCCCTCGGGGGGATCATGTCGTAGACGGAGCCTGTTTCCATGGCATCGCGAAGACTGACGTCTTGGCTGATGGCGCTCGAGATGTTGGCGTCGAGGTCAGACAGCTGCTGAGGAACCAGCGGGTCTAAATCCTGGAGAACACACACACATTATAAAAAGGCGCGGACCTAAACACACCCTGACATACACAGTAACTCACAGGTAAATACTAAAACCCTTGGAGTTTGAAACCATTATTAAATAAGACATTTTTAAAATCGCCCTCTCTTTTCACAAATATCACCATGACATGATCATCATCAAGGGACACCACTTACGTCAAATTCGTAGACGGGTAGGGACATTAATTGGCTCCAGTGCTGGTCGATGTCAGTGGGAGGGGGGTCCTCAGGGCTAGAGAGAGGGGCTCTGCTACTTAACAAACCCTGGAATTAGCAATACACAGTCAACAAATCGTCACACACGCTGTGGAAACTCTGATGAAAAAACTTGACACACAATGAAAACATGACAAGGCAAACATAGCGCCTATTACAAACACACAAAACATGAGGGTCATCACACACTGAGCAAATAGTATATTAATTAAACAAAGCCACGCCTACAGAGCTGAACGTTTAATCTAGCTAGCTAGCCTACATTCCAAGACAGAACACATTTTTTAAATTCTATCTCATCGCTGTATGTACCTCGTGTTCGAGTGTGGAACTGAGAGGCAGTTGGGTCAGGGAAATAGGTTCCTCTCTGCCTTCATCACCATCCTCTTCGATCCGCACCTTTAGTACATCAACCTCCTGAAAACAGGAAAGACCATTAGAAGAAAGGTCGACCAGAATACGTTTAGGAAAGGACCACGTTTCCATCCAATTTTTATACTGTATACAAAAACAATCACGACAGCTCTGGAAACAGGACGTTTCGGTACAATTTAATTAAATACAGACAGATAATTTGTTTGTTCGACATGGACACAGATGTCTCAATGCCACAGATGTCTCAAGTTAAGGGAGTGTGCAATTGACATGCTTACTGCAGAAATGTCCAACAAAGCTGTTCTCTACCATAAGCTGCCTCCAACGTTATTTTATTAGAGAATTTGGCAGTGCGTCCGACTGCCCTCAAAACCGAAGACCACGCCAGCCCAGGACCACCACATCTGGCTTCTGCAGCCTGATGCCTGCAGGATCGTCTGAGACCAGCCACCCGGACAGCTGATGAAACGGAGGATTATTTATGTCTGTAATAAAGCCCTTTTGTGGGGGAAAAAAACGTCCCAGGCCCACCCATAGCTGCACCCCTGCCCAGTCATATGAAATCCATAGATTAGGGCCTAATAAATGTATTGCAAGTGACTGATTTCCTATGAATTGTAACTCAGTAAAATCTTTGAAATTGTTGCATTTATATTTTTGTTCAGTATAATAACCATCATATCAAAGTAAACTTGGAGTCATGTGAGCATATGGTGTGTGTTCCTCCCACTACGATTTGGGAAACCATGCAGTTTATTAAGGTACAGATTAAATAAGTTCTGATCTTCACAGGGTGGTGCACTGTGATCTTGATGTTCTTTTCCAAAAAATATCAAGGGTCTTATTCTGATGACATGATATGATCGATGATTGACTATGATTGATTGACCCATAATAATATCCTCATGTAGACTAGCCTAGCCGCACAGTCTACCCACACTTTCTGTGAGCTGTTGGCTAGAGCACACATGCCAAGAACAGAGTATTTAAAAACAGTTTTTGTGACAAAACTATTGCTAGAGTTGGAAATGTGTTGGAAACGTAAGCGGAAAAAGTACATTCGTGTGCACTGCGTCCTCACGTACTGATTTTTATCCGCAACAAGTAAATTTGGTAGAAAGATTTGCATATTTTCTTTATGTAGATTCTAGAATTTTCGCATGAAAATATGTTGACAATTGAATGAAAAAAAACTAGCTATTGATAGGTAGAGAGAAAGAAACATGTGGGAAGATGAGGGAGTCCAGAGAAAAAGTTGGGGAGATGAAGATGGGGAGAGAAAGAGAATGGGACAAAGACAGCTTTGTAAGCCGTGTCAGCCATTGTAATTAAACCAACTGTTACAGGACTATTCAAGGTTGAGTGAGTCCAGCATTCATCTCCTAAGAAGAATGTTTGAAACATTGCAACAATGTCCATTATATTGTAGCCTTATAGGAGGAAAGGGTTCGGCATCTGCTTTCTGCTACAATGAGCCAATTGTGACAGTTAAATTACTCAGGCTCCACTTTACTGTTACTGCACTGCTGTTAACCATAACGGTTATCAATCTGTTGACAACTGTGGTTGGGGTTGTTCAACAGGTTGTTGCATGAACTTGTGTTTCAACTGTGCGTGTCTAGAGCCACAAGATTATTTAGACCCAGGAATGTGTATGAGCAGGTGTGTGAGTGTAGCCTATATAATTGGGGTGTTACACAATACAAATCTCCCAACAGCAGCAAGTGAATTCGTGGGAGATAAGAACCTGGCCTTTGCCATTACACTCCAAAGCTATAAGGAGCCACTACAACAGTGTTATTCACTGCAGTGAGTGTTGCCACACAAAAACATACCCAAGGACCAAAAGAGATAATAGTAATTAAATTCCCCAACTTAACAGGGTTTCCAAAATTCCCTGATGGTCACAGCCCTACAAATACACAGCTGAAACCTACAACATTAGGCTAATGGTAAGTAGTAAATTAAACTTCTGGGATTGACACACCTACAAAGTCCCTTCCTATTCTCTGTACAATTACAGATTCAACAACATTAACTAGCCTCAGGGAATCACATCCATCCACCCAGCAGCTGTTCTGTCTCTCACCTCCTCAACCCCTTGGAGATTCATAACTTCCTGGAGAAAGACTAAGATGAAGGTAGATAACCATAAATCCTTAGTGCAGGACTTTACAGACCTGTTGTCCACCCCCCCTCTACAATATGAACACAGTATGACCCAAATGGTGGGTAGTCGGCATTTGGGACCAAAGGGTAGTCACTGCTTGTCCCTCCATTGACCCGTCTTCAACTGTCTATCACAACCAACACACTGGACCAATTGTTTAATTAATGGGTGTTATTGCTGTGTCCTTAGTGAGACGCTACCAATCCAAACATTGCCATTTAGCTATAAAAATAAATAAAATTCCAAGTGAACGCAGACAAAGTTCAGCATGTGCATGTAATGTGTGTGCGGCACAGTGGTCTAGAGGCGTCACTATAGACAACGTGGTTCACAACCGGCCGTGATTTTGAGTCCCACAGGGCGGCACACAATTGGCCCAGCATCGTCCGAGTTTGGACGGTGTGGGCCGTCATTGTAAATAAGAATTTGTTCTTAACTGACTTGCCTAGTTAAATAACAATAGAATAACTATAATGGAACCTTATCAGTTGGTTTCATAACATCAGTTGACATGTTTGTCAGTTAGCCCAGTGGTTCCCAAAGAGTGGGGCGCATCCCCCAACGGGTGGCGCGCCTCCTTTTTTCATTATACTCACATAACAAAATGTGTAGAATTGTAGGAAATAAGCTTTAAAACTGAATCATTCTCTCCACCAACAAGAGGGGTGTGAACAGTATGTCATTAACAGTGCTTGTACCCATAGGGGGCACGGTATGTTCTCTAATGCTGGAAGGGGGGCCACGATTGAAAATGTTTGTGAACCCCTGAGTTAGACAACTAGTATAGGCCTATCACAATACACTTGTCATTCCCACTTTCAACTAGCTGCACTTGTAGAGTAGCTAATGGCCTGGTGGTTAGCATTTCGTCACAATAACGTTACTGGCAACACATTTTGTAGATTTTAGCAGATAAAGTTAGCCAACTAGTGTTAGTTAACGCCATCTCGCCTCATTAGGTATCTCGCAGGCTCCAGTGCTGGGATAAGGCCCCGGCTCACTTAGATGGGCGGCAGAATGGCTGTCGTCGACGGCGAGAAGTTCAGTGCCGTTGGCCTCTTCCCCGGGACTCTCTGACAACAGCCCCGCGCTAACATTACTGTTGCTCGTGCTGTTTGGTGGATCTTGGAACTCGGAGCTGTCAGGTACTTGGTGCACGAGCCACGCACTCAACTGCGTAGGGAACCGGATGGGCGACCTAAGCGCCCTCACCTCATCCAGTAGCTGACGGCAGGCGAATAAATAGTCCAACTCGGGGTATTTGGGGTTCGCGCTGTACCCGTCCCAATTGTCCCTCAAACTGTGAAACGGTGTCTGTATGTAGGCTGAGCTAGGACCGTCGTTAATCTCTAGCGGTGAGTAGTAGCCGTTAAAGTAACTGTCGACATCCACGCGAACTCCGATCAGACTGAGTAAGATCGTAAATTGGATCAGTCCGTCTGTGAAGTATTTCTTCACGTTTTGCATATTTCTAACACTTAAGAACGTCTGTGGAGAAACGCTGGTCCCAGAGTTCCCTTTAGACTACTAAACAAAGACAATGCCAAACAAAAGAACACGCGTTCCCTTTCGCAGTCAGACAAAGAGGTATGCCTGTCTGTACCCGGCCGGCGAAAGATTTAGATAGCTAACGTTACTGCACTACCGGTTTCTGATAACTTCCTGACATAGACATATCCCCAAACGAAGAACTGTACCACAATCGCAAACAATAACTTATTTAAACCTAGATAAAACTATGATCTAGGGGAATATCCCGTTTATGCATTGTGTTACAAGCGAATTATAATAAAAAGTAAATATCCCGAATCTGTTCTTTTACTCCATATCAGCCGCAAGGAGACATGGGGAGGGATGTGCATAAATCACACAACTAGGCCCAAAGCTTCCATCGCAACAGGCTCCGATTGGTTGAAAATGTATTATGTTATGGAGTGAGCCAATCGTAGTGTCCCACCGGCTTTCAGTTGAATGCAAAATATCGCCCCATTCATTGAATTTCCGCCACAAACAATATACACGGCTTTATGTATATACATTTATACTTAGAAATTGTGCTTAAAACACATTTTATTCAATCGTGCATGATCTAAAACAGTTTATAACAAGAACATTACCGTTATTTTAAAATTGAACCTTGTTGTCAGGGGCTGGACCGCGACGGTACTTTGGCCCACTGACCTACTTCGAGTTTAGTAGGCCAGACCTACTAAACTAATTTTTGCGCTGGTTGAATTAACAATTTTTGAATGAATGGATAGGTTACCCAACTACAATACATTTAGGCCTTTAAACTCAACATTACACAATATTTACAGGACAGTGTGTTTACAACCCTGTACCCTGCTGGGGGGAGAAATTGATAGTTACATATTCTGATATTATTTTTGACGATATTTTTTATTTATATAACCAGGTAGGTCAGTTGAGAACAAGTTCTCATTTGCAACTGCGACCTGGCCAAGACAAAGCAAGGCAGTGCGACAAAAAAACAACACAGAGTTACACATGGGAAATAAACAAACGTACAGTCAATAACACAATAGAAAAATCTATATACAGAGTGCAAATGTAGTGCAAAATGCAGTAAGGTTAGGAAGACAATAAATAGGCCATAGTGGCGAAATAAATTACAGATTAGCATAATCACTGGAATGATGGAATGTGCAAATGATGATGTGCAAAGAGATACTGGAGTGCAAAATTGAGCGGAAGTTAAAAATATATATATGGGTATGAGGTAGTAGGATGGGCTATTTACAGAAGGGCTATATACAGGTGCAGTGATCGATAAGCAGCTTTGACAGCTGATGCTTAAAGTTAGTGAGGGAGATAGGATATATACAGTGGGGAGAACAAGTATTTGATACACTGCCGATTTTGCAGGTTTTCCCACTTACAAAGCATGTAGAAGTCTGTAATTTTTATCATAGGTACTCTTCAACTGCGAGTGACGGAATCTAAAACAAAAATCCAGAAAATCACATTGTATGATTTTTAAGTAATTAATTTGCATTTTATTGCATGACATAAGTATTTGATACATCAGAAAAGCAGAAATTAATATTTATTACAGAAACCTTTGTTTGCAATTACAGAGATCATACGTTTCCTGTAGTTCTTGACCAGATTTGCACACAATGCAGGGCCCACTCCTCCATACAGACCTTCTCCAGATCCTTCAGGTTTCGGGGCTGTCGCTGGTTAATACAGACTTTCAGCTCCCTCCAAAGATTTTCTATTGGGTTAAGGTCTGGAGACTGGCTAGGCCACTCCAGGACCTTGAGATGCTTCTTACGGAGCCACTCCTTAGTTGCCCTGGCTGTGTGTTTCGGGTTGTTGTCATGCTGGAAGACCCAGCCACGACCCATCTTCAATGCTCTTACTGAGGGAAGGAGGTTGTTGGCCAAGATCTCGCGATACATGGCCCCATCCATCCTCCCCTCAATACGGTGCAGTCGTCCTGTCCCCTTTGCAGAAAAGCATCCCCAAAGAATGATGTTTCCACCTCCATGCTTCACGGTTGGGATGGTGTTCTTGGGGTTGTACTCATCCTTCTTCTTCCTCCAAACACGGCGAGTGGAGTTTAGACCAAAAAGCTCTATTTTTGTCTCATCAGACCATATGACCTTCTCCCATTCCTCCTCTGGATCATCCAGATGGTCAATGGCAAACTTCAAATGGGCCTGGACCTGCGCTGGCTTGAGCAGGGGGACCTTGCGTGCGCTGCAGGATTTTAATCCATGACGGCGTAGTGTGTTACTAATGGTTTTCTTTGAGACTGTGGTCCCAGCTCTCTCCAGGTCATTGACCAGGTCCTGCCGTGTAGTTCTGGGCTGATCCCTCACCTTCCTCATGATCATTGATGCCCCACGAGGTGAGATCTTGCATGGTGCCCCAGACCGAGGGAGATTGACCGTCATCTTGAACTTCTTCCATTTTCTAATAATTGCGCCAACAGTTGTTGCTTTCTCACCAAGCCTATTGTCCTGTAGCCCATCCCAGCCTTGTGCAGGTCTACAATTTTATCCCTGATGTCCTTACACAGCTCTCTGGTCTTGGCCATTGTGGAGAGGTTGGAGTCTGTTTGATTGAGTGTGTGGACAGGTGTCTTTTATACAGGTAACGAGTTCAAACAGGTGCAGTTAATACAGGTAATGAGTGGAGAACAGGAGGGCTTCTTAAAGAAAAACTAACAGGTCTGTGAGTGCCGGAATTCTTACTGGTTGGTAGGTGATCAAATACTTATGTCATGCAATAAAATGCAAATTAATTATTTAAAAATCATACAATGTGATTTTCTGGATTTTTGTTTTAGATTCCGTCTCTCACAGTTGAAGTGTACCTGTGATAAAAATTACAGACCTCTACATGCTTTGTAAGTAGGAAAACCTGCAAAATCGGCAGTGTATCAAATACTTGTTCTCCCCACTGTATATATATCATATAGTATTGACAATATCGCAATGTCATTTTTGCGCAGGTTGGCTGTACCTGCACCAACATGTTTTCCTTCATAGCTTTTAATTTTTAAAAAAACCTTTATTTAACTAGGCAAGTCAGTTAAGAACAAATTCTAATTTACAATGAGAGCTACACCGGCCAAACTCGGACGACGCTGGGCCGATTGTGCGCCGCCCTATGGGACTCCCAATCACAGTGACACATTAACGCATACTTTTAAATTATATTATGTGAGCTAAACATAACAAAATAATATATAAACATTTTCCTTAAAGTATAATTTCAGAGATTACTAATGTTACTGTCCCCACTACAATAACAAAAATACTTAAATACATGTACTTTTGTAGGATGTCATTAATTCCAATGGAGGACTGCTCCTACTGGGGAGTGTCAATATGTCCAACCAGTGGCTTATACGTTGAGCCAATGGCGATGAATGTTGTTCTGTAGCTTCATCGAGAACCACTTGATTTGGAGGTATGACTAAACTCAACTCCACGATTTACGATGGAGTTGAGCGGCAACTAGTGTTTGCAAACTGGAGCTCCGACATCACCTAAAAAACAACATTGTTATGTGTAATTGCAGGCTATTCTTTGGATGCTGAAATCAGTCGTATTCTATCTCCGGTATGCCCAAAGTAGTCGCCGCTCAACTCCATCGTAAATCGTGGAGTTGAGTTTAGTCGGCTACGCTAGACTACTATCCACTAACTAACTGTAAATCGCTCTGGATAATAGCGTCTGCTAAATAACTAAAATGTAAATGTGATACAGACTGGATCTAACACCCATAATTGTACAATAAGTGCCTTGGGCTCTTTAGTGACCACAGAGAGACACAGCACATCTGTTTAACGTCCCATCCAAAAGAAGGCACTCTATACAGTCCAATGTCCCCATTCACTGCTCTGGGGCATTGAGATCTCCATAGACTAGAGGGAAGAGTGCCCCCTACTGGCCTTCCAACACCACTTTCAGCAGCATCTGGTCTCCCACCCAGGGGCAGACAAATACCAACCCTGCTTAGCTTCATGAAAGTGATATAGAACACTTTCAACAACAACATTACTTTTGGTCATATGGCTCATACACACCCCCTGCTGGTGGTTAAAGGGACACTGCGAGGGCATTTGCAATTTTTATGTTTCTGCGCATAGTATGAAAGAAGTTAGCGGTAGCTTCACGAGCCAATGCTAACTAGTGTTAGCGAAATGACTGGAAGTCTACAGGTACGTTAACATTACTTTAAATGCCATAATATTTCCCTTTAACGTCATATTCTATGGAACACATTGGTATGATCTTGCATGAGGGTTTGTCATCACTTTCAGGGAGGACCATCCACGTCCTACGTATAGACCTAGGGTGAAAAACAAAACACTTCCGTATAGATGAACACTATTAAAGTTATTACAGCTTATTACGATATTGCATTATTTCCTCACCAAAAGATCCCATGTTTCCATTCCATAGACTACAGCAAGTGTCTACAGGCCTACTCTGTTAATCACCTATTTTGATCCCATTGATTAAATGTTGTGCCATTGATCAATCTTGCTGTTTACTAATTTATCCAAATGCTTTTCCCCCAATAGACTGTAGTTGGGTCCTCCTTAGACTACTATTTTCTTTGCTACTATTTTTTCTTATTTAAGGGCTAAATAATGCTTTTTGTTTTCTAGCTTTTCTTAATACATTTTCAAGCATGTAGGGAAATTTGATTGGCTGTTGATTTGGACTATTTTACTTTTAAAATAGCCACTTTGTTGAAGACTTCAACAGTTATTTCTGAAATTATGATTATGAATGTATGTCTCTAGAATAATCACTATTTATCTTAAGTAATTGGTCAATATAAATATATACAATATAATAAATATAAAATAACTTTGGCTATTATTTTGTCAATAACTGTCTGTATATGTTGCTTGCTTAAAACCATAGGATCATAAAGTTTCCCTGACATTCCTAAACATCACTGACGTTATGTAGAAAAATAGCATGTATTTTTCATGATTGGTAGTATTTTCGGCGGAGATTACCAAATAGGGCAGGAGAAAATATCAATCGCGCCCACTGACTGCTTCTTCGATTTTTCATTGGTTAAATTTAGTTCTGACCTCGCCAAGGGGTTGGGAAATATTATTAAAACCACTCCCACAATACCTTCTGATTGGTTCAACTGTATACTAGGAATGCCCAGCTGTTTAATATTATGTGACCTACTTAACTACTTCGACGCTGGCGTCATCCTGTCCAGGAATTCATAAAGCATATAAATACACATATTTCCATTAGTTTTGCTCAATAATAAATACATGTATTTGCATGTAAAATTGCAATTATCTTTCCTGAAAATATCTCCAATATATTCCTCATGTTTCTGTAGCCTAAATAGGTATACTAAACATGCCAATATTGTTAAAGCTTTTGTGGTGCAAAAATGAATGCATAAAAAAACCGTGCAAACTCAGCTAGGCCTTAATGTGGAATACAAAACATTATTAGCAATATTATAAAAAATATGTAAAATTACATATTTTAGTCCATGACTTTTGCTAAAACATTTTCATAATGTAAAATGTATGACTGTCAAAGTAATATAATCCTAAAATGTTAATAGGAACGCAGCACATAAAACATTGGCCTAATTAACTTTATATGAATGACCTGGAATTAAATTACCATTAGGCCTAAGGCTATTAATCGAAAAAAACACTTGTAACTTTGTTATTAACACTTTAACAAGCATTTCGCTACACCCGCAATAACATCTGCTAAATGTGTGTATGTGACCAATACCATTTTATTTTAATTTGATTAATCCATTAGATTTTTCTTCAAGGCCACTGCATGACCAACACGCAGAAAACAAGTATGCCTTAAGTATTTAAAGTCGGATAGTAAAAAAACAAACAAATTATTTAGACTCAAACAACTTCAATTAGTTGCCTTGGTAGGCTATAATAAAGGCTATAATAACTCAAGCACAACAGTTTGGCAAAGCAGAGTGACATTTAAGATAGCCTATGTCAATAGAGAACATGCCAGCTTTACAAATCGACCATGTGCGACAAGTCACAAATGCGTAGAGGCACGATCAAGTTGTGGGGCTTAGATTTGATATCCACTGAAGAATGATGCGAGCTCGTTGATCTAACGCCAGCATCCAGGGCTTGATTAATCCACAAGTATTTTCATAACGATGCAAAATACATTTACATCACCTTTGAGACGTTCTGGACAGATTTATTGGGTAAAGCTCTTAAATCACAACGGGAGCTGCTCGTAGAGAGAAGGTGATTGGCCGGCAAGCAAGTGACGTCTTGAAGACTGACATGAACCATAGAGCATGCGCAGAAGTTGGACATTGCCGCAAGGAATCGTGGGATCTCAAGAGTAACAAATTGTAGAGAGGAAGTAGAATTCAGTGCGCCTTTGGACTTCAGTTCGGCTATTCAATGAACTTCCAAAATTCGGGATAATAGGCCTACATTGCAGAAAAATACAGTGTCTGTCTTGATTTGCTCATATGCTATGTATAATTGAGCAATAGGCCTGTAATAAACAGTCTGTGCCAGTTGGGGGAAAGAATGCATACATGTCCGTAACTATTGACTGAGAGAAACAGAAACAATAGGCTATACTATAAACAATTGATGAAAGCGTGTGAAAATAAAATAACAGCAAACGTTTAATATTTTATCACTTTCTATTACTGATTATTTAGGCTAATTGCCCAAATAAAACTAACCTATTATACTAAATAACGTACTTCCAATGCTGACTGTGATGACAATGTGATGATTGTATGATAACATTTAAACAATAGTTGTAATAAATTGCATATAGATTGTATTAATTTCAATAAATATTAATACATATCCTGATTTATTTAATCTGTTTTAAAAAATCTATTTCAGAGTGTATGTTATCTCAATATGTAAAAACATTGCATTTTAGCCTAGTTTCCCCTAAGCATGATTATACTTATTATGAAAATGTTAGTTGAAATAGAACAGTGGCAAATATTTGTGTTATTATCTGGAATACGGTTTCTATTTTCCAATTAATCAAGATTAGATTAATTTTTAAACAAGAATAAATTGCAACTCTCTGATTCTCATCTGTTAATTGTGTATGCATTGTTTATGCATGCGGCTTAAATATGGTCATTAACAACAATATATATATATTTTTTATAGCTAATGTAAGCTATTCTTGACGTTATTTGTATCATATACAACAGAAGTTCTCCCATATCTTTCCAGTCCTCGGAGCTCCGTCGCTCAAAGCTCCTAACATCGAACTGGCGGCTCTCTCCCTCGATAACCACAGCTGCAACTTGATTGACAGCCTGCGCCATCAAATAAAACAAGTGTGATTCAGATACATGTTTTCCATTGGACAAGTCTTCAATTCGTCAGAGGTGAACTAAGCCAATCACAGAAGGTATATTACCATAGTTTCAAGGCCACATTTCTGGCAAGCTCCGTGGCGCCCCGCCGTGGACACATGGAGACAATTTTGAAGCGGTGTTTTCTTCTCCGAAATGAATCATAACAGTGAAAAATGTTGAGCAGTTTTCATTTCTTTATTTATTTCCCTTTCAATACTGGTCTTTGTTTTATGTTGATGGAAGATGCAGCCCACGTTAACTTAATGTTTCCCAACGGTCTCTAGGAAATTGATTGAACATGCTTTAGGTTTCTTTCAATATGATACAATGGAGAGAACTACAGTGCTTTTGCTATAATACATTTTCCCCCAACAGTTATGGCAGGGTAATTGAATCATTGACGCAAACAGACATTTGTTCTCATTAGCCTATCTGTCATGCTGTTTGATAAATGCTTGGGATGTACTGACTAATTAAAATATCTAACATGGTTGTATGCTTGTAGGCTACTGTGGAACATCATCCTTTTTACCAACAACTGCATTATCTTTGTTTCCACAAGAGAGCGCTAGCCTACTAACCAATACCAAAACCAACCAAGGCCCCCAAACTAAGAATGATCAGACTTTTGCAAACTGCATTCAATTAATTAATTAAATGCAACTGATTCAACTAATTCACTATGCACCAATGCACTATATTTGTAGTGTTTCTATGGAGTTAAAACACAAAGAATGATAACTACTACACAATTAATGGTAGCCTATAGGCCTATAGGTGAAAACAATGAATGAAAAAGCTAAACTGGTTGGGTCCAGCATTAAGTCTCTGCCTCTGTCTCTGTCTCTGTCTCACTCTCTCCTCTTTTCCCTCATCCCTCCCTCCCTCCCTCTCTCCTGTGGGCCTCTAGAGGTTAGTTATGGAGGCCAGCACTCGGGCCAGGCGTTGAAAGAAGGTTTCTCAGCCTGGGCAGTGGCTATGGATTTGATGTGGGACCGTGAGATGGCTGCCTTGATAAAGCTTGTCTGGCTCATAGAGATTGGCAGCTTTCTCCCTGGAAAATAAAATAAAAACCTCTTATGTAAATAGCAGAAAATGACCAGACCCCGCAGGAAAACAGCCCTATGTGACATGACCTGTGGTGCTGTGGAGTTATATCAACCACACGCACGCACGCACACACACACACACACACACTTCATGAAACATAATCTGATTTCAGTGCTGACTAGAGTCAGTGAAGCAGATGCCAGCTGTGCCACTATCATATGCTTCTAGAATATAGAACATCAGACACCTCAGAGTGTTCTAGAATACAGAACATCAGACATCTCAGAGTGTTTTAGAATACAGAATTCAGACATCTCAGAGTGTTCTAGAATACAGAACATCAGACATCTCAGAGTGTTTTAGAATACAGAATTCAGACATCTCAGAGTGTTCTAGAGTACAGAACATCAGACACCTCAGAATGTTCTAGAAGCACAAGGAGCCTTTCTTCACCAGGACCTGAATGGTGTGTAATGCATGTCTGTTAAAAAATGTGTGTTTATTGATGTAACAGTGCCTATATGGAATCCCTGTATATGTCTGTGATATGTGTGGCTACTGTGTCTGTTCCACTAATGGACCCTCCTAACCCCACTCCCTCCCCCTCACCCCATATCATATGCATGTACTCCCACGAGATCTGATTAAAAGGGTTTCCAGTCAGAGAGAGAGGAGGGGAGGAGGAGGTATGGGACAGTGTGAGAGTGGTCCTCATGACCCCCTGTATGTGTCCCAAATGGCAATCTATTCCTTATTTAGTGCAATACTTTTGACCAGAGCCCTATCGGCCCAGTTCAAAAGTAGTGCACTTCATAGGGAATAGGGTGCCATTTGGGATGCAGTCCCTATGTCGGGATTGATGGTAGAAGGGGTGGGATGGGTACTCTCCTTTTTCTTCCTAATCAATACAGATACCCCACCCCCAGGTCTGCTCTCTCTCCCTTCCACACTAGACTAATGTGTCTGGTACCGAGGCTACAGTATTACAGTGAATCTATATCAGTGCAAACAGAATAGGACAAATTCCCAGATACAGATGAACCCTAGTCCTGGACTAAAACAGTTTAAATGGAGAATCTCTGGTCTAAAGTAATGCACTATAAAGATAATAGGGTGCCTTGAAAACATTGCTATGGCGCTTTCGATTGCATTCTAGCCCCAGTCAGTATTATTCCATTGTTGACCTGGAGGAAGGGGTTACCACCGTCTCCCCTGCCCGAGGGTTGCGTGGGTGTCATCCCAAAGGGCCCAAGACCAAGAGACGGAAACTTCTGAGGGATGCCTAGGGTGTCTTTGTAGGATGACCTTTAATCTCTGTGACCTCCTGACCTGGGGTCAGGGAGGGTGTGGTGTCGGGGAAGGGAAGGTGGAGTGGGGGTGGAGGAGAGGAAGTAATTGATGGGGTCATGGAGGGAGGCCTGGGGGTATGGGGGAGGAAGGGAGTGGTGTGTATGAGTGTGTGTGTGTGTGTGTGTGTGTTTGTTTGTGTGTGTTTATGACTCAAACTGAAAAAGGTGTCTGGTCTGTGTGTACATATGTCATATGCACGTATCTCCCAGGATAAAATATATATTCGGTACGAATCAATTAATATTCATATTGTTCTTGAGTAATCTGTAAGAATCATATAAGACACTCGGTATAGCTCTTTCAAAAGTTGCATTCTTTTTGGTTTGAGGTCAAAGGGCAGGCTTAATTGCTGGAGTCACGGAGGGGGGAGAGAGGGAGAGTGGGGGAGTGAGAAAGAGATCGGGGAGAGGACAAGGGGAGAGTCTGTAATGGCTGACAGATGTTTACAGGGGCCTGACTGCACCTCTGAATAAGGGGAGGGGTGAGGTAGTGTGTGTATGTGTGTCTGTGTGTATGCAAGTGTGTGTCTGTGTGTGAGGGGGTAGTCACAACCCCCAAAATGTACAACCCCACCCCTGTCAGCCATGGAGACACTGTGAATGCCCCACTTTTCTACAGCCCAAACACCCAAAACACCCAAACACTAGGCTCCCCTGTCAGTCTCTTCGGCCCAACTTTGTCCAGATGGCTCAGGTCTAGCTAGCTCGGGCCCAGGGCCTGATGGTACTGTGGGGGCCTACTATCCCCCACACTCTGGTCAGAACCACCACTCTGACTGGACTCTTTCACACAGACGGGATTCCAGGATTCCTCTGCGCTCTGTATTCTACCCCAGTGTTCTTGGGTTACCAGCGGCCCGGTGTGGGTCGTGACAAAGCTGTTATTTTAGAGAGTTGGACCTAGAGAGATTGGTGTGTGTGGTGTATGTGTGTGTCTGTGTGTGGTTGACCATAATAAGTGCCTCTTAGTCTTGTCTGCCTACATCATAGTAATCCACAAGGTTCTGACAACCACATAGAGGGTCTGTCTGTCACACTGTGAAACATGTACATGCTCTCCACATATAATCAAAACAACGCAGAAGAAAATGTTTTTCCCTGTTCAAAATCACTGATTCAGTGTTAAGTGAAGTGTATGATTCTATCCATAATGCAAAGCTTCCCTATGTGGTTATTTTAAAGAAAACAAACCTGGAATAGTAAAGATGAAGGAATAATAAATATATATGCAGGCAGAGTTAACATCGAAATACTCCTCTACATCAACCATGCAATAGGAATAGGCTTATGGGTTTCAGTTGGTCCATCTGTCAACTCTGAAGAAGGCACTTTGGGAGCATGTACTGAGTGTGAAACTTTCATTTTTTAATCTGTCAAACTGAAAATGAATAAATTCCTCCTCACCTCAATGTTTTCCCATGGTGGACTTTTTAAAATTCCCAATCATCGCTGCTGCTGTTTCCTATTTACCCAAAACAGTTAGTGGATTGATATAATGACATACCAGAATTAAAACCTAAATGTTTTAATAAAACATAAACTCCTAATGAATAGTTGAATAAATGTGTTTAGAAGATTTTTATAAATGATAACATTCATGAAGGTGTCATAACTACTTTCGTCAAGGTGTTATGAATGCCGTAGCTGTACCCCTTCAAGTAAAGTGTTACCTAGAAATGTCAAGCTGAGACTTCTGGGTATTTCCATGTTGTCAAGGGGGAACAGGATTTAGCAAACACGCATATTAATGCTGATGACCCTTGATTTGCAACGCTCGGCTGAGAGAAAACAGGCAGTGTTGAGAGAAACGGTCTGGCGTGTAGATCTGTTCCCTCCTCCAGGACCAACAGGAAGTCAAACCACACAGAGAGAGGGGATTCAGTTTCCACACATTTTAATCCTGTCTGAATCATAAACACTAACAAACAAACAAAAGCTCATTGAGGAACAGGGGCTACATCCCAAATTGCAGCCTATAGGGATCTGGTCAGAAGTAGTGCACTATATAGGGAATAGGGTGCCATTTGGGACATAGGCACTGAAATATTAATGCAATGTTGGGTAACTTTTCCCAACAATAGTTGTTTTTAATTTCCATAGAAGACTAGAGAGACACAAGCTACCCCAAACCCTAATAGAACACTCATTTAGAATAAGTCATTGTTCCCTTATTTCAATTATCATTTTTATGTATTTCTTTTTGCTTGTTGAAAGTGTGTGTTACAATATGGTAAGGATGACTTTCCACACAGTAGATTCAACATAGTCATATACTTTATGACTATGTTTGCACATATAAATATCCATCTGTTACTACATGATAAGCCACAAAGGCCCTCCACCCCTTTCTCTCTTTGGAGTGGACCAATCCATGTAGCTAATATCCATGATGGACCAATCAATGTGTCCTGCAGTCTGAGTGAGAGATACCAGTGTTGGAGGGTAGTCCCATGTAGCTCAGATGGTAGAGCATTTATTTGATTTAACCTCTATTTAAATCGTCTACTAAAATGTAAATGTAAATGGAGGGAAGGAGTCTGGGCATGGTGTTGTATTTACAGGGGTGTGACTGGTGGATTGTAACGCTGATGAAGACGTAATTAACTCTGACATGAGGGACTAGACTGACCCCATCCTCTATCTCTCTCTCTCGCTTGTTTTCTCTCTCACTTCCTCACACACACTCACACACGTATGCACGCACAACTATATAAAATGCCCCGTCTTTGTTTGTGAATGACGATAGAGTCTTTTTAAAAAGAGCACAGAGGGAATAGAGAGGGGATTTTGGGGTTGTTAAACGGTGCTTTAAAGGGCTTGTGACTGGCAGTTATAGCTATAAAAGCTGCATGTTTTAATGTATTGGCTCAGAAGCAGACATCTCTGCTGTTTGAATGTCATTTAGGGCATAGTTTAGTGTGGGAATTTGTGAAGTTTTGAATTTTATTCGGATCCTCATTAGCTAACGCCGTAACGTTAGCTAATCTTCCTGGGGTCCAGCACCAATTAATAAGACTTTACAAACAGAGACAATACAGACAATTAAAATACCTGACAGGAAACACATTTAACATTCAGTTGATGCTTTCTATTTCCTGTCCAGTCATATGGTCTATCACATTAGATGTTCTTATATTTTTTTCTACAAGGTGGATTTACTTTTTGCCTGAGAAATATGGATTGGTAAAGAGTTCCATTCAGTTATGGCTCTATATAAAACTGGAGATTTAAGGCGATTTGTCCTTTACTTGGGTTGTCTCAGTCTAGTTTGGTGGTTATGCGTGTTGCTATTATGTACTAACTGGTCTAAAGAAAATGGTGTTTTTGAAAAATAGAACATTCCTAAAGAAAATCCAAAGACAGGATAGTAATTTGTTTTCAACGTGAAGCCATGAGAGATTCTGATGCATTTGCATAATATTCATACGGAAAGAGCAATGAAGAACTAATCTGATAGCCCTGTTTTGAGCGATTTTGAGCTTTTTTTATATCTTTCTTTGCTGCAGATGACCATATAACTGGACAGTATTCTAGGTGTGATAGGACCAGTAATTGAATCACCTGATTCAGAGTGCCAGATGTTACATACTCTGGACATTTTCTTGTAACATAAATTCCCTTACCCATCTTAATAACAATATTATCTATGTGTTCTGACCATGATAAAGCTGCGTCCAACATGACACCTAGTAGTTTATTTTTTTTTACTTGCTCTACATGAGTTCTATTCATCGACAAATTCAATTGGGATCATCAGCAAGCATAAATCTTGATCTAAATGCAATAGACACAATACTCCATAATGATTTTGTGAAAATTAAATGCATAAATATCTCATTTGCATAAGTATTCACACCCCTGGGTCAATACATTATTATAATCACATTTAGAAATGTTCAACACCAATTTCTTCCTATCAAACCACTCAGACACCATTCTAAGTTCACTACTCAGTACATCTGTTAGCTCATTACATACTGATGCTGCGCTATACATTGTAGAGTCATCCGCATACATTACCACTCTTGCTTTATTCATTACTGAAGGTAAAATATTAGTAAAGATAGAGTAGAGAAAGGGGCCTAGGCAGCGTCCTTGAGGAACACCACAGTGTATATCTTTACTATTTGAAAAGCTACCATTAAGAACACTTTTTGCCTTCTCCTGGATAGATAGCTTGCCATCCAGGATAGAGCTGCAGACTTAAAACCATAACATTTAAGTTTACCTAGTAACAGTTCATGATCAATTACATCAAAAGCAGCACTGAAATCTAGCAACACTGCACCAACTAACTTTTTGTCATCCAATCATCTGTCATTTGTGCTAAGGCCATACTCGTAGAATGCCCTTCTTTGTATGCATGCTGGAAACTCGTTATCAGACCATTACATGAGAAATAATCCTGGATTTGTACAGATACAATTTCCAATAATTTACTTAACACAGGCAGCAAGCTTATAGGATTACTATTAAGACCAGTGAATGCAGATTTTTATCCTTAGGTAGTGGAATAACTTTTGACTCTTTCCAGACTTCTTGGAACACCCTATACATCAAGCTCTTATTAAAAATACGAGAGATTGGGGTAGATATTTGGTTAGCCGTAACTCTAAGCAATTTGGCGTCAAGAATATCTGTACCAGGTGACTTGTCATCCGAAAGAGACAACAGCATCCTTTCCACCTCTTCCCTTTCTACTTGGTGAAATTCGAACATGCATTGTCTCTCCTTCAAAGAGTGTGTGCTTGTGTGTGTGTGTTTACAGCATGGTTTACACTGTTCGTACAGCTTTGGGCCATTTCAGGACAATGCAGAAGGGGGATTTAGAGAGAGCTGTACACTCTGAACCTTCTTACTTGGTACTTCTTCACCCACTTGAATGATATCAAACAGTGGATAAAAAACATACATAGATCCGCTATCTTAATTTGATCACTCTGTTGTTGCAGAGAATTTTCTATGCAAATTGTAATGTATTCAAGGTTTAAAAAGGCTTCTAAGGTTGGTCATTTTCACTGAACATTTCATACTTGATTTTCCCTAATGAAAAATGTATCAACCCTACAAAAAGTTCCATTATTTATAATCCACATAATAATTCACACAAACACACACACACACGCACACGCACGCACGCACGCACGCACGCACGCACGCACGCACGCACACACACACACACACACACACACACACACACACACACACACACACACACACACACACAGAGGTTCAATCACACTCTCCTATGGTCCCAAACACTCTCCTATATTTCATAAACACTATTTCCTTTCCACAGCATGTCTGGAGGTAATTCTGGGGAGCAGCGTAACTGATCTGCGGGTTGTAATGATGTCCGCATGCTGACTTAGTTTCATATTTTAAACAAAGTATCCCATCCTTCTGCTGTTATTAGATTAGAAGCACCCCGCTGGTAACCCTAACCATACACCCCCACCCCCCTCCTGCAGGTTGTAGTGTCTGGAGAAAGCAGTCAAATCCAAACAGATCAGGGGAGGGAAAACAGATGAGAGAAAGTAAAGAATAAAAAAAAGGAAACAAGCAGAGAAAGAAGCATGGCCCTGTCTTCCATCGCCACTTTCTCCCTGCACTCTTAGAAAACAGGGTTCCAAAAGGGTTCTTCAGCTGACCTCAATGGAGAACCTTTTTTGGTTCCAGGGAGAACCCTATTTGGTTCCAGGTAGAACCCTTTTGGGCTCCAAAAAACCCTTTCCACCCAAAAGAGTTCTACCTTGAACCAAAAAGGTTCTACCTGGAACCAAAAAGGCTTGTTCTCCTATGGGGACAGCCGAAGAACCCTTTTAGGTTCTAGACAGCACCTTTTTTTCTACGAGTGTAGGAGCCGTTGGTTCGGTCCATTGGTCATTGACTGATGCTGAACAGACTCTATGACAATGATGCTGTGTGTGTGTGTGTGTGTGTGCGTGTGCGTGTGCGTGCTTGTGTGTGGCACACGGAGAGCACTCAGACACAGCCTGACCTGACCTGTCTGTAAACGTAAGCAACCGTATCCTAGAAACCATCTACAACCTTCTATGAACCTGTCTTGCATTCTAAGAATGTCCTCTTGGCTGTTTCCGCCAATAGGCAAAGCTTTCAACATGAAAACATATTGAGAGCCATAGCAGATACTGTCAGACAGACAGACAGAGAGGCAGAGAGGAATAGTAGAAACAGATACAGACACAGAATTACAACAGACAGTCCTCTCCTTCCACCAAGCTCCAGACTGCAGTGGTAGTGGGTATTCTTACTTCCTTAGCCTGCTGATTTTTGATTGGTGTTTAGGGTTGCTAGCTTCCTGAATGTACAGTAACTGCAAATCTTGCAGCTATGAGTTGTATTCAACTCTTCTGTGTGTACCAGCCAAGACTTTAACTCCATTATCATGGTCTGTGAGCCTGCATGTGTGAGTGTGAGTATGTGTGCGCGTGTGTGTGTGTGTTGTCAAAGCTCTCTCTACCGGAAACCCTTCTAAACTTCCCTTCTGACCCTAGCTGATGCAGTAGAACACTGGTGAGAATATGGAGAGACCGGGGGTGAGGAGGGAGACGGGCCGACTCGGCTCAGGAATAGGAGAGGAGGGGAGGAGGGGTGAGGAGGGATACAGGAAGGCTCGGCTCAGGGAGAGGAGAGGAGGGGAGGAGGGGTTAAGAGAGAGACAGGGCGGCTCGGCTCAGAGAGCAGAGAAGGTGAGGAGGGGTGAGGAGGGAGATGGGGTGGCTCGGTTTAGGGAGAGGAGAGGAGTGGAGGAGAGGAGAGGAGGGAGACAGGATGGCTCGGCTCAGGAAGAGGAGAGGAGAGGAAAGGAGGGGAAGAGCGTGATCTGATGAAGTGAGGACCCTCTCCCTCTCTCTAAGATGATACAGTAATTTGTCATCACAGCTGTCAAACGATATGGATCAATGGCTCCCATTTCCCCACTTTGGTGTGTGTGACTATGTTTGTGTGCGTGTGCGTGTGCATGTGCGTGCTTGTGTGTGTCACACGGAGAGCACTCAGACACAGCCTGAGCTGACCTGTCTGTAAACGTAAGCAACCGTATCCTAGAAACCATCTACAACCTTCTATGAACCTGTCTTGCATTCTAAGAATGTCCTCTTGGCTGTTTCCGCCAATAGGCAAAGCTTTCAACATGAAAACATGTGACTGTGTGCGTGCATGTACAGTGGGGAGAAAAAGTATTTGATACACTGCCGATTTTGCAGGTTTTCCCACTTACAAAGCATTTAGAAGTCTGTAATTTTTATCATAGGTACTCTTCAACTGTGAGTGACGGCATCTAAAATAAAAATCCAGAAAATCACATTGTATGATTTTTAAGTAATTAATTTGCATTTTATTGCATGACATAAGTATTTGATACATCAGAAAAGCAGAACTTAATATTTGGTACAGAAACCTTTGTTTGCAATTACAGAGATCATACGTTTCCTGTAGTTCTTGACCAGGTTTGCACACACTGCAGCAGGGATTTTGGCCCACTCCTCCATACAGAACTTCTCCAGATCCTTCAGGTTACGGACTTTCAGCTCCCTCCAAAGATTTCCTATTGGGTTCAGGTCTGGAGACTGGCTAGGCCACTCCAGGACCATGAGATGCTTCTTACGGAGCCACTCCTTAGATTGTGTGTTTCGGGTCGTTGTCATGCTGGAAGACCCAGCCACACCCATCTTCAATGCTCTTACTGAGGGAAGGAGGTTGTTGGCCAAGATCTCGCGATACATGGCCCCATCCATCCTCCCCTCAATACGGTGCAGTCGTCCTGTCCCCTTTGCAGAAAAGCATCCCCAAAGAATGATGTTTCCACCTCCATGCTTCACGGTTGGGATGGTGTTCTTGGGGTTGTACTCATCCTTCTTCTTCCTCCAAACACGGCGAGTGGAGTTTAGACCAAAAAGCTCTATTTTTGTCTCATCAGACCAAATGACCTTCTCCCATTCCTCCTCTGGATCATCCAGATGGTCATTGGCAAACTTCAGAAGGCCCTGGACATGCACTGGCTTGAGCAGGGGGACCTTGCGTGCGCTGCAGGATTTCTTTGAGACTGTGGTCCCAGCTCTCTTCAGCTCATTGACCAGGTCCTGCCGTGTAGTTCTGGGCTGATCCCTCACCTTCCTCATGATCATTGATGCCCCACGAGGTGAGATCTTGCATGGTGCCCCAGACCGAGGGAGATTGACCGTCATCTTGAACTTCTTCCATTTTCTAATAATTGCGCCAACAGTTGTTGCCTTCTCACCAAGCTGCTTGCCTATTGTCCTGTAGCCCATCCCAGCCTTGTGCAGGTCTACAATTTTATCCCTGATGTCCTTACACAGCTCTCTGGTCTTGGCCATTGTGGAGAGGTTGGAGTATGTTTGATTGAGTGTGTGGACAGGTGTCTTTTATACAGGTAACGAGTTCAAACAGGTGCAGTTAATACAGGTAATGAGTGGAGAACAGGAGGGCTTCTTAAAGAAAAACTAACAGGTCTGTGAGAGCTGGAATTCTTACTGGTTGGTAGGTGATCAAATACTTATGTCATGCTATAAAATGCAAATTAATTATTTAAAAATCATACAATGTGATTTTCTGCATTTTTGTTTTAGATTCCCTCTCTCACAGTTGAAGTGTACCTATGATAATAATTACAGACCTCTACATGCTTTGTATGTAGGAAAACCTGCAAAATCGGCAGTGTATCAAATACTTGTTCTCCCCACTGTATATATATATATATATTTTTCACCTTTATTTAACCAGGTAGGTCAGTTGAGAACAAGTTCTCATTTACAACTACGACCTGGCCAAGACAAAGCAAAGCAGTGCGACAAAAAACAACACAGAGTTACACATGGGAAATAAACAAACGTACAGTCAATAACACAATAGAAAATCTATATACAGAGTGCAAATGTAGTGCAAAATGCAGGTAAGGTTAGGAAGGTAGGACAATAAATAGGCCATAGTGGCTAAATAAATTACAGATTAGCATTAACACTGGACTGATGGATGTGCAAATGATGATGTGCAAATAGAGATACTGGAGTACAAAATGAGCGGAAGTAAAAAATAAATATGGGGATGAGGTAGTAGGGTGGGCTATTTACAGAAGGGCTATATACAGGTGCAGTGATCGATAAGCAGCTTTGACAGCTGATGCTTAAAGTTAGTGAGGCAGATAGGAACCTCTAGCTTCAAGGATTTTTGCAATTCGTTCCAGTCATTGGCAGCAGAGAACTGGAAGGAATGGCGGCCAAAGGAGGTGTTGGCTTTGGGGGTGGCCAGTGAAATATGTATATATATTAGTCTACTATATATGAAACATATAGTCTACTATATATGAAACATATATTAGTCTACTATATATGAAACATATATTAGTCTACTTTATATGAAACATATTAGTCTACTACATATGAAACATACATTAGTCTATTATATAAGAAACAAATATTAGTCTACTTTATATGAAGCATATATTAGTCTAGTATATACAGTATGAAACATACATTAGTCTACTTTATATGAAACATACATTAGTCTACTTTATATGAAACATATATTAGTCCACTATGTATGAAACATATATTAGTCCACTATGTATGAAACATATATTAGTCTACTTTATATGAAGCTGACTTCACTCTGTCTTTCTTTATTGTCCAGCTGCTGTGTCTCGTCATGGTTTGTTCTCTCTGCTGCACACATGTCCTGTCTGACCTGCCAGTAAAAAGCGCTTTTAGTGTGTTTGTCTGTTTGTGTGTGTGTCCTTCCAGAGACGAGGGCTTTTGGACAGGCTCACAGAGCAAAGTGGGGAGGGGAGGACATTCATGGGGTTGGCAGGGACATGGGGTGCTGTCCACGGTGTGTGTGTCTTTGTGACTGTGTGAGCAGTACCAGACGATGTGTTGACAGGATCTATAGGGGAGCCATGGCGGTCTATGAGTTAGCCGGCTGAGTTCCAAACTCAATGTTCCCGTGTGTGTTTTCCTGTGTGTGCTACTGTGTGTGTGTTCCTGTATGTGTGTGTATGTGTTCCAAACCCTATCGCTGGGTGATGTCATCACAGCTGCCAGGCGGCTAACAGACAGTTTCCGTGCCGCAACATGGGGCACTATGGTTCACCTGTCAGCCTGATTGACAGGTGAATGACACCAATGAGGTTCCACCGTCCCTCCTCCTGGGAGACTGGGACTGAGTGACAGCCAGTGAGTGGCCAGAAAGAGCTTCTCTGAACCTTAAAGTAATCTCTTTAACTCACTCAATCTCTCTCTCTGCTTTGCTCTCTCTTTTTAAGCATCTCTCACTACTTTCTATGCCTCTTAGTTAACATTTTACAAGAAGTGGGTTAAACCAAGTAGTATTCAAAAACATTAAAACTGTAGGGAGTTGGAAACCAACACAGACTCCACTGTGTGTTATTAGGCTGGGGTTGGCTAAGCATGGCTAGCATCCTTCACACAAACCCAACACAGACCTGTGTGTGTGTGTGTGTGTGTGTGTGTGTGTGTGTGTGTGTGTGTGTGTGTGTGTGTGTGTGTGTGTGTGTGTGTGTTGTGTGTGTGAGTGTATGTGTGTCTCTCTCTCTCTCTTTTCTAATCCACTCAGTCAGTCTCTCTCCCCCCTTGACCATCTTTCTCTCCTCCACTCCTCTACATTGGAAAACTGTCTCTTTCTCTCTCTTCATCTTTATTTCTGTCTGTCTATCCTACTCTGACTATCTGTTACACTGCTTCATTTGTCCATCACTCTCTTTCAATCTGACTTTGTCTCACTCTCTAAGTCACTCTATTTCTCTTCTTCAATGTACGTCACTGTCTCCCTGTCTCTGCAACTGTCTCTCTTCCTGTGTATCCCTCTTTGTCTCTATTCATTAGAAACTCTCCATGGCCTTTGTCAGAACCACAATCACTCCCATGGCAACCAGTTGCGATTGATGGCTCTTCATCTGGTGGTTTAGGAGTGTGTGTGTTTGCATGCATGTGTGAGTGTGTGTGCCTCTGCTTGGAAGTGTGTGTGCATAATATGTATGCATAAGCCTGCTTGCATGTGTGGAATCATTTGTCTTGTGGAGGGGTACTGTGATGTTTATCTTAGTGACATAGATAAATAAAGCAGAGCCAGCCCAATCTAAACAGGCAATCAGTACCCAGCCTTCTACGGTCCTGTTGCTGTGTTTATACTGGGGTTTCCTTTGAATCTCTCCATGCTTGTGTAACCCCGGAGAGAGAGAGAAAGAGAGAGAGAGAGAGAGAGAGAGAGAGAGATAGAGAGAGAGAGAGAGAGAGAGCGAGAGAAAGAGAGAGAGAGAAAGAGAGAGAGTTGGGGGGAGAGAGTGTGAGAGAGAAGTGGTGGAGGGGGAAGAGTGAGGTGGATGGTGGAAGTGAGAGAGTGAGAGAGAGAGGTAAAGGGAAAGAGAGAGATGGGTGGGTGGTGGTAGAAGGGAGTCATGATAAAGGTCCTCTCTCTCCCTCCTACAGTATGTGGCCAAAATAAATCATCTCACTTTAGAAAAATATTGCATTCTGAAACTACTGTAACTCAGATGACAAATTAGGTGGTTTTAGCATAGTTAGATAACCATTAGCTTTTAGCTGTTATGGCTGAAGATCCTGCTATTTTAGCAGTGGTCAGCCCCATCACCCTCCTGCCAAAATAGAAAAACGGCATCTGAGTTCATGGAAATTTGAAGTTCGAAGTTAAACAGAAGGAAGCTTTTATGTAAGTATTTTGTTGTAATTACTTCAATCTTATATCTCAAAAAACTCAAAAAGAGTGCACTCTGCTCTTTATTTTGGCTCGACTTCTTGAACGTAGAGCTAATTTTTCTCTGTCAGCCATGAAAGAGCTGACTTTCTGAGCGCTGATTCCAATCAAAATGATAACAAGCTTATATCTCACACTGGAATGGAACATGTAATTGCTGTAATAAGAGGTTAAGCTAACAACCTATCATGGAAGGTTGAATGGCGACAGGGGGGTCGGACAGAAGGTGGTCAGAGGTTGACCTTTTGATTGACAGGAGTCATGCGGTTTGACAGACAATCAGACAACAAGCCAGGCTCCGTGGAACTCCAGAATGTCAGTTTGAATTTAAACGAAAAACCTGTTTAGTTTTCAAAGCCCCCCCCCCCCTTTTCTCTCAATCTCGGTGTGTCTGTGTAGTGTCTCGACAATGGAAATATGTGTCTGTAAACTCCAAATCAACCCAACACAAACATCCACTCACTGGCAGGCAGAAACACTAGCCCATACAATAACACAAGCCAGAGTGTCAATGTCACAGTACAAGAGGGCCTGAACTGCTGCATAAACATGAACCATACAGACAACGCATGGATAGGGAACTTGAAAATATAGAGTACATTTCAATGTCAGTGATTGATTCAAATTCAATAATGAAATGTTGGTAATTATTTGTCTACATTTTAGTCATTTAGCAGACGCTCTTATCCAGAGCAACTTACAGAAAGAAAGAAAGAAAGAAAGAAAGAAAGAAAGAAAGAAAGAAAGAAAGAAAGAAAGAAAGAAAGAAAGAAAGAAAGAAAGAAAGAAAGAAAGAAAGAAAGAAAGAAAGAAAGAAAGAAAGAAAATGATGGGGTCAAATTAGGGAAAAGAGAGTATATGTGGGAACTCCTTCATGACTGTTGGAAAAGGATTCCAGGTGAAGCTGGTTGAGAGAATGCCATGAGTGTGCAAAGCTGTCATCAAGGCAAAGCGTGGCTACTTTGAAGAATCTCAAATATAAAATATATTTTGATTTGTTTAACACTTTTTTGTTTGCTACATGATTCCATATGTGTTATCTCATAGTGTTGATGTCTTCACTATTATTCTACAATGTAAAAAGGTATCCCTCTGAGCTCTCAATTATCTGAATGTTCTAATTGACTTGAATTGGTCATAATTTGTTTTAATTAGGTTTAATTGGCAGTAATTGGATGTGATAATCTGATCCTAGATCAGAGGCCCGGGGTCCTGTGTGGGTTGTGAGTGAGTATTCCCTTGCCCTGTCACTGACCCAAGACAGATGGATCAAACACACACATTTGATTCACTGCTGATTGCTACAGTTGTTGCATTTGTTTGTGTGTGTATGTGTCGCTGTGTAGTAGTGTGTTTTCTGGCATACTCTTGTCTTCATATTGACATTCTTAACAGCGTCTGAAAGCATAAAAAGTTAAGTCTGTTCTGCTTCAGTTGTCACACACACACACACACACACACACACACACACACACACACACACACACACACACACACACACACACACACACACACACACAAACACACTTTGAAGGGTTAGAGATGGCAAGAGAGATTAAAAGTAAACACTAATGTAATACAGTACTAATTTGAATCAGATTTTCTTGCTCATAGCCGCTGAATTCCTAATTGTGCGTGAAGCTGTCCAGAAGTCATACTGAATTATAATATCCCTGACAGAAAGAGAAATGTGATGCAGCACCACCTCTAATTTGATCTGACGAAAGGAGGGAGGTGGCCAATGTGTTTGTATTGGAGATGAAAACCACACACACACACACACACATCTCTCTCTCTTTCTTTCTCTCTTTCTCCCTCTCCCCAATCCCTTTCGTTCATTCTCACATTTTCCCTTTTTGTCGGTCTGTCGTTGGCTGGACATGCAGATGGGAGCGATTATCTCATAATAACAAACCGTGAGAGGAACAAGAGGAGCGGGAAGAGAGGGAGAAAGAAAGAAAGAGAGAGAGAAGGAGGGATGACGGAAAGAAAGAGGGTCTCCGCGGAGTAGCACATGGGCCAACACACGTGTCACTCCGGCCCGGCTCAGATCAACGCCAACGTTCATTCCCATCATCCTGATGTCTTGGACCTCCATCGGAACGCCGGGAATGGTGTGTGGAGCGCAGGGTCTTTTCTCAGTATATAGAGTTCTATTCCCGCCGTTTGATCAAAATGTTTATAGAATTTGATTAGATTTTTGGATTTGCAGTTTTGCAGGTGCTGTTAAAAGCGTCAACTGAATCTTACAATATACTGAATCTTACAATATACTGAATCTTACAATATACTGAATCTTACAATATACTGAATCTTACAATATACTGCCTTTATTTTTTCATCCTCCTTTCCCCTCTCTTTTTATTCCTCTTTCAGCACGGAATCGTGTCACACATTTAATACCGGTGCTCTGGTAAGAGCAAAATATGTGTCCTTCTCTCCTTCCTCCTCTCTCTCCTTCCCTCTCGCTCCATCCCTCTCTCTCCTTCCCTCTCATCCAGATGCTGTGTGTTTCTGTCAGTGTGATTATGGTTTGGCAGTAACTTTGTCTCTTACTCTGTCTCCTCTCACTCACACAGTGTGTTTAACATCTGCCCGTGGGCCTGAACCTCTCAGCACCCACTGCAGTCTGTCAGCCATTACGACTCAACACTACCACAGTCGCAAAACACTACCAAAGGCACTCCACCAAACACTCACCCCCTGCAACTGCTCAGCCATTAAGGAGACAGGGCAGTAAACAGAGGTACAGTTAAACCATGACCACGAAACAGCACTTCGATAGACATGTAGCACCTGAGAGAGAGAGAAAGGTTTTTTTTGTGTCCTTTTCAAAAACACTGAACACTAAATTGTCTTGATCAATTGTGTTGTGCTCCATCTCCATCAGTCTCTCCATACTGTAGAATTATCTGATCTCGAATCAGCTCCTGAATAGCAGACAGATCACTCAAGAGTGAGTTTGAAAATTGGACGTCTATCCATGTCCTGAGGACATTGTGAAATACAGTTCCTTCAGAAAGTATTCATACCTCTTGACTCTTTCTACATTTTGTTGTGTTACTGCCTGGATGGATTACATTGAGAGTTTGTGTCACTGGCCTACACACAATATCCCATAATGCCAAAGTGGAATATTTACAAAATAATTAACAATGAACAGCTGAAATGTCTTGCGTCAATAAGGATCCAACCCCTTTGTTATGACAAGCCTAAATAACTTCAGGAGTAAAAATGTTCTTAACAAGACATTTAATAAGTTGCATGGACTCACTCACTGTGCGCAATAATACTGTTTAAAATGATTTTTGAAGGACTACATCATCTCTGTACTCCACACATACAATTACAGTGCCTTCAGAAAGTGTTTACAACCCTTGACTTATTCCAAATATTGTTGTGTTACAGCCTGAATTCTAAATGGATAAAATACAATACAAATATCACCCATCTACAGACAATATCCCATAATAACAAAGTGAAAACATGTTTTTCGAAATGTTTGCAAATTTATTGAAAATTAAATACAGAAATATCCCTAGTCAATACTTTGTATAAGCATGTTTAGTGGTGGTTACAGCTGTGAGTCTTTTGGGGTAAGTCTCTAAGAGCTTTGCACACCTGGATTGTACAATATTTGCCCATTATTCTTTAGAAATTCTTCAAACTCTGTCAAGTTGATTGTTTATCATTGCTAGTGTGGTGGCAGAATTTGGGGTGCGCTGTTGTAACTTCTCAAAGGATATGTTCTGTGTTGAACTGTGATGTTATGCCTTGCATAGACTCCTGTTATGTTGCCATGCTAATACAGGGCCATTGTGTTCTGGAACTGTTGCTTTTAGAAAATAACTATTTTGTAAACAATATGATTGTATTGTCACCTCCCACTCTATAAGGAACATGAAACCATTTAGAGTTCTTCCCTGTTAAATCAGAGACCCTCGCAGGTGCTTGATTAAATATTTTTTTTATTTAACAATTAAACAGTCTCTGCCTTAATCTTTGGATCAAGTTTTCCACAACATTAGACAGACATTTTCAAGTCTTGCCATAGTTTTTCAAGCCAATTTAAGTCCAAAATGTAACTAGGCAACTTACGAAACATTCACTCTTGCCATGAGTGTGCAAAGCTGTCATCAAGGCAAAGGGTGGCTATTTGTAGAATCTCAAATATAAAATATATTTTGATATGTTTAACACTTTTTTGGTTATTACATGATTCCATATGTGTTATGTCATAGTTTTAATGTCTTCACTTTTATTCTACAATGTAAATAATTGTGCAAAGAAAGAAAAACCCTTAAATGAAAATTTTGACCGGGGGTGTACTGTAGTCACTGGTGATTCTAGGGGTAAGAAAACTTATGTAAATTAGATATTTCTGTATTTCATTTTCAATAAATGTGCTAAAATTTCCCAAAACATTTTCATTTTGTCATTATAGGATATTGTGTGTAGATGGGTGAAAAATAAAATATATTGAATACATTTTGAATTCAGGCTGTAAGACAACAAAATGTGGAATAAATCAGCGGGTATGAATACTTTCTGAAGGTACTGTACCTTCAAATCCAGCCACTAGAGGCAACAGTGAGCTCTATTACCATCAAGTAGGCTTGGATTTTGCTAGGGTGATGTGGACTGGGGGGAGGTGCTAGGGTGAGGTGGATGGGCGTTAAGCCATTAATCTGGATCAGAAGGTTACATGTTCATTCCCTGTGGTGGACACTCATTTTACATTTTTTATTTTAGCCCTATCCCAAACCTTAACCATTACCTTAACCATTCGTAATGAGTGCATAAACTTAACGAACGATACTGAGCAGGAGGAGTCAATCCAGGATGACAAAAACACTTAGAAATTTGACATGTTAAGCAACTTCGAAATTTGATGTTTTGATAAACATCGATAAACGTCTAATTCTGCAGCGAGACTGTGAGAGCTAGTTAAGAATAGTGCATTATACATGGCCCAATCTTCTCATTCTATAACCACTGAATTGGAGTCAGAAATACTAAGTGCCCAGATCAAAGTCTCTCTCTCTCTGTGTGTGTGTGTGTGTGTGTGTGTTTGTGAGTGTGTGCGCGTGTGTGCCTGCGCTCATGTAGTATGAAGCTTTATGTGTGTGCCTGCACTCCTGTGTGTAAAGCTATCCTGAAAAGGGCCCAATAATAACTATAAAATGTGACGTTTATTCTATTTTTTATTATATATAATTTTATCTTAATCTGCTCTCTTTAACCAGTCATTTATAGCCACCACAGTAAAACTAGAATGATTTCACCCAATATTTCTGTCATGTTTCAACAGGCCCTTTATTAAATTATTCCAGCCAACTAGAAACCACACCACACACTTGCCAATGGACGCCCAGAAACACTTTCCTACGTCAAGGCAGTCGCCTTTAATATCTCTCTCTCCTTCTTTTTATATAATCTTTTTTTTTTAAATCCTCCTTCTGCGGCAGTTTCCTAAGAGGGTGACATCATCAGTCAACGCCTGAGTGAATCGGTTGCCATGGTGCCATGACTGTTTGAAGTTCTGTGGTACTGTAAACTGGGAATGAAAGTGTCTTATTCGATATTCAGTGAGGGGTTCAAGTTGGGGGTTGAAGTTCGAGATACATTTGCGGGGAAAACCCAACAGAAGTGAACATGTCTGAAAAGCATGTAGCAATGCTGACTTCGAAGCGGACTTGGGAAGGCTCGGAATAGGAATGGTGGTTTTCCGTTCCCGCAGACGGCTGGAACTCCATTCACTAAGCACATACACATAATAAATAAAGACAAAGCATGCGTAGCGGTTGGTGTTGGTCTGGGTCAGACGTTGTTCATGATATACAGGGTTTCCTTCCGGCGGCAGGCCGACAGCAGGGGCCTCAGCTCTGATTAAAGAGAAGAAAGATGAGAGACAACTGACATAAACAGGAGCTAATCAACACACACACACACACACACATGCACGCACACCTCTAAACAAAGTCTCTTTCGATATCTCTCTCTCTCTCTCTCTCTCTCTCTCTCTCTCTCTATTTCTCTTGGTACACCCCACTGGGCACACACTAGTTGAATAAAGGTTGTTTCGACGTCATTTCAATGAATTAGGTTGAACCAACGTGGAATAGACATTGAACACATAACTTAGGGCGGCAGGTAGCCTAGTGGTTAGAGCGGTCGGCCAGTAACCGAAAGGTTGCTGGATTGAATCTCTGAGCCAGCATGGTGAAAACCTGTTGATGTGTCCTTGAGCAAGGCACCCTAATTTGTTCCAGGGGCGCCGTACTACTATGGCTGTCCCAGTAGGTAGGCCGTCATTGTAAATAAGAATTTGTTCATGACTGACTTGCCTAGTTAAATAAAGGTTACATTTAAAAAATGTAACTGACGACTGTGCCCAGTGGGACTGTTCTTCCCCTTCTTCCTTGTTCTCAAACAATGATGTGTGCTAGTTCCTTTGAATGTCATTTTATTTCCTGATCTATTCTGGCTATTCCAGAAACCACATCCCCTTTCTCTGATCTACAGAAATCCCAATGGTTTTCCAGGCCTAATTAGTCTGAATTGATGATAGTCAGAATCTGCCAATGTTGCATACTGTCATCAGCGGTAGGGAAGTACACAGGGTGTGGTTGGTGGTGTCTCAATCAACGTTCCCCTTCATTTAAGGGATGTAAACTGTATGACACAGCTCTGTGTTGAACATTTTCTAAATATAATGGTATCCCTTCTTTCCTCCATCCTTCCACCCTTCATCCTCTCAACCATCTGGTGCCCATACACCACTGAGCTGAGTTCACCTCTAAAAATCCACAGCTGGGCTTGAACACACACACACACAAATTAATGGGAGTTGAACTAATAGAGCCGTTATACTCAACTGGCGGACCGCGGACCGGATCCGGACCCAGAATGGGTCAATATGGACCGCAGGTCCCAAAGAAAAAAAAAAAAAGTATTATTATTATTATTTTTACGTGTTTCGGCCTTCGACCCCGGTATCATATAAACACACATAAGATATGGAAGAATGCATAGAATTGCAGGAAATTAGCTTCAAAACAGCATAATTTTCTCTCCGCCAAAAAGAGGGGTGTGAACAGTTTGGGGTCACATGGGTTGCGAGGTGGGGGTTTGTTACTACGCCAATAAATTACATTATCCCTCCGGACCTTTACCACCTCAGAAATGTGTTTGACCGTACCTTCTCAAATAGTACTTGAGTACCCCTGTAATAGAGAAATAATGTGGATGGCTTTCACATACTGTACAGTATGTTGACATGGGTCAGGCCTGGGATATAGCCGCCATAATTCAATGCCTACTTTACACAAAGGAAATGGTTAAGGCATTCCTATATGGGAGTGACAGTACATGGATGTACTGTGGATGAGGGGACAGACAGTGAACATAACCCACGGAGGCTTTCATGTAATAAGTAGACCTCCACTCTAACATGGCAGCTCAGAAACCTCCAGCCTAACATGGCAGCTCTGAAAACTCCACTCTAACATGGCAGCTCTGAGAACTCCACTCTAACATGGCAGCTCTGAGAACTCCACTCTAACATGGCAGCTCTGAGTAATGTTTATGTAACAGAAGGCTGGAGTGGCATAAGCGCAACATTGTCAGAGCTTTAGTATAGATGTGGTCAGGTGCCTTGATTAGTGGCAGATGCTGAGTGTGTAATCACAGTGGGTCAGACAGGGGTAACCAGGGGCGACAGCAGGGTTCCAGAGCTACGGAACACAGAACAGACCTCTTCAATTCTAGAACTATAGAACAGACTTCTCCGGTCGTGATTAGAGATCCGAACTCTGGTTCCTTTCCCTGTCAGAAAACAAGACCTGGAGAGTGTCAGGGTAACAACACACACACACACTCACACTCACACTCACACTCACACTCACACTCACACACACACACACACACACACACACACACACACACACACACACACACACACACACACACACACACACACACACACACACAGGTTGGTGGCACCTTAATTGGGGAGAGCAGGGTCGTGATAATGACTGGAACAGAATACCATTCAATTTGCTCCGTTCTGGCCATTATTATGAGCCGTCCCCTCAGCAGCCTCCTGTGACACAAACACAGGCAAACAGGATTCAAGCAAGAACACACACACCAGCATGCAGCACACACACACACAAAACGGAATGGAGCTCTTTTTAAAGCCCTAACACATGTCTTGGAGTGTTTTCCTCAGATCCAAAAAGGTGTCGTGAACCAGGAGGATTAATTGTTAAACTTAATAACCATCATTATCTGGAATTATTTAAAATTCTCCTAAATTCTCATCTTTCCAGGACATGTGCTCAGAGAGTCTGACTGCAGAGGAGATCCAGAACCCTTTCCCTTCTAAATGTCACTCTTTCTTTCTGTCTTTTTTTCTCCCTCTTTTCCTGGAGCTAATTTCCACAATGATTTCATGGCTGCAGAATGTCCTAATTGCAGAGAGCTGGTCTCTCAAGCTGCGGGGCAGCTTTTGGCCGCGGGGTAGGGGGTAGAAGGATGTGTGGGTGTGTGTGTGCGTGAGAGAGAAAGTGTGTGTGTATAGATTTGGGGTGGGTCAGGGACTTTTAGGGCTGGGGTACCTGTCAGTTTGATAGACGTCTAGAGGACCAGTGTGCCCCTGTACCCCTAACCCCCTTTCCACCCCCCCCTCCTCCTCCTCCCTACTCACTCCGTCTGACAGTTAAACCCAGGTGGGGGACGTAGGTGTGTGTATGTGTGTGTGTGTGTGTGTGTGTGTGTGTGTGTGTGTGTGTGTGTGTGTGTGTGTGTGTGTGTGTGTGTGTGTGTGTGTGTGTGTGTGTGTGTGTGTGTGTGTGTGTGTGTGTGTGTGTGTGTGTATGCGTGTATGAGTGTATGTGTGTATGTGTGTATGAGTGTGTGTGTGTGTGTGTGTATGAGTGTGTGTGTGTATGTGTCTATGTGTGTATGTGTGTATGTGTGTATGTGTGTGTGTGTGTGTGTGTGTGTGTGTGTGTGTGTGTGTGTGTGTGTGTGTGTGTGTGTGTGTGTGTGTGTGTGTGTGTATGAGTGTATGTGTGTGTGTATGAGTGTGTGTCTGGGAAGTAAATATATAGAACAGGGGTCTACTTAAAGAACCCCCTCCCCCAAAGGCCAAAATAACACTTAACTCTACTCACACTGTTTCACTCAATCACTATATAGTCTGAACACAGAACACAACAAACACACAGACAGTCTGAACACAGCACACAACAAACACACAGACAGTCTGAACACAGCACACAACAAACACACAGACTGAGGTAAAGAAACACACATTCAGGTCCAGAAATGAGCATTGGCTCTTGGGGGATTCTAGAACTAGTCCAGTTATATTTTCAACTGTTATTGGCGCCCAAGATAATCATGTAATGCTTATGGGGTAGACAAATACATTCTCTGTAGACAAATACATTCTCAACACATCAACTTCAATTCACAGTTATTGTACGTGCAAGACAATAGCTTGTATTCATACCAGTTTCTGTGTCTCATCCTAGATTATCCTGTTGTTGCCTGTGTTTTAACTATGTGTGTGTGGTGTGTGCTAAACACCATTATTTACACACACACACTATTTCTAATTTCACACTTCACACACTTTCTGTCATCTCCTGAAAATAGAGAAATGAAAAACTCAAGGGAGAGGTTGATGAAAGTGAAAAATGAAAAGAAGTGAGAGAACAAGAGAATGAGAGAGCGCTGCCAATGGTTTACCTTCAGACGCATGATGGAAACCAATCGCAGTAGAAACTGCTGGGCCAGAGTCAGCAACCTGCATCATAACCATTTCACACAATTGAATTGAATAATGACTGAGCAGGTTGAGGAGACTAACCTGCTTAGTGTCATGGTCAAAACATATTAATGCAACGGTAGCTAAGATGGGGAGAGGTCTGTCCATGATAAAGTGCTGCTCTGCTTTCTTGACATCACAATCAACAGGCTTCAGTTTTGTCCCACCTGGACTACTGACCAGTTATGTGGTCTAGTGCTGCAAAGAAGGACATAGGCAGATTACAGTTGGCCCAGACAGAAAATCACAGCTGGCCCTTAGATGTACTCAGATGGCCAATATCAATAACATACATGTCAATCTCTCCTGGCTCAAAGTAGAGGAGAGATTGACTTCATCACTACTTGTCTTTGTGAGAGGTGTTGAAAGCACTGAACTGTCTGTTCAAACATCTATTGATTTTCTGATGCAATTAACATATTTTCATGAACATTGAATTAAATAATAGTTGTATGGGTGTGTTATTGATGATGTAGGCTGTTTTAATCCTGTTTGGACCCCAGGAAGATTAGCTGCTGCTTTGGCAAAAATACGAAATACGCACGCACTTACACACACTAAAACAATACTGATAGTTTGCCTATGAGTTATTCAGTTAAACAGAAATGATGGTTTCCTTCCACCAGCACCCAGACAAAAGACAATCTCCCTCTGTCTTGTCTGTCTGTCTGTCCGTCCGTCCGCCCGTCCGCCAGCCCGCCCGTCCAGCTGTCCATCCGTCTGTCTGTCACTCTGCTGGCCTGTCTGTCTGTTGTTCTGTCTTTTTTCTTTCTTTCTTTCTTTCTTTCTTTCTTTCTTTCTTTCTTTCTTTCTTTCTTTCTTTCTTTCTTTCTTTCTTTCTTTCTTTCTTTCTTTTATGCTTTTCCCCTACCATTCTATTAACTTTGGTGAATTCATGGTGTGTCTGGCAAGCTGCTGTCACAGTGCTGGTACAGGGGCCAGCTGTAGGGGTCCTTCAGTTAGGGGCTGTCCATGTGTCTGTCTGACAGGACTAGGGCTGGGTTTACACTGTCCTGAATGCCCAGCCGTCGCTCCTAATTACCATCCCATCACAGAGCCGGGGAACTGCTGGGGAACTGGAGGGAACCAGAGGTCTGGAAGTCATTACTCTGTGAGTTGAGTGAGTACCCCGTCCCCACCTCCCTCCATCCCCCCTCTCGCACTCCCCTAGCTCACCCCCCTCTGGCTTTAATCACTCACAGCTGAGGAGGGCTGGGGGATGGAGAGATGGAAGGAGGAGGGAAGGGGGGTTTCAACGGGGGCTCAATCAGTAACAAGTGCGATTGATTCTATTCTGCTCCACCCCTCTCTTTGTATAAGGAACCCTAATACTCATGCACTCGCAGACACACACCCATGGTGAGCTGCCATGTTTCTGGAGAGGAAACTATCTCTCACAGGAACAGGAAACGAAGAGGCCAACCCTTTCTCTCTCTCTCTCACACACACACACACACACACACACACACACACACACACACACACACACACACACACACATACACACACACACACACACACACACACACACACACACACACACACACACACACACACACACACACACACACACACACACACACACACACACACACACACACACACACACCCCAGGCCCTCAGCTGGTCCTTGTTAAAGTGGAGACTGCTGGGCATGCTTGTTTTTGTCAGTGCTCTGTTGTCACGAGACCCTGACGGGTGGGACGTTAGGGGAAAGAGTGTGTGTGTGTGTGTATGTTAGAGAGTGGACACTTAGTGCTTCTGACGCGCCAACGGCAGCTACCCATGATGCCTGCCAGGTGGGTGAGGGCTGACAGGGAAAAGGAGAGGCACCGAGAAACACAGCCTGTAATCAGCAGAGCCCGCACACATGAACACACGCACACACACACACACTCACACAAACAAACACACACTTACACCGAAATACACACATAAAGAGACGCACACATTCTCTGTCTCTAGATCTCTATCTCCCTGTCTCTCTCTCTGCACCTGAGGTCTAATCCAACAAGATCTGATTCGATGTATTATGGATGAACATCTATTTTTTACGCATTAATTCCCCGTGTTTACAGGTTTAATTCCACATGGTTAAAGGGTTAAAACAGAAACCACTCACAGAGTTAACTTTAGGTATTCATTCCAATTGCTAAAGGTTAGGGCTATGGTTTAGAGAAGGCTTAAAATATCAAGTATCAAGTTTTCTCCTGGCTTGCTAGGGCATTGTGAACAGCCGTCGTGCAGTGGTTAGAGTAGCATGCTTTGGTCTGAATAGCGTGCTTCTCCTCTGAGCACCATGAGTTTGCACCAGTGCTGGGCAATAGTTTTTAATTGAAAGTGCCAAGGAAGGCATACAGACATGCTCAAATTTGTTGGTACCCTTACAGTTCATTGAAATAATGCTTCATTCCTCCTGAAAAGTGATGAAATTAAAAGCTATTTTATCATGTATACTTGCATGCCTTTGGTATGTCATAGAATAAAGCAAAGAAGCTGTGAAAAGAGATTATTTATTGCTTATTCTACAAAGATATTCTAAAATGGCCAGGACACATTTGTTGGTACCCCTTAGAAAAGATAATAAATAATTGGATTAGAGTGATATTCCAAACTAATTTGTTTCTTTAATTAGTATCACACATCTCCAATCTTGTAATCAGTCATTCAGCTCTATGCTCACAGACAAAAAAATTAAGCTTTCAAAGAAAATAACACCATACCTACAGTGAAACATGGAGGAGGCTCGATTATGTTTTGGGGCTGCTTTGCTGCGCCTGGCACAGGGTGCCTTGAATCTGTGCAGGGCACAATGAAATCTCAAGACTATCAAGGCTCTGGAGCGAAACCTACTGCCCAGTGTCAGAAAGCTCTGTCTCAGTCGCAGCTCATGGGTCCTCCAACAGGATAATGACCCAAACACACAGCTAAAAGAACCCAAGAATGGATAAGAACAAAACATTGGACTATTCTGAAGTGGCCTTCTATAAGTCCTGATCTGAATCCTATCGAACATCTATTGAAAGAGCTGAAACTTGCAGTCTGGAGAAGGCACACATCAAACCTGAGACCGCTGGAGCAGTTTGCTCAGGAAGAGTGGGCCAAACTATCTGTTAACAGGTGCAGAAGTCTCATTGAGAGCTACAGAAAATGTTTGATTGCAGTGATTGCCTCTAAAGGTTGAGCAACAAAATATTAGGTTAAGGGTCCCATCATTTTTGTCCATGCCATTTTCATTTGTTTTATTATTTACAATATTATGTTGAATAAAAAATCTAAAGCAAAGTCTGATTTCTATTAAATATGGAATAAACAATGGTGGGTGCCAATTACTTTTGTCAGTTTCAAGTTATTTCAGTGAAAATTGTGCATTCTTCGGTTTTTGTGGAGGGGTACCAACAAATTTGAACACGTCTGTATATGGAGGTTCTCAGGACCTTGAGTGCTGTACCTTCAAGGAAGTTACGGTTTTGCTAGGGTGTTTTGGACGGGGATGGCGTATGGGCGTAAGTATCTGCCTCTGACGTAAGCATCTGCCTCTGGTTCCAAAGGTTGCATGTTTGAATCCAGTGATAGAAAGTTGTTTTTTATATTTTAGTTTTAAGCCTGTCCCAAACATTAACCCTTACCTTAACCATTCAGAATTAATGCCTAACCTTAAGAATTCTAAGATAATGCCTGAACTTAACCTTAAACACTTTGAAATTTGACATTTGGAACAACTTCAAAACTTGACGTTTGAGAAACATGGATGAACTTCTAATTCTAATGTGAGACTGTGAGAGCTGGTAGGTCTAATCCCCATGTCTCTCTCTCTGACCCTGAGTTGTATGTCTAAAGCTGAAAAACTAAATACTGTATGAGAGAACAAGGTCAGCTGGAATCATCTATCATCAGACAAATAGTTTCCTTCAGCTTCAGCAGTGTGTGTGTATGTGTGTGTGCGTGCATGACCAGGGATCTCTTCTGTCTATAAACTGTGACCATGCATCTCTCCTGTCCTCTCTGACAGTCTATAAACTGTGACCAGGGATGTTTCCTGTCCTCTCTGACAGTCTATAAACTAGATAGATAGATAGATAGATAGATAGATAGATAGATAGATAGATAGATAGATAGATAGATAGATAGATAGATAGATAGATAGATAGATAGATAGATAGATAGATAGATAGATAGATAGATAGATAGATAGATAGATAGATAGATAGATAGATAGATAGATAGATAGATAGATAGATAGATAGATAGATAGATAGATAGATATATAGATAGATAGATAGATATATAGATAGATAGATAGATATAGGAAGAGATACTTAAATAGCTAAATAGCTAAATGTGTGTATGATATAATTTGTGGTAATAATAGTAATTCCCTTAAAATATACAGTCCTTAGTGCGCAGGGTTTAATTGCAGATAACTGCACGTGTTGCAAATTCAATATACAAAAAGCAATTAAAAAAGATACAACTGACAGGATACTAATATGCATTCCTGAGTGAATGACTATGTAAGTTAAGTCCAATAATTACTTGCAATATTGCATGTGATATGATATAACAACTGTACATGAGTATGTATATACAGACCTGAATAAATAAATAAGTCCTGAGTGAATGAGTGACTACGGACCAGAGTTACTCACGGATGGATGCACAAATTGTTAAACTATGTTCTAACACCTCAACAGTTCCAGGTCTGTGTTGCCAACGGCACGGCATTAATAGTCTAATAGCCGCCGGCAGGAAGGACCTCCTGTAGCGCTCTCTGGCACACTGTGGTGGGATCAGTCTGTGACTGAAGGTGCTCCTCCGGGTCATTACCATGGCATGCAGAGGGTGGGTGACGAGCTAGCCTTCCTGATCAGGTTATTTACAGAGAAGCATCACCGGCTTTTATGTTGGCTCCCCAGCACACCACTGCAAAGATCCCTGTGACCAGGGATCTCTCCTATAAACTGTAACCAGGGATCTCTCCTGTCCTCTCTGACAGTCTATAAACTGTAACCAGGGATCTCTCCTGTCCTCTCTGACAGTCTATAAACTATAACATATCTCACGTCCTCTCTGACAGTCTATAAACTGTGACCAGGGATCTCTCCTGTCCTCTCTGACAGTCTATAAACTGTGACCATCTCTCCTGTCCTCTCTGACAGTCTAAACTGTGACATCTCTCCTGTCCTCTCTGACAGTCTATAAACTGTGACCAGGGATCTCTCCTGTCCTCTCTGACAGTCTATAAACTGTGACATATCTCCTGTCCTCTCTGACAGTCTATAAACTGTGACCAGGGATCTCTCCTGTCCTCTCTGACAGTCTATAAACTGTGACCATCTCTCCTGTCCTCTCTGACAGTCTAAACTGTGACATCTCTCCTGTCCTCTCTGACAGTCTATAAACTGTGACCAGGGATCTCTCCTGTCCTCTCTGACAGTCTATAAACTGTGACATATCTCCTGTCCTCTCTGACAGTCTATAAACTGTGACCAGGGATCTCTCCTGTCCTCTCTGACAGTCTATAAACTGTGACCATCTCTCCTGTCCTCTCTGACAGTCTAAACTGTGACATCTCTCCTGTCCTCTCTGACAGTCTATAAACTGTGACATCTCTCCTGTCCTCTCTGTCTTCACTGGTCACACTACTGTCATCTATAAACCTCACACAGGAAAATGGAAATGGAAAGAAAAGAGAAAGAAAGGGAAATAAATAGTTGTGTTTGAGTGAGAGCCAATTAATGTAATGTTTTGAGTGTGAGAAATAGAATACATCCTCACACATACCCCATGTCCCTCTCTGTGCTGTGGGGATGCAAACACACAGGCCTCAGCAATGATGGGAGCCATGTTAATATTTCAGAAACCTCTCTCTCTCGCTCTCTCTCACCAGTTAGACCTCTCTGACATGTTACTCAGTGTCGAGGACCAACTAGCCAATTAGTGGACAATGTGAGTGTTTTAACGAGCCTGTGGGGAATTATGCTGTCTGATTCAGACACCCACTACCTACCCATCAGCCCCGCCCCTGCCCCCATATACACCCTCTTCTCAATCGTCCCTCATCGTCTCACCCCCACCCCCAGACACCACCAAATATCTCAATGACAGCCTAGTCACAGCTGGGACCTAGGATAGGTAGTGCAAAGGATTCTGGGTCATCTCTTGTGCTGAGAAAGATGGAATGGATCAAAGTGAGCTGTTGGTGAGTGAGAGAGTAGGATGGAGACAGACATCTAGCGAGAAGAATGAGAGAGAGAGAGAGAGAGAGAGAGAGAGAGAGAGAGAGAGAGAGAGAGAGAGAATAAGCGAGAGGGAAACCGGGGAAACTAAATATTGGGGTTTTCCTGGGTCTTTACATGCTCCTAGCTTGGTCAAGCATGGATGGCCTGAGTACCATAATAAACAGTGAGTATGAATCATTCGACGGCACTGATTTGTTTAGCCAAACGCAGGCCTCAAGTTTATTTGTCTCTGTAGTGTTCAATCACACTCTGTGAGAGGATTGGCTTAGTCAAAACCTACTCTAAGTAACTCATTCCCCCATTGTAAGAGGTTGGTAAACACAGTATGACTGTGATGTAATGGTTGACATAGGCATACGTGATGGAAGCTAGCTGTGTGTGTAGGCTGGACTGGAGCTCACTAATATCAGACAGAGGGCCGTAAATGGCCCTTGTGTCATGAGTTTGTCATCCCTGCTATAGCTCCACTTGCACTTATTCTGCCCTAACTCCTTACAACATTGTCTGCGTCCCAAATGGGCCCTATTGACCATGGTCAAAAGTAGAAAGGGCATAGGGTGCCATTTGGGATGCAATCATTGTTATTTGCATTCTAACTAATGGAGTCTCAAAACCTTTCAGTGCCACCATAGCAACCATCAAAATTCCAAATCTCACACTAAGTTTGCTGACTGCTGCAATGTACTGTACTGTATGAATGTCTCTGTATATAACAAGCAGAGAGAGAACCCTGTAGAATGTAGATCCTTATGGAACTATCTGCCCTCTCAATGACTTTTTTCAAGCACAATCTCAATATGATACGGAGACCAAAATATCCTATTCAGGCCAATGTTATCCTCAATGTCAGAGCGGCTCTACAGTCAGTCTACTGCTAATACCCTGTGACAGAGCTCCTGCTGCCAGGACCCCAGGATCTGTCTGAATGTTTCTGATCGGGCAGTCAGATGGACAGCCTTGCAGCAAGCGACCCTCTGTCAGTGTCAGCAATCAGATCTGCTGGGTTACCGTGTTTGTGTGTGTGTTTGTGTGTGATTGTTGACAGCATATATGCTGATGGCCCGGAGAGAGAGATGAAATGATGAATGAATTAGAGATCTGAATGTTGGCATGTGTGTGTGTGTGGTCTTGTTCTTCTATTCTCGTGGGGACCTGAAATCCCCAAAAGTCCTCACGAGGGCAATGGCTATTTTAAGCTTAGGGTTTAGGTTAGGGGTAGGGTTAAGTTTATGCTTAGGTTTAGGAGTTGAGGTTAGGGTTAGGCTGCTGTGACTACAGAGCTTAACAACCTGTGGACTGTGGTCTCACTTTACTCCACTTGGGATGGGGTGTGTGTTCGTGTGTATGTGTTTGTGTGTGTGTTTGTGTGTGTGTGTGTCTGGGGACTGGGATAGTTGTCAGAGACAGGAGAAGAGATTATGACATATATTGAAATATGATATTGATTCAGTCATTCAAAAGTACATGCTACAGTTACAGTCACACAGTCACACAGTCACAGATACACAGTTACAGTCACACAGTCACAGATACACAGTTACAGTCACACAGTCACAGATACGCAGTTACAGTCACACAGACTAAATTTTTCTTGGAGGGGAAAATGTGGCCATGCATTTTTCAGCAATCAAACTCGCACTACAGTTTGAGTGATTACTCAAAATGGGACTTTAAAGAATTCCAGGATCCCATTCTCTTCCAGGAATTGTGTTGAATAACAGAGAACCATTACGTTGTCTCCCCGTGATCACAAACCCCACACAAGTCAGGTCTGGAGCATGCATCTCTCCTCCTCCCATCAGCTCCATTCTCTCTCCCAGCACTTTCCCCTTTTCAACTCTCTCATCCGATATCCTCCTTTCTTCTGTCTTATCTTCATCTCTTCTTTTTGACCTTCCCTCCTTCCCTCCATATTATTTTTCTCTTCACTCTCTTTTCTAGTCTCTCTTCCCAGCATCCTTATCCTCCTCTTTTCTCTCTGTTGCATTCCAAATGGCAACCAATTCCTTGTAAATTCCCTATATAGTGGGCCCTGGTCAAAAGTAGTGCACTATACAGGGAATAGGGTGCCATTTGAGACTCATATTGACGATGTCTTGTCATGGTCAGATTCATGTTACCTAGTAAGTGTGATCTAAACCCCATGGTCTTCTCTCTCAGGTGAGTCAGGGCAGACCGTGTAAACCAGGTCCCTCTGTGAGAGCAGAGAGGTAACTCTTCAGTTGGATGAGAGGACCAGACAAAACCTCTGAGTAGGGGACGGTGTAATAATCAAACAGATTAATATTTATAGGCCGTTGGTCCATAATGGTTATCTTTTTAAAGTGTGTATGTGTGTGCGCGTTTGTGATAATAAGTATTGAATGTGATGTGTTATTGATCTCCTCCACAGACAAAGGCTGGAGCTCTATTAGCCTGCTGTCTACCCAGAGGAGAAGAGTTCTCCTGGGGCTAAGAGGACTCCAGCACTCCCCCTGCCTCAAACACACTCTCTCTCTCTCTCTCTCTCTCTCTCTCTCTCTCTCTCTCTCTCTCTCTCTCTCTCTCTCTCTCTCTCTCTCTCTCTCTCTCTCTCTCTCTCTCTCTCTCTCTCTCTCTCTCACACATATATATCTATCTCACATATCTATTCAATTCAATTTGAATTTAAGGGCTTTATTAGCATGGGAAACATATGTTTACATTGCTAAAGCAAGTGAAATAGATAATAAACCAAAGTGAATTAAGCAATAAAAAATGTACATTATCTTTTTGTTTTCTCATGATTTGGTTGAGTCTAATTGTGTATCTACCTACCTACCTACCGACCCACCCACCGACCCACCCACCTACCTGCCTGCCCGCCGTCCGTCCGTCCGTCCGTCCGTCCGTCCGTCCGTCCGTCCGTCCGTCCGTCCGTCCGTCCGTCCGTCCGTCCGTCCGTCCGTCCGTCCGTCCGTCCGTCCGTCTCTGTCTGTCTGTCTGTCTATCTATCTATCTATCTATCTATCTATCTATCTATCTATCTATCTATCTATCTATCTATCTATCTATCTATCTATCTATCTATCTATCTATCTATCTATCTATCTATCTATCTATCTATCTATCTATCTATCTATCTAACATATCTCTCTCTCTCTCTCTCTCTCTCTCTCTCACATATCTCTCTCATATCTCTGACACACACTGACACACGGACAACTATGTGTCTAACTTATTAGCTCTGTGTCCAATGAGTCCCGCTATGATTAGCCATGATAAGTATCAATTTTGTAAAAAAACAATCACAGTCTGACAGGCCCACTAGGCTATAAAATGAAACTGCCCATCTCTGGCAGTCCGCCACTGCTTCCACCCATCTGTATTTCTATCAATCCATCCATCAGTTCTTCTATCTCTCCAGCCTTCTGTTAATCTCTCCATGTATCTGTATATCTGTCAAAATCTCCATCTATCTGTCTATCTGTCCATCTGTCCATATATCTGTCTATCTGTCCATCTCTCCATGTGTCTGTCTATCTCTCTATGTGTCTGTCTATCTGTCCATTCTTCTTGCCATTTATCTATCCATTAGTCCATACATCTTTCAATATATGCATTGATCTCATTTTCTGTCCATTTATTCCTCTGTTCATCCTGTCTTTTGTGAGTTGAGAGTTGAGATGGTGTTGGTGTTTCTGTGATCATGATGCCTGGGTGGAGTTATGATGATAGATGTATTCTATTTATACTAGAGTGTTTCAACACACACACACACACACACACACACACACACACACACACACACACACACACACACACACACACACACACACACACACACACACACACACACACACACACACACACACACACACACACACACACACACACACACACACACACACACACACACACACACACACACACACACACACACTTCCTGTGACCTTATACATGTCCCCACCTCAGCCAGGTACGCTACTCTTCTGGAACATATCACAGCCACACACTGGAGAAACACTTGTAACTTAAACAGGACAGATTGTGCAATCTCAGAGACAGCCGATTGTGTAAGTTATTTGTGAGGAGAGGTTGTTAGTCAAGGGGTAGGGGGGATTTTGGTGTGTGTGTGTGCATGCTAGAGTGTGTGTGGGTGAGTGTGTGCTTGTGTGTGTGAGTGTGTGCATGTGCGTCTGTGTGTGTGAGGAGCTGTCAGAGGTTAGAAGGAAAGGGGCCCTCTCTCCTTTTAGTGAGGGGATGAGTTACTCCCTTGGATGTCAGGATGACAGCCCCTGACAGCGATCCCTCACACTACCTCAGAGCTCTGACAAAACAATCAACACCCCTTTCACTGGAGGAATCCAGCTCCCAGCACCACCGCTCCCCCACAGGGTGAGAGACAGAGAGAAAGAGAAAGGGGAAGGGAGAGAGAAATGCGGGGAGAGGGAGTGGAGAGAAAGAGTTAGCGAAGGAGGGAGTTGGGAAAGGATTTCTATTTCCGTGAGTCTGTTTTTATTGTTGTGTTCGAGATTAATAGCATTTTTCTGTAAGTTTGATCTCTCTCTCTTTCTCAGAAATTGTACCACACATCAAATGTATTTGTTACATAAAGTAATGAGATGAGAAAACAGTGTCAGAATGTAGAACCACTCTTTGACAACACAAGGTCACTTTGCATTAGTTACTGGCTATATGGCCCAATGGAGGGCCAAAACATGAGGCTGGTGGCACCTTAATTGGGGAGGATGAGCTCATAGTAATGGCTGAAACGTCTGAATAAATGGAAGGGTATCAAACTCATCAAACACATCATTCCATTCACTCCGTTCCAGCCATCATTATGAGCTGTCCTCCCCTCAGCAGCCTCCTGTGATGGCCAACCATTTAATCGTAACATGCAAGATGGAATAGAAGGGAGTATGAAGAGTAGAATACAGATAGAGAGAAAGAGAAGAAGAGAGGATGGGGTTAAATAAGTAGCTCAGGCCATAGGAGGATGTTATGAATAAAAGGCAGCGGGAGGCAGGCTAGAGAAAAGTCTTCTCCCATCTCTGTATGAACTACAAAGAGTTTGTTGACAGTCCACCACAGACCTCCCCCTCACTCTCTCTCTCTCTCCCTCAGTCTCTCCTCTCCTCCTTTACCCATTTGATCCTTTCTTCTATATGTCTGATTGGTTGACAGTTGGGAGGCCAGTCACCATACCATACCTTACGCTCTGTCACACTCTGTCACTGCCACACACACGCACACACACGCACAGTGAGTGAACAGTACGTCTGTTGTTCCAATCTGACAGTTAAAGATGTACACACTGATATCTAACTTTCAGCCTTTGGCTTGGGCTCTTGGAGATGTGTCAAGATTCTCAGATACGAGGAGATATCCAACCACAACAGTAGTGGTGTTTTTCTTGGCAGTACTCTTCAGTGTCCTTACCATAACCGAGTTAACATGGCACTGTTAGTTGTACTAAGGTACTGATGACAACAAAAGTTGTTGGTTCCTTTTAAAAAATATATATATTTATTTAACCAGGTAGGCCAGTTGAGAACAAGTTGTCATTTACAACTGCGACCTGGCGCGTTGCTTTGGTTGGAAGGTCCGTCTGAATGACCATAAATAGAAAAAAATGTAAGAGAACAACAGGTAAAGGAAGTCATTTAGATCGATGATGAACAACTATAATAGCAGAGGTGCAGCTAGACACAGACTCTGACACAGTCACTGTTGTGACAATCCACTGTGTGTGTGTGAGTTAGCTCTCATCACCAGGACGATAAATTACATGAAGGCAGCAGTCCATGTTGTCTCTCATTCTGCTTGCTGCTGACAGGTCAGGGTCTCTAATACACACAGAGAAAGAGAGAGAGAGGAAGAGAGAGAGAGAGAGCGGACGTTTGCTCTCTCGCTCTCTCTCTCTCTCTCTCTCTCTCCCTCCCAGGAATTCCCTATCTCTGTTTCTCACTCATGTAGAGACATGTCGACTTTGTTTTGGAAAAACTATCACAGAGACTTGAAACAGATTGTTGATGCTCTTATAGGCATTACCTCACGGTCCTGCTGTCAGGCAGTATGGGTCGTGTGGGTCGTGAATCGCCTCACTGGAATCCTACTTCATTAATCATTCATCTGACTGGCCTGACAACAGTTTGTCATCACAAGGTCCCCCAACTACATATCTAGAATCAGATTACCCTAACCACTATCCTAACCATAACCATTGGATGGATAAAATAATATCGTCTCCTGTATCAATGGTTGAGGACAACTTCTACTTTCTCTCTGTCAGTCATCACAGGGGGTATTTACACTCTTTCTCATTGGTGTTTTACGACAAAGCCACGCCCCCCTCGATTTGCTTACGGAGCCAAATAACTTCTCGTCATTGATGCGTGTCACACTTGACTCACAATGGTCTCGCAGGCCCTGATATGTCTCTGTCAGTGTTTTTCTTGTGAACACACACATGAGTGCACACACGCACAAACACACACTGCAGCAAAGGTAAGGTAGTAGAGTCGTTTTTTACAGCACTGTGTATTTACTCAAGTGCTAAAACTAAACAAACACAAGTGAAGAAATTAGGTATTCAGGTGTGTGAGGTATTCAGGCGTGTGAGGTATTCAGGCATGTGAGGTATTCAGGTGTGTTTGGTATTCAGGTGTGTGATGTATTCAGGTGTGTGAGGCATTCAGGTGTGTGTGGTATTCAGGTGTGTGAAGTATTCATGTGTGTGAGGTATTCAGGTGTTTGTGGTATTAATGTATGTGTGGTATTCCGGCATGTGAGGTATTCAGGTGTGTTTATTATTTAGGTGTGTGAGGTATTCAGGTGTGTGAGGTATTCAGGTGTGTGTGGTATTGAGGCGTGTGTGGTATTGAGGCGTGTGAGGTATTCAGGTGTGTGAGGTATTCAGGTGTGTGTGGTTTTCAGGTGTGTGAGGTATTCAGGCGTGTGAGGTATTCAGGCGTGTGAGGAATTCAGGTGTGTTTGGTATTCAGGTGTGTGAGGTATTCAGGTGTATGAGGTATTCAGTTGAGTGAGGTATTAAGGTGTGTTTGGTATTCAGGTGTGTGAGGTTTTCAGGTGTGTGAGGTATTCAGGCGTGTGTGGTATTCAGGCGTGTATGATATTCAGGCGTGTGTGGTATTCAGGCGTGTGAGGTAGTCAGGCGTGTGTGGTATTCAGGTGTCTGAGGTATTCAGGTGTGTGAGGTATTCAGTTGTGTGAGGTATTCAGGCGTGTGTGGTATTCAGGTGTGTGAGGTATTCAGGCGTGTGAGGTATTCAGGCGTGTGAGTTATTCAGGTGTGTGTTTGGTTTTCAGGTGTGTGTGTGGTTTTCAGGTGTGTGAGGTATTCAGGTGTGTTTGGTATTCAGGTGTGTGAGGTATTAAGGCGTGTGTGGTATTCAGGCGTGTGAGGTATTCAGGTGTGTTTGGTATTCAGGTGTGTGAGGTATTCAGGTGTATGAGGTATTCAGTTGAGTGAGGTATTAAGGTGTGTTTGGTATTCAGGTGTGTGAGGTTTTCAGGTGTGTGAGGTATTCAGGCATGTGTGGTATTCAGGCGTGTATGATATTCAGGCGTGTGTGGTATTCAGGCGTGTGAGGTAGTCAGGCGTGTGTGGTATTCAGGTGTCTGAGGTATTCAGGTGTGTGAGGTATTCAGTTGTGTGAGGTATTCAGGCGTGTGTGGTATTCAGGTGTGTTTGGTATTCAGATGTGTGAGGTATTCAGGTGTGTGTAGTATTCAAGTGTGTGAGGTATTCAGATGTGTGTAGTATTCTGGTATGTGAGGTATTCAGGTGTGTGAGGCATTCAGGTGTGTGTGGTATTCAGGTGTGTGAGGTATTCAGGTGTTTGTGGTATTCAGGCGTGTGAGGTATTCAGGCGTGTGAGGTATTAAGGTATGTGTGGTATTCCGGCATGTGAGGTATTCAGGTGTGTGTGATATTCAGGTGTGTGAGGTATTCAGGTGTTCGTGGTATTCAGGCGTGTGAGGTATTCAGGCGTGTGAGGTATTAAGGTATGTGTGGTATTCCGGCATGTGAGGTATTCAGGTGTGTGTGGTATTCAGGTGTGTGAGGTATTCAGGTGTGTGAGGTATTCAGGTGTGTGAGGTTTTCATGTGTGTGAGGTATTCAGGTGTGTGTGTGAGGTATTCAGGCGTGTGAGGTATTCAGGCGTGTGTGGTATTCTGGTGTGTGAGGTATTCAGGTCTGTGAGGTATTCAGGCATGTGTGGTATTCAGGTGTGTGAGGTATTAAGGTGTGTGAGGTATTTAGGCGTGTAAGCTCTGTGGTGTTTAGTACTAGGCTTACTGAGAGACTAACTAGATACATGTCTAGTATATACAGTAATTGTGTGAGAGGATTATATGAGAAACATTCATTCATTCAGATGGAAAGATGGAAAGTCCCTAGGTTCAATGGTAAGGGTATTATGCTCGTGTTTGAGCGAGATAGATTTGTCGTGAGCGTGCGCGTATAAAGTTTGTGTGTGTGTGCGCGCATATACAATATTCCCATTGGGAATTGGACACACCTGAGACGCTCTCTGCTCTGCCAGTTAGCACCGTCTGCCGTGCCAGAGCCAGTCTCTCACACACAGCTTCATTATGTCAAGAGCTCTACACACCACATCTTACTCCCTCCAACACATACCGTATACACACTCTTCTCTCTCTTTCGGTCCCTCCATCGCTCTCTCTCTTTCTGTCCCTCCATCTCTCTCTCTCTTTCTGTCCCTCCGTCTCTCGCTCTCATTTCTATCCTTTTTCGTTTCACTACCAATGTAGATTTCCACTGCGTGATGAATGATCATGTGTTTTGTGTGTTTGTGTGTGTGTGTGTGCTGTATCTGTGTGTGTATTCATGTGTGTGTGTGTGTTTGTACGTTGGTTGAACTGAATTTAATAGTTGCCTCTCCATCTCTCTACAGAGCTAATCCTGGACTATTGTTGGTCATAATTTACACACGTGTTTATGTTCCCAGTAAGACCAGCTTGTACTGGGACCTGTACTGGGGCCTGTACTGGCTTATAGGGAGACTGGACTGGTGTACTGGGGTCTGTGCTGGTGTAAAGCTGCCGTCGGTAACATAGACCTGTAACTGTTGGGATGTTAGGACCTAGTTTAACAATTAGGCATCCATCCATCCGTGAGTAACTCTCTGGTCTGTAATCACTCATTCACTCAGGACTTATTCATTCAGCACTCATTCATTCAGGACTGTATATACATATTCATGTACAGTTGTTATATCATATCACGTGCAATATTGTAAGTAATTATTGGACTGAACTTCATTGCATTTAGTATATTGAATGTGCAATATGTGCATTTATCTTTAATTAAACCCTGTACTAAGGACTGTATTTTATTATTATTACCCTAAACTATATCATACGCACATTTAAGTATCACTTCCTGTCATTTACCTGTACAGTTAATTTAACCATGCAAATATTAACTTACTTGTACATTTAACCAGACTGTATATTAAGTAAACTATTATTACCCTCACTTATATCATTTAGCTATTTAAGTATCTTTCTCTGCCATCGACCAGTATAGTATTGTTAACCATGGAAATATTTTGTATTTATTTATATCAACTTGCAATATTTGTATACTTTTTTCACCATTCTGTCATACTATGCAATGCCTTTTTATAGCTTTTTGCACACCAGACTTACTGCCGCACTATGTATTATGTATCGTGTGTCTGTCTTTTGTGTATTTCGTTCTGGCATTTTGCACCTGCCCTGTGTTTGTCGTTGCTGCTTGAAAAAATTAAGTACCTATCTATGACTACACAAGGTGCTACTGTAAGGGTCACCACCTGGTGCTGGTGTAAAGCTGCCTGTAGATGACTACACAATGTGCTGCTATAAGGGTCACCACCTGGTGCTGGTGTAAAGCTGCCTGTAGATGACTACACAATGTGCTGCTGTAAGGGTCACCACCTGGTGCTGGTGTAAAGCTGCCTGTAGATGACTACACAATGTGCTACTGTAAGGGTCACCACCTGGTGCTGGTGTAAAGCTGCCTGTAGATGACTACACAGTGTGCTGCTGTAAGGGTCACCACCTGGTGCTGGTATAAAGCTGCCTGTAGATGACTACACAGTGTGCTGCTGTAAGGGTCACCACCTGGTGCTGGTGTAAAGCTGCCTGTAGATGACTACACAATGTGCCGCTGTAAGGGTCACCACCTGGTGCTGGTGTAAAGCTGCCTGTAGATGACTACACAGTGTGCTGCTGTAAGGGTCACCACCTGGTGCTGGTGTAAAGCTGCCTGTAGATGACTACACAGTGTGCTGCTGTAAGGGTCACCACCTGGTGCTGGTGTAAAGCTGCCTGTAGATGACTGATCTACTCCCTTTATTTGATTAGGAGACATTTTTCAGCACCGCCTTTCCTTACTGTTTATGTCATAGTCTATAATATAAACTGGAGGGCCTTGCCCTGTATGTCTGGAGCCCCTGTCTCGCCCACACACTCTCCCCTGGAGCAGATGGCCCTGGCTGGGTTGGGTTGTGTGAATGTGTCCCTATTGTCTCATGATGTAGCGTAGCCCAGATGGCTTTTGTACATTTGAGTCCTGTGACTTTTTCCATAGTGGGGTAGTGGGTTATCTGGTCAGCTGGTCTCTCTCTCTCTCTCTCTCTCTCTCACTCTCACTCTCTCTCTCTCTCTCTCTCTCTCTCTCTCTCTCTCTCTCTCTCTCTCTCTCTTTCTCTCTCTCTCACTCTCTCTCTCTTACTCTCTCTCTCTCTCTCTCATGATATTTAGTAACTTACCTTCAAAATATGTTATTTTGCAGAGTGGCTTGTTTGAGTTGTGGTTCTTTTTCCAAATGCTGCTTTTCCCATGATCTCTCTGTTGTCAGTTCAGCTGTGTATTGTGATGTTATGTGAGTAGTTTTGTTCGTATTGCTGCTGAAGGTTCCAAGAGGCTAGACAGATGAACTGACTATAGAAACATCTTCCTCTTGAGAGAGAGAGAGGGAAAGAGACATCCTCATGTATGTGCTGTAGTACTAACTTGGAATGACCCACCATCACCCTCTCTCCTCTTTCCAATCCACCCTTCTCTCTGGTTTGATTTAATCATGTTATGGCATGTGTTCTTTCTCCTACACACAGACCAGCATATGAACCCACCCACCCAGTGCCAGTCCACAGCTCTGTACCTCATGCCAACCCAGTGTGTGTGTGAGTAAGTGCGTGTGTGTGTGTGTGGGGGTGGGGGTGTGGGTGTGTGTGTGTGTGTGTGTGGGGGGAACTGACATCTGCCCATACTTTATTTACACAAACCACAGGATGATGGAGATCCGCTCAGTACAGAGAAATACACCCACTACATCAATCAAGAAAGAGAGAGAGACTCCACAGGACATAAACATAACTCACTCAAATCGTATTGAAGTGGACACATGTAGTGTATTTTCTGTGTGGTATTGTGTGTTTGTGTGTGCTTTTTATGGGTGCTATTGTGTGTGTGTGTGTTTGTGTGTGTGTATTTATGTGTTGTATTGTGTGTGTGTGTATTTATGTGTTGTATTGTGTGTGTGTGTGTGTGTGTGTGTGTGTGTGTGTATGTGTTGTATTGTGTGTGTGTGTATTTATGTGTTGTATTGTGTGTGTGTTTTCTGTGTGTGTGTGTGTGGAGTAATGGATCCTCTGTGGGTAACACACACTGATGTCCACCCCTCTCTTTCTGACTGCGTTTCCCGGCAGCTGTGTGTGTCCATGTTCCCTCCCCTACAGCCTCTCACCCAGAGTAATGTGATCCAGACTGGAGCTTTGATCAGGCCAGTCCACTCCTGGGGGTTCTGACGGCAAACACTACCTTGGTCTGTGTGTGAGTGAGTGTGTGTGTAACTGAAAGAATTCTCCAGCTAAATATCCTAATACTAAATATACAGTTCAATTGGTTGTCTGCATAACTTCACACATACACACTCGGACACACACACACTCAGACACACACACACTCAGACACACACACACACTCTTTTCCGCACTGTGATGGACCCTCACAGGGTGGAGAGGGATTCTGACAGCTGTGTGCTGATGACATTATCAGTGTTCTGAGCTAGCCTGCAGTAGATTGAAACTGAAACACCACACTGGCCCTTATATCCCCAGCCAGCCAGCCTGCCTGACACTGTGTGTGTGTGGGTGTGTATGTGTGTGTGTGTGTGTGTGTGTGTGTGCGCGCACGCATGTGTGCATGCGTTTGTACATGTGTGTTAAGCTATGATGAGAATGGATTGAACCGTACACTAGGAAATAGGATATTTAAATGGATCACTCTGTCAGTCTGTTACACACATTGACACACACATATCTGTGATGCCAAACCATTACAATTTCATGTTTGGTTGATTTATTTTCAACCAAAACGTCTATCTACCATTTTACAAACAAAAGAAACAGATGACTTTGGTGCTTTTTGCAATAATGGTTCCTGGTAACATAATCTTCAATTCAAACATGGACTAGTTTGACTGGCAGGCTTGACCTCTGAGGTTGACCCCTAACACTGACCCTGTTGACTCAATTCCTGCTCTGAACAGAGAGGGGGAGGAGAGAGAGCAAGAGAGAATGAGAGAATGAGAGAGAGATAGATAGATAGATAGATAGATAGATAGATAGATAGATAGATAGATAGATAGATAGATAGATAGATAGATAGATAGATAGATAGATAGATAGATAGATAGATAGATAGATAGATAGATAGATAGATAGATAGATAGATAGATAGATAGATTAACAAAAGACAGGGAGAGAGAGAGAGAGAGAGAGAGAGAGAGAGAGAGTGAGAGAGAGAGAGAGAGAGAGAGAGAGAGAGAGAGAGAGAGAGAGTGAGAGAGAGAGAGACTTTGGTTTGATTATTTTGTTTAATCAGTTTCATGAGATTTCATCTCGTGTTGCCCTGACATGCCTGAAGATTGATTAAGTAATTAACGGATTAGCTAATAAGCCACGCACTGTATCCGGCATCTGAATGACTTCAAAGTGCAAGGTCATTGAAAGTACATGACTGTAAAGTCTCATGTCTCTGCTTAGCAAGTACATATTAGAGGTCCATCTCTTGTCCTGGTTTGTCGAAAATAGCCAAATTCAAACTTAAATGAATTTCAAACTCCACTCTGAGATTTTGTTTTGATCAAGATGACATTCGGGTGATAACTACAAATATTACGATTTATAATCAAACAATAATACAGGCAGTGCTTGACTTAAATAGGTTCCGGTACTCATTCTGGGTGCTGGTACTGTTTATATTTAGGTGCAGAATCTCCAAAATACTTTTGCGCTAATATTCTATAAGAGGAACAGGAGCTCAAGCAGTAGAACATTTGAGGTGCCGGTACTCAGCTCCGGTTAGCTTCTGCCAAAGTCAGCACTGATATACATGAGAGGCCCTGTGTTATGAAATGTTTATCATGGCTGTGACATGGTCATAGCCACGAGGTGAAGCCGAGAAGACCACCACAGCCATGATAAAAAAGTCATAACACAGACTCAAGTGTATTATTAAGCACTGGGTGGTTTGAGCCCTGAATGCTGATAGGCTGACAGAAGTGGTATATCAGACCGTATACCACAGGTATGACAAAACATGTATTTTTACTGCTCTAATTACGTTGGTAACCAGTTTATAGTAGCCCAGAGGTGCCTTATTGCTATTATAAACTGCGTTCGTAAATTGAATCTGGAGTGCCAGAGTGTGCTCGGAGTACCCTCTGGGCCTTCGTAAATTCAGAGGTTTGTCAGATTGCGTTCAGAGCGCATACTGAACGCTCTGGCCGAGGAGTAGGGTTGATCCGCGCGTTCTGGCCTCACAATGGCAGTCAAGCACCCAAGCTAACTGGCTAACGTTGGCTAGCTTGCTAGCTATTTCCAGACATAAATGAGAGAAAACCTTACACTGACCGTTTTTGTTGCCCTAGCAGAGCTGGTTAGGCTGTTTTCATGTTATTCTGTATCTGACACAAAATAAAATCCTCTTTGAAAATACTTGAGGCATTTTGTTATTGTTTTCAAAACTGTGGGATTTTTATTTTATTTTATCTTCAACTTCTCATCAACTGGGTTGGCTGGGAGCTGGTTAGGCTGTTTTCATGTTATCCAGAGCGTTGGTGACTGTAACTGGCAACATTTTAATTACACTCTTATGCCAACGTTTACTGACAACCGGCCATATTCAACAGGTGTTGAGCGTTCATAAATTTGTCAGTTATTCTGCACTGAATTTACAAACGCGCCCTTAGATAGAATGTTGAGGCTCCGCCCGCCTGTGGGGAAAACAACCTGTGGTTACCTAGGTTACCACATTGGTTCACAGCAAATACTTGACCTTTTTCAAACGCAATTTTAATAATAATAAATTCAATTTTTGTTGTTGTCTGCTTGTTTTAGTCAATTACAAAACAACATTTAAGAAAAGTACATGTCTCAAGATTACTTTCCTAAAATGTCTGCTCCCAAACTTTCTCACTATTTAGAAAAACATCCTTCATGCCCCTATTCATGACTGTGCTAGCAGCTACGTCAGCTAGCTAGCTACCGACATAAAGATTAAGCTAGCCAAGACCAACAACACAAACAAACAGACTATACAGCTACAAGTAGTGAGTGGAGTTACAAATGGACTATACTAAACAAGTTCAATGTCTTACCTGTGATGAAATGTTTTCCACACACATAGCTAGGTGGAACCTAATTGGACACCGGATCCCCACATTTTCCACACTCCCATGCGGAATAGCCTGTAGCCACAGCACAGGGCTTTTCTCGCATGCTCTATTTCCCTACGTGGGAGCATTGCGAACCGTAGGTCGGGGTTTTGACCTGGTTACACGTACATTGAACAACACAACAGCTTTTCAGCATGTTTTGTTATTTATGTATGACAAATAAAATCAACGAGGCAGTTGGCTCTTCTACAATGTGGATCAATTACCGGTCGTGATTGGGAGTCCCATAGGGCGGCGCACAATTGGCCCAGTGTCTTCCAAGTTTGGCCGGTGTAGGCCATCATTTTAAATAAGAATTTGTTCTTAACTGACTTGCCTATTTAAAGGTTAAATAAATAGGAATTAATGTTTGTTTCCATTAATTAGTGGGCGTAGTCGAGGGGAATTCCTTATTATTATTTGAATATCGACTCGGAGTATAGGCTCTAAAAACTTTCAAACATTCTCTCTCGTCCTAGTCAAAGTTCAGTCTCAGAGTAGTGGGTGAGGGGTCATATACTCCTAACCTCACCCCACTCACCCCCTCCCCTCTTCCCTCCCCCTCAGTGTGACCTTTGCCCTCTCTGACCAGCAGCCACACTGGCTGTCCAACTGGGAGCAGGGTCAGGGGTCAAAAGAGAGTGTGGGGGGGAAAAGTCTGTTTCTCACCCTCTCTTGTTTTCTCTCTTTCTCTGCACAGCTATGTCTTCTTCTGTTTCTCTTACTATTTCTTTCTTTCTTTCTTTCTTTCTTTCTTTCTTTCTTTCTTTCTTTCTTTCTTTCTTTCTTTCTTTCTTTCTTTCTTTCTTTCTTTCTTTCTTTCTTTCTTTCTTTACTTCCTCTCTTCTGTTGTGTCTATTTCTCACCCTTTCTTTGTCCTGGCTACACCACTCTCTGTTGTACTACATTTCTGCCTGTATTCCCTGTTTAGCCCAGTGTCCACAACTGTCTCTGTCTCCTGCCAGATGTGTATCTCTGCCCACTTGAACGCCCCATGTTGCATAATGTATCTGTGGACAAAAGGAAAATGTTTTTTGTAGTGGACACCACATGCATTTGAACATACACATAAAAAAATACCCCCCACCCCATCCTCTCATCATGGCATCATCCTCCTCCTCTCCTCCTCCCAATCTCTCCATTCTCTCACCATTCCTAATTTTCTCAATTTCCTGTTCTCTCTGTTCCCCAATTAAATGTCCTGCTCTGCTGGGACTGGCTGAAGGGAGCTGGCCGAGACAAGCTTCTGATTGGACAATACCTTCTAGCCAATGACCTATTACACAACACCCCCAAGAGCAATGTCCTCCCTCCAGCTCTAGAACCACGCCCTCATGTCAATCAAGTTCTATATAGAGGCTCCTCCCTCATGCTCAGAAATACAAACATGGTGAGAGCTAAGAGAGGTGTTTGAGCACCATCGTGTGGCTTTCCCATCTTTGAAATGAGACCCTTTTCTCACGTTATTGTTTGCCTGTTATTCTGTATCCGACACAAAATAAAATCCTCTATGAATTACAAATACAAAACTGTCGAGGCATTTTGTTATTTTTTTCAAAAATGTGGGATTTTTATTTTATTTTATTTTATCTTCAACTTCTCATTAACTGGGTTGCCTGGGAGTGGAATATTTAAAAGTAATTGATGTGTTCAAGTAGGCCATCTGCTGGCCAGAAAATGTATACAGTGAAACCATACAGTGAAATGCTTACTTACAAGCCCTAACCAATGATGCAGTGTAAGTAATAAAAAAGTATTATGTAAACAATAGATAAGTAATGAAAAAAATAAACTGTAAAATGACATATACAAAATACATACAGTGGGGAGAACAAGTATTTGATACACTGCCGATTTTGCAGGTTTTCCTACTTACAAAGCATGTAGAGGTCTGTAATATTTATCATAGGTACTCTTCAACTGTGAGTGACAGAATCTAAAACAAAAATCCAGAAAATCACATTGTATTATTTTTAAGTAATTAATTTGCATTTTATTGCATGAAATAAGTATTTGATACATCAGAAAAGCAGAACTTAATATTTGGTACAGAAACCTTTCTTTGCAATTACAGAGATCATATGTTTCCTGTAGTTCTTGACCAGGTTTGCACACATTGCAGGAGGGATTTTGGCCCACTCCTCCATACAGACCTTCTCCAGATCCTTCAGGTTTCGGGGCTGTCGCTGGGCAATACGGATTTTCAGCTCCCTCCAAAGATTTTCTATTGGGTTCAGGTCTGGAGACTGGCTAGGCCACTCCAGGACCTTGAGATGCTTCTTACGGAGCCACTCCTTAGTTGCCCTGGTTGTGTGTTTCGGGTCGTTGTCATGCTGGAAGACCCAGCCACGACCCATCTTCAATGCTCTTACTGAGGGAAGGAGGTTGTTGGCCAAGATCTCGCGATACATGGCCCCATCCATCCTCCCCTCAATACGGTGCAGTCGTCCTGTCCCCTTTGCAGAAAAGCATCCCCAAAGAATGATGTTTCCACCTCCATGCTTCACGGTTGGGATGGTGTTCTTGGGGTTGTACTCATCCTTCTTCTTCCTCCAAACACGGCGAGTGGAGTTTAGACCAAAAAGCTCTATTTTTGTCTCATCAGACCACATGACCTTCTCCCATTCCTCCTCTGGATCATCCAGATGGTCATTGGCAAACCTCAGACGGGCCTGGACATGCGCTGGCTTGAGCAGGGGGACCTTGCGTGCGCTGCAGGATTTTAATCCATGACGGCGTAGTGTGTTACTAATGGTTTTCTTTGAGACTGTGGTCCCAGCTCTCTTCAGGTCATTGACCAGGTCCTGCCGTGTAGTTCTGGGCTGATCCCTGACCTTCCTCATGATCATTGATGCCCCACGAGGTGAGATCTTGCATGGTGCCCCAGACCGAGGGAGATTGACCGTCATCTTGAACTTCTTCCATTTTCTAATAATTGCACCAACAGTTGTTGCCTTCTCACCAAGCTGCTTGCCTATTGTCCTGTAGCCCATCCCAGCCTTGTGCAGGTCTACAATTTTATCCCTGATGTCCTTACACAGCTCTCTGGCCTTGGCCATTGTGGAGAGGTTGGAGTCTGTTTGATTGAGTGTGTGGACAGGTGTCTTTTATACAGGTAACGAGTTCAAACAGGTGTAGTTAATACAAGTAATGAGTGGAGAACAGGAGGGCTTCTTAAAGAAAAACTAACAGGTCTGTGAGAGCCGGAATACTTACTGGTTGGTAGGTGATCAAATACTTATGTCATGCAATAAAATACAAATTCATTATTTAAAAATCATACAATGTGATTTTCTGGATTTTTGTTTTAGATTCCGTCTCTCACAGTTGAAGTGTACCTATGATAAAAATTACAGACCTCTACATGCTTTGTAAGTAGGAAAACCTGCAAAATCGGCAGTGTATCAAATACTTGTTCTCCCCATTGTAGGTATTCCTTTTGTCCAGGTGGGAAAGGGCAGTGTGGAGTGCAATAGAGATTGCATCATCTGTGGATCTGTTTGAGCGGTATGCAAATTGGAGTGGGTCTAGGGTTTCTGGGATAATGGTGTTAATGTGAGCCATGACCAGCCTTTCAAAGCACTTCATTGCTACAGACGTGAGTGCTACGGGTCGGTAGTCATTTAGGCAGGTTACCTTAGTGTTCTTGGACACAGGGACTATGGTGGTCTGCTTGAAACATGTTGGTATTACAGACTCAATCAGGGACATGTTGAAAATGTCAGTGAAGACACTTGCCAGTTGGTCAGCGCATACTCGTAGTACACGTCCTGGTAATCCATGTCGTCATTTAGCCACGACTCGGTGAAGCATAAGATATTTGTTTTTAATGTCCCGTTGGTAGGATATTCGTGATCGTATCTCGTCTAATTTATTGTCCAATGATTGTACGTTGGCTAGTAGTACTAATGGTAAAGGCAGATAATCCGAGGTGACTGATCGCTATCCAGATTCTCTTTTTAGTCGTAAAATACGATGGGGGGTGCTGCATACAGTGCTTTTGAAGATCATAATCTGAGGGTGAATGGTGTGTGTGTATTTGTGTGTGTGTGTCATGTTCTCAAACTGTCTACCATTATAATGACCTGGCCACGTCTCAGTGAGAGAGGAGGAGGATATGATAAAACCATAAATCTACTTCCTGGGGGATTAAGCCACATTTCCATTCATCAGGAAAATAATCTAAGGGGTGTCCCTATGCACGGTTGGAATTCTAGGGAACGCCGTCGAACATGTACCAGACAGACAGACCGACATGTTCCCGCGGTCAACCCATCTCATCCCTTTTTCTCTCCTCTCTTTCTCTCCTCTCTTCCTCTCCTCTCTTCCTCTCCTCTCTTTCTCTCTCACTCTCTTTCTTCTTCCATATTTTGCTATCTAATTTCTTCTTTATGTCTGTGTTTCTCATATTCTCTCTTTCTCTGACTCTGCCTTTCTTCATCTCCTTCTCTCTCCGTCTCTCACCTTCTTCTGCTAATAATAGAGACAATAAAGAGAAGGGTGGAGGGGAGGAGAGGGATAGATACTGTAGAGAGAATAAAGAGAAGGGTGGATATAGGGGGGAGACAAGTAAATCCTTACCCATGTCTGTGTGTAAGAACTGGGGTCAGTTAGAGAGAAGGGGGGAGAGAGAGAGAGAGAGAGAGAGAGAGAGAGGTAGAGAGAGAGAGAGCGAGAAGAGAGAGAGGGGGGAGAGAGAGAGAGCGAGAAGAGAGAGAGGGGGGAGAGAGAGAGAGAGAGAGAGAGAGAGAGAGAGAGAAGAAAGAAAGAAAGAAAGAAAGAAAGAAAGAAAGAAAGAAAGAAAGAAAGAAAGAAAGAAAGAAAGAAAGAAAGAAAGAAAGAAAGAAAGAGAGCGAGCGAGAAGAGAGAGAGGGGGGAGAGAGAGAGGTAGAGAGAGAGAGGTAGAGAGAGGGAGTGAGAGAGAGAGAGAGAGAGAGAGAGAGAGAGAGAGAGAGAGAGAGAGAGAGAGAGAGAGAGAGAGAGAGAGAGGAGAGAGAGAGAGAAGAGGGGGTGTTAATAATGTTAACAATGTCAGGTTGTGATGTTTGGATCAAATAAATATTTCACTTTTGTATTGTTATTAACTAATGAACATTTCTCTCATTCAGTGTCACCTGCATGAACATACAAACCTATTGAGTCATTAATTAATTCTAACAAAGCCACTTTCATTCATAATCAGAATGTGGAATGGCATACGTCATGACAGCGACTAATATTAATTGAGATGAAATAGCTGGAAGATGTTTTTCGCTGAAAAGTTAATTAAAGTGTTGATGACCTATCAATCCCTCTCACAATTAACGTATTTTTCCACAGGAATATTTTACTGCATTCCACTAGCTGTTTCCTAGATGCAGGTTACACCACCAAACAGGTCACCCCCTGATACAAGGCAGAATTCGACGTCCATCCATGTCTGAGGATGCCTGGAGATGAAGTAGAAACTACCCACTAGGGGCAACAGTGAGTGCTGTTACCTTCAAGTAGGTTTCGGTTTTGCAAGGCATGGTGGACGGGGATGGTGGATGGGGGGTAAGCATCTGCCTCTGGTGCAAAAGGTTGCATGTCGAATTAATGCCTAACCTTAAGATTTCAGAGTTAATGCCTAAACTTAATCCTAACAGAAAAATGTGGAGTTAATGCCTAAACTTAACATTAAACACTTCCAAATTTGAAGTTCCGAACAACTTCGAAATCTGACGTGAGACTGTGAGAGCTTGTTGCACACCACACTCCTTTCATTAAGAGCTGAATATTAGTAGGCTATGGCTGTGTTTACACAGGCAGGCCAATTATTGGCAAAATATCTGATATAATTGGTCAAAAGACCAATTAGTGGCAAAAGATCAGAATTTTTTATTTAACCGTTGTTTTGACGGGGAGTCAATGCTGAGACCAAGGTAACTTTTCCAGATGAGCCCTGTATAGCACCACAATACACAGGGAAATAATACTATAGACAGGCATTAATTAGAAGCATAGTGTTGATCATTGTCTTCTGCTTTTCCCCTCTACTAACAAGTCACATTCATGTCTCTATCAACTAATCCACACATAATAACTGAAATATAAGTTGGACATAAATTACATGAGATATGCACATTTCATCCCCTGTCATCATGAGTGACCCAAGGGTCAAATATAACCTTGAGTCAATTGACCAATAAGAAGTGACTAGATTTGTCACTCCGACACATGCTCATGTATACCTTATACATAACAAAGAAACAAACACACAGGTTCTTAGAATGTCTCTTTGAATGGATGACTGGGGCAGTCACTGACTAATAATGTATCACGCAATATGAAGGACCTCACACAACCACGGCAATACAATCATGGCATCTGACATTTACATCGTTCAGCAGACAATCTTATCCAGAGCGACTTACAGGAGCATTTAGGGTTAAGTGCCTTGCTCAAGGACAGATTGACAGATTTTTCACCTAGTCAGCTCGGGGATTCATACCTGTGACCTTTCAGTTACTTAACCACTAGGCTACCTGCCACCATCTTCACAACCAACAATCTGCCTTGAAATACATTCTAGATACATTCTGACAAATGTAAAAGTATGCAAGATACTGCATCAAAACTGATCCAATATTAGTACAGAATCCAGACGTCTGAATGCTGAAGACTCCTCTCTAGTTCCAACCATATTTATTTTATTTATTTATTTAACCCTACCAGGTAAGTTGACTGAGAACACAGTGGCGTAGCGATCTAAGGCACTGCATATCAGTGCTAGAGGCGTCACAACAGACCCTGGTTTGATTCCTGGCTGTATCACAATCTGACTGTGATTGGGAGTCCCATAGGACGGTGCACAATTGGCCCAGTGTTGTTTGGGAAGGCCATCATTGTAAATAAGAATAACTGACTTGTCTAGTTAAATAACGGTAACCCCCCCCCCCCAAAAAAAAAAAAACTTCCTTGGGAATAGTTACAGGGGAGAGGAGGGGGAATGAAATGAGCCAATTGGAAGCTTGGGTTGATTAAGTGGCTGTGACGGTAAAGCCAGATTGGGAATTTAGCCAGGAAACCGGAGTTAACACCCCTACTCTTACGCTCTTTAGTGGGATCTTTAGTGACCACAGAGAGTCAGGACATCAGTTTAACGTCCCATCCGAAGGACGGCACCCAACACAGGGCCATTGTTGGGTAGGTTACTTTCTAAATGTAATCCGTTACAGTTACCATGTTTGCTACCATGTTGTTGTCTTGTTACGTTGCTACCATGCTGTGTTGTCGTGTTGTTGTCTTGCTATGTTGTTGTTTTAGGTCTCTCTTTATGTAGTGTTGTTTTGTCTCTCTTGTCGTGATGTGTGTTTGGTACTATATTTATATTTTATTTATTTGTATTTATTCATTTTTATTTCTAATCCCAGCCCCTGTTAAATAAAAAATAAATAAAATACTAGTTACCTGTCCAAAATCCGTAACGTAACTTTTGTATTACCTAAACTCAGTAATGTTATCTGATTACATTCTGTTACTTTTAGATTACTTTCCCCTTAAGAGGCATTAGAAGAAGACAAAAATGTATGTTACCAATTGAACAACATCTATTAAAGTTTACATAGCTGGCCATATATGGATGTTAAATTTTACTTTATGGGTTGGTTTGTTATGTAGGCTTTTTCTAAACCATTGCTTTCTACTACATATAATAATACAATTAAATTATATCTTTAAATTAAAAACCAAAGTCTATCAGAATTCCAGTCATTCCAATAAATGTTATACCCCTTGATCTTCAAGAATAGGACTTGGAAATATGGAAGTATAGATTAGCCAAATTGTTTTACCTGAGCATAACTCTAAAACGAAGGACTTATTAGTCAGTCCCACTCTGTGGTTTATGATTTTGTTGTCATAGAGGACTGATTGGGCTCATTGGTTCGAGTTGAAAAATAAATACTGTGCTCATGGAATGGCATGCTTTGAGCACTACAGAAAAGTACTATTTACATGATGAATGCCATATGCTGCATTTGCTATAGGCTCATCGTTTACCTTTTTGTTGGTGACACTTTCATATCTTGATAATATGCAGCTGTTTAAAGGGCAAATCCACAGATGAAACAATAACAAAACAGCCGCCCAGCATCTGTTTTGGTAAAAGCTGAGGGATGGGCCTGGAGAAATGTAACCCCTCACAGATTAATAGACAGAGCTATAGATGCAAGGACTGACCATCCATGATATCAACATGATTGTTTTAATCATGTTATGAGGCTCTACAGTGTGTTTACATTTGCTTTGTTTACAAACATTGGAGAAAAACAAGCTTATATTTTGGGTTCTCATGGAGTGTGACAGTTGAACTAAGCGCATGAGCCATTTATAAGTTATATTCTTCAAGAATCAATGTATAAGTCTGAAAATGGATGTAGCAACTACAGATTGCCCCTTTAAGTCTATCAAAAGTGTGCGATTTTGTCATGACTTCAGCCGAAGTTGCTCCCTCCCCTGGGGCGGTCGGCCGGAATTGTCCTGTTCCCTTGACACCTGTTTTCCATTTAGTCACTAATTGTTGGTGTGTCTAATTCCCTCTGCTCCCCCCGGGTCTCTGTCGGTGATTGTCTTTATTGTGAGTGTGTGTTAAGAGTGGAGTTCCATTGTGTTGCGGAATATCATTGAGTGTTTCAGTTAAGTCATTTTTCCCGCTACCCTCCTGCCTCCCTGCGCTTGTTTCCACTACGCCTGCCTTTCGCGCAGGGAAACATCACAGATTTTGAGCATGTGGATTGTTTTTTTTTTAATCAGCATTAATTAGATTGAGCAATAAAAGCCACACTTTTATTAGATAGGCTGTGATCTGCACTACGCAGCTGTTTTAAGAGCACATTTTTCACTGGTTTGAAAAACAATGATTGATAGGCAGCTTTAATTCAACCATTATTGGGTTCAAATACACATTTAGATTTGTGAACAGCCATCCACAGCAACCACAATAAATGAGAGAGTAGCAGTGTGATTCACATCAATGCGCTATGTAGATATCAATAATAAGTGAAATCCGTATCGCCGTATCACCACTGCTGTCATCCTTACCTCCAAGCGTTTATTGAAGTTGGATAATCTTGAGATGCCGACAGCAGTCGCCCCATTGGAATACCTAGCTTGGACTGTAGCCTACAAAAGCCAGAAGACTTGTGGTCAGACTCACTCAGGTGGAACAAAGTTCAACTTGAGCCTTTTTTCAACGCTGATTTGAATGCCATTGAGAAGTGTCAAATATTTATTTTTACGCAAACACCCTTTAAAGTAATCCCTGAAGTAATCTAGTTTTTCAAAAGTGTCTATAATGTGATTACAATATTTTTGCTGGTAACGTAACATATTAGTTACCGTTTTCTTGTAATCCCTAACATGTAATGGATTACATATTTAGTCACTATATATGTGTTTGGCACCGCCCTGAGTGGTCGCCTGTTAAGCAGCTCCCGTTGTTCGTGCGTAAATTGTTGTTTTAGTTCGTTTTCTTTCGTCTCTTTTCTTTAGTTTTATTTTTTATTTTGCTACAGTTGAACTATAATAGTTCAGGATTAGTTCAGGATAGTTCAGGATTATGGATTTTATGGATTTTATCGCAGCTGAACGTCGACAGGAGTCGTCAACTGTTATTGTTTACAACAGAGCCCAGCTCCTGGATTTAGCCCACGCAGCGCTGCTGCTCCCCAGGGAAAAGTTTGATATTCCGGACGAATTGAAAAGACGACGCCGTGGACGTAGGGCGGGATTGAAATGTAAGGCAAAGCGGAGGAGGTTCAAGTACAAGCCGGCTATACCATCTATTATTATGGGCAATGTGAGGTGTCTACATAACAAGATGGATGAGTTGAGGGACTTGTTCGTGGACAAAGGATTTATCGGGAAACGAGCCTAATGTTTTTTTCTGAGACTTGGCTGAACGATAACATCCCCATACAGAACGTCACTATCGACGGTTTCCAGACCATCAGAGCGGACAGGGATCGCGTCTCTTCCGGTAAGAGTAAGGGTGGTGGGCTGGCTTTATTAGTTAACAACAGATGGTGTAATCCGAACCATATTACTCTTAAGGAAGAGTTTTGTAGCCCGGACATTGAACTGTTAGCCGTTAGCCTGAGACCTTACTATTTACCGAGGGAATTCACGGCGGCCATTGCTGTTATTGTTTACATCCCGCCCTCTGCTGACGCAAACGCAGCGTGTGACGTCATCCACTCTGTTATCGCGAGGTTACAGACAGCGCATCCCAGTGCTTTCTTTGCCATTTCGGGGGATTTTAACCATGCATCTCTCTCATCAACGCTGCCCACGTTCAAACAGTTCGTGAAGTGCCCAACCAGGAATAATAAAACTCTGGACTTGTTATATGCTAATGTGAAGGATGCATACAACTCCACTGCACTCCCGCCCCTCGGTAGATCGGATCACAACCTTGTCCACCTCACCCCACTCTACAGGCCTTTGGTCCAACAGCAGCCTGCAACCACCAGGACTATTAGGAGATGGTCCCCGGAGGCGAATGAGGCCCTACAGGACTGTTTTGAAACAACAGACTGGGATGTGCTCTGTGAGGCTCATGGGGAGGACATCGATGGACTCACTGACTGCATAACAGACTATATTAATTTTTGTGTAGACAACACTGTACCCACCAGGAAGGTACGCTGTTTCCCAAACAATAAACCCTGGGTCACCAGCGACCTGAAGGCCCTGCTGAATGAGAAGAAGAGGGCCTTCAAGGAGAAGGACAAGGACAAATTGAAATGCGTCCAGAGGGAGCTGAAGTTGCGGATTGCTGAGGGGAAGAGAGTGTATAAGGAGAAGATGGAGGACAAGCTGAGGCAGAGCCAGGTGAGAGAGGTGTGGAAGGGTATGAGAAATATCACTGGCTTCAAAAAGTCAAACAGTGGGCAGACGGAGGGGACCCAGGACAGAGCCAATGAGCTGAACCAATTTTTTAACAGGTTTGATACTTGCCCTGTCCACCTCCCCTCCAGCTCCCCAGACCACACACCCTCACGGCTGTCCCACCCCCACTTTGCTCACAGCACCTCTGCTGAGACAATCAGTGACCCCACCTCCGCCCCTGCTCCCCCTGGACTGATCCTCAACACCCCCCTTCCCCCCACCTCCCCACCTGGGCTGGCTTTCACCACCAACCAAGTGAAGAGAGAGCTGGAGAGACTACACCAGTGGAAAGCGGCGGGCCCTGATGGCATCAGCCCAAGGGTGCTGAGGGTCTGTGCTGACCAACTGTGTGGAATACTCCAGCGTCTTTTCAACGTTAGCCTGAGCCTAGTAAGGGTCCCTGTGCTGTGGAAAACATCCTGCCTCGTCCCAGTGCCCAAGAAGGCACACCCCACTGTCCTGAATGACTTCAGACCTGTAGCGCTAACATCCCACAACATGAAGACCCTGGAAAGGTTAGTCCTCGCTCACCTCAGACCCCTGGTGTGTTCATCAATGGACCCCCTGCAGTTTGCATACCAGCGCAACATCGGGGTGGATGATGCAATCATCTACCTTCTGCAGAGGGCCTACTCTCACCTGGACAACGTAGGTTGCACTGTGAGGGTTATGTTTTTGACTTCTCCAGTGCCTTCAATACCATTCAGCCCCTGCTACTGGGTGAGAAGATGAGGAGGATGAAAGTGGAAGCATCCTTAGTCTCCTGGGTCACGGACTACCTGACCGGTAGGCCACAATTTGTGCGACTACAGAGCTGTGTGTCAGAACGGGCAGTTAGCAACACAGGGGCCCCCCAGGGTACGGTCCTGTCCCCCTTCCTGTTCACCCTCTACACCTCAGACTTCAGATATAACTCTGAAACATGCCACCTACAGAAGTTCTCGGATGACTCTGCTATTGTAGGGTGCATCAGGGGTGGGCAGGAGGAGGAGTACAGGAGCACAATCAGTGACTTTGTGTTGTGGTGTGAGCAGAACCACCTTCAGCTCAACATCAGCAAAACAAAGGAGATGGTGGTGGACTTCAGGAGAACCAAGGCACAACTGACTGCAGTCCCTATACAGGGGATGGATGTGGAAATGGTTGGGTCATACAAGTTCCTGGGAGTCCATATGGACAACAGGCTGGAATGGGCCGGTAACACCGGGGCCCTGTACAAAAAGGGCCAGAGCCGACTCTACTTTCTGAGGAGGCCCAGGTCCTTCAACGTGTGCAGTAAACTACTGCATACCTTCTACCAGTCTGTGGTCTTTTTTGCAGTGGTGTGCTGGGGAGCAAACATCAAAGCCGGTAATGCTTCTCGGGTAAATAAGCTGATCAGGAAGGCTAGCTCTGTCCTGGGGATGAGCCTTGACACTCTAGAGGAGGTGGCAGAGAGACGGATCCTGGCCAAACTGCTGGCCATCATGGACAACTTCACCCACCCTCTGCACGCTATGGTTATGACTCAGAGGAGCACTTTCAGTCACAGACTGATCCCACCACGGTGTGCCAGAGAGCGCTACAGCAGGTCCTTCCTGCCGGCGGCTATTAGACTATATAATGCCTCACCGGGGTGCCGTGCCGTCGGCAACATAGATCTGGAACTGTTGGGGTGTTAGGACCTAGTTTAACAATTATGCATCCATCCGTGAGTAACTCTGGTCCGTCAGCACTCATCCACTCAGGACCTATTTATTCATACAGGTCTGTATATACATACTCATGTACAGTTGTTATATTATATCACATGCAATATTGTAAGTAATTATTGGACTTAACCTACGTAGGCATTCACTCAGGAATGCATATTAGTATCCTGCCAGTTGCACCTTTTCTCATTGCTTTTAGTATATCGAATGTGCAATACGTGCAGTTGTCTGTAATTAAACCCTGCGCACTAAGGACTGTATTTTAAGGGAATTACTATTATTACCCCAAATGATATCATACACACATTTAGCTATTAAAGTATCTCTTCCTGTCATTTACCTGTACAGTTTGTGTAAACATGCAAGTATTCACTTATCTGTAAATATAACTGTATACCTAACTGTACAGCTAATTTAACCATGCAAAATTTTCACTTACCTGTTCATTTACCCAGTCTGTCTATTAAGTAAACTATTATTACCCTCGCTCATATCATACGCATTTTTAGCTACTGAAGTATTTCTCTGCCATCGATCTGTATAATATAGTTAACCATCCAACATCCACCAATGTATAGTGTACATATTCAGCCAACCACTCATACTATGCAATGTCTTTTTATAGCTTTTTTTTGCACTCCAGATATCTTGTATTTCTATACTTCTGTCTTTTGTGTACTTTCATTGTGGCATTTTGCACCTGCCCTGTGTTTTGTTGTAGCTGCTTGACAATGAAATTTCCCCCCCGGGGGATCAATAAAGTGTCTGTCTGTCTGTCTGTCTGTCTGTCTGTCTGTCTGTCTGTCTGTCTGTCTGTCTGTCTGTCTATCTATCTATCTATCTATATAATCTGTTCGTCCCCAATCACTGCCCTGGGGCATTGGGATACCTTTTTTTTTTTAGACCAGAGGAAAGAGTGCCTACTACTGGCCATCCAACACCCCTTCCAGCAGCATCTGGTCTCCACTTCCAGGTACCGACCAGGACCAACCCTGCTTAGCTTCAGAGGCAATAGAGATCCTATTAAATTATTAGAATTCCTAATTCTATGGTTCCAACTCTTGCACACAAACACGAAGGGTAATGTTCAGAAGAGGATGCGTTCAGAAGAGGACGTTTCCTTCAGTGTTCCTTGCAAGGCTCACTGTTACCATGACCACAAATAAGCTCTACTAATCAGTAAATTAATCCTCACATGTCACAATTCTTCAAATACTCTTCTCCTGTATTTTAGTGTATGTGTATGTCTGTGTGTGTGTATGCACATGTCCAGTAGACACTGTTCAATGACTAGTTCATTCCGGTAATGTATTGTATGTGTGTCTGAGAGCTTAATGAGCATGTGCTCACATGGGCTCATGTATGGTTCTGTGGCGAACTTGGACATTTGTGTGTATGTGTGTGTGTGTGTGTGTAATATGTTTTGTATGTGGGCCAAATTAGGAAGTTCCGGATTGGGCAATACATTAATTCATGATTCTGGTTGGTGAATGGTGTGTGTGTGTGTGTGTGTGTGTGTGTGTGTGTGTGTGTGTGTGTGTGTGTGTGTGTGTGTGTGTGTGTTTCTGCACCCTTTAAGAGCAGGTGACGGTCAGGCTACAAGTGTTGTACTCAGTGTTCCACAGAGACAAGATGCTTCCTGCTTCTGCGACTATGATGATGGTAATGTTCACCTTGGTTATTCTGGGATGTTTGGGGTTCCAAGGGGTGATGGCCTCTGACTCTGGGGCGTACAGAATGTCCATGACCAACGACCAACACACCACCAGACAGCGACAGCACCCTCAGGTAAGCATAACCCTACATCCAATATGACCTCTAAAGTACTAGTGTTGGCTATAGGGAGCTTGAAAAAAAAGAGGTCAAATGTAGCAAAATATATCTTTATGCCAATTAGATAATAAAGTAGTAATTCTAACAGATGGCTATGTGATATTATTGGCAATATGTATCTTTTTGGGCAACCGGACCAAATTCACATAGAAATTTGAGTTATATATCTGTCATTCTCAATTAACGCAAGTCTAAGAAGCGGTAGATCTGTTCTATTTGCATTATTTCTTTGCTTCCCATTTTTGTTTTTTTGTCTTTTACTTTTGGTTTTGTACACCAGCTTCAAACAGCTAAAAATACAATATTTTTGCTTATGGAAAATATATTTCACAGTGGTTTAGATGGTACAATGATTCTCTACACTATCCTAGCTTATTACAGCGGTTTAGATGGTACAATGATTCTCCACACTATACTAGCTTATTACAGCGGTTTAGATGGTACAATGATTCTCCACACTATACTAGCTTATTACAGCGGTTTAGATGGTACAATGATTCTCCACACTATACTAGCTTATTACAGCGGTTTAGATGGTACAATGATTCTCCACACTTTACTAGCTTATTACAGCGGTTTAGATGGTACAATGATTCTCCACACTATACTAGCTTATTACAGCGGTTTAGATGGTACAATGATTCTCCACACTATACTAGCTTATTACAGCGGTTTAGATGGTACAATGATTCTCCACACTATACTAGCTTATTACAGCGGTTTAGATGGTACAATGATTCTCCACACTATACTAGCTTATTACAGCGGTTTAGATGGTACAATGATTCTCCACACTATACTAGCTTATTACAGCGGTTTAGATGGTACAATGATTCTCCACACTATATTAGCTTATTTTGTCACATAAACTGAAATTAGGCTAACTATTAGAGTTTTAGCAACCAGGAAATGGCAGAGCAATCTTTCTTGTATCTCTTAGATATAGGAGACACTTCAAAACATAGATTATTTTTCCTCTCTAATGTTTAGGTAGGGCATTACAGAGTTTTAGTGAAGCCTGGTTAAATAGTACCAGTACATATTTATTACCAAAATCATTGTATTTTGGTTTATTAGCAATGTTTTACTAATTTAAATTAATTCCTTATAAGGGACAGAAAAGGCTAGGCTACATATTTTTTGTGTGCTCTATCCTGTTCTGATTAGCCATCTGTCTGACAATGATACACACCATGAACTAAAACACAATCTGGCCTTAATGGCCACATGTAAAACATTCAATCTCTACCCAGAACAGCCAGAATAGGACTGGCCACTCCTCAGAGCCTGGTTCCGCTCTAGGTTTCTTCCTTCTAGAGACTTTTTCATAGCCCTCTCCTGCTGCTCCTGCTTGCTCTTTGGGGTTTTAGGCTGGCTATCTGTAAAGCACGTTGTGACAACTACTGATGTAAAAGGGGCTTTATAAAATACATTTTATTTGATTGATTTTATCTCAAGTTTTTCTCTGCTAAAATGGGCATTCAAATGCTCTATTGATTTGATATGACAATCAAGTTGTAGCATTCGTTAACAGTTAATGAATAGACTCAATTACAAAAGAAATTATGATTATTTCTAGATTTTATACACACAAAACAAAAACGGAAGGGGTGAAATACTTTGTGTTTTTCTGCGTTTTGCTTTTCAGATGAACAATGAAATACTACGGAGTCTCGAGATGGATGATTTGAAAATCAACGTAGTCCCAAGCAGTGGAAAAGTCAGCTCAGCATCAACCATGGTCCGACTCTACCCCTCACCCGTCAAACCTTTACACATTCACGCCAACCTCCCGCTGCGCTTCGGCCGGAACTCCCAACCTGATGACACGCACTCACCCAAATCCACCCTCAATTTACCACAACGGTTTGGAAGAGCACAGGGGTCTGGTGCAACGGTTATGACCTCATGTATTGAATGTCCCCGGATCGGGATACTGCCCTCTGCCACCCTGCCACTGAGGTTCGACAGGAATGAGTTCTACCGCCGGTATCCTTTCCGAGCCATGGCCTTTTACTCACGCATGGCTGAACCCGAACCCAATGTAAACATTAGGTAGGTCTACATTTACATATAATGCAGACTGGTCTCATAGAATTGACGTAGCATAGTAAACGTAAATCAGGGACATTCAAATTAGTATGATATGTTATGTTTGGTATGGTTACATAAAACAGAAGGATACATAACGCAAAAAAATGAAAGGAGAGTTGTTGGTTGGGATGGATGGGTAGGCATATTATAATGTGGACTTCTAGCAACCAAAAGGTTGCTTGTTCAAATCAACACGGACAACTACTTAGCATTTTTGTTTACCCTTCACCTAATCCTAATCCTAACCCTAACCTTAACCCTTTATGATAACCATTTCCCTAACCCCAAACTTAACCCTTTAACCTAACTCTTAACCCTAACCTTAACACCTAACCCTAACCCCAGCAAGCTAACATTAGTCACTTAGCCACCCCTAGCTAACATTAGCTGCAACAAATTGGAATTCGTAACATTTCATACGTTTTGTAAATTCGTCAAATATTGTACGAATTGCAATTCGCAACATATGATACGAAATGGATGATGGACATCCACAAATTAACACGTACCATATGAAACGTAACATCATACTAAATGGAGTGTCTCAGAATAATACAAAATGCTCTGAGACCACGTTGCATAATGGTGTTTTTGTTGCATGTTTCGACCAATAAAATAAGGTATAATAACTATGACTATAAAAAATAGTAGCCTATGGAAAAAAGATTTGATACAATTTCAGATGGGGCAATATTACTTGTCTATAAGCCTATAATTTCAAAATGTAAATATGTTTTCATTCTTCAGGCATCAAGACTATTATTATTATGATTTTGGCTCAGAGGAAGAAGAGACAGAGGAGAAGACTTTAAAGAGGTCAAAGTTGGATTTACACTTTTGAACTTTTTAATGACCTCTGACACCACAGAAGAGCGTGCCGTTTCCACAACGTGGCTTGTGGTTTTTCCTACTATTTATCTAATAGCCTATGTAATGTATGAATATTGTTAAATTGGTGCCATATTGTTACTTAATCATGTAAAGCACAAATTAAAATGACTATACCGATTATAACGTTGATTTGGATGTAATTTGTTTGAATCGTTTCAGCACCATGGACAGGTCCTGAACGTGGTCTACCAAATGTCAACTTCTCAAAGTTCCACTTCTTGAAAAAAAAATCAAACTGCCGATTTTGCAGGTTTTCCTACTTACAAAGCATGTAGAGGTCTGTAATTTTTATCATAGGTACACTTCAACTGTGAGAGACGGAATCTAAAAAAAAAATCTAAAAAAAAATCCAGAAAATCACATTGTATGATTTTAAAATAATTAATTTGCATTTTATTGCATGACATAAGTATTTGATCACCTACCAACCAGTAAGAATTCCGGCTCTCACAGACCTGTTCGTCTTTCTTTAAGAAGCCCTCCTGTTCTCCACTCATTACCTGTATTAACTGCACCTGTTTGAACTACCTGTATAAAAGACACCTCTCCACACACTCAATCAAACAGACTCCAACCTCTCCACAATGGCCAAGGCCAGAGAGCTGTGTAAGGACATCAGGGATAAAATTGTAGACCTGCACAAGGCTGGGATGGGCTACAGGACAATAGGCAAGCAGCTTGGTGAGAAGGCAACAACTGTTGGCGCAATTATTAGAAAATGGAAGAAGTTCAAGATGACGGTCAATCTCCCTCGGTCTGGGGCACCATGCAAGATCTCACCTCGTGGGGCATCAATGATCATGAGGAAGGTCAGGGATCAGCCCAGAACTACACGGCAGGACCTGGTCAATGACCTGAAGAGAGCTGGGACCACAGTCTCAAAGAAAAACATTAGTAACACACTACGCCGTCATGGATTAAAATCCTGCAGCGCACGCAAGGTCCCCCTGCTCAAGCCAGCGCATGTCCAGGCCCGTCTGAAGTTTGCCAATGACCATCTGGATGATCCAGAGGAGGAATGGGAGAAGGTCATGTGGTCTGATGAGACAAAAATAGAGCTTTTTGGTCTAAACTCCACTCGCCGTGTTTGGAGGAAGAAGAAGGATGAGTATAACCCCAAGAACACCATCCCAACCGTGAAGCATGGAGGTGGAAACATCATTCTTTGGGGATGCTTTTCTGCAAAGGGGACAGGACGACTGCACCGTATTGAGGGGAGGATGGATGGGGCCATGTATCGCGAGATCTTGGCCAACAACCTCCTTCCCTCAGTAAGAGCATTGAAGATGGGTCGTGGCTGGGTCTTCCAGCATGACAATGACCCGAAACATACAGCCAGGGCAACTAAGGAGTGGCTCCGTAAGAAGCATCTCAAGGTCTTGGAGTGGCCTAGCCAGTCTCCAGACCTGAACCCAATAGAAAATCTTTGGAGGGAGCTGAAAGTCCGTATTGCCCAGCGACAGCCCCGAAACCTGAAGGATCTGTATGGAGGAGTGGGCCAAAATCCCTCCTGCAGTGTGTGCAAACCTGGTCAAGAACTACAGGAAACGTATGATCTCTGTAATTGCAAACAAAGATTTCTGTACCAAATATTAAGTTCTGCTTTTCTGATGTATCAAATACTTATGTCATGCAATAAAATATAAATTAATTACTTAAAAATCATACAATGGGATTTTCTGGATTTTTGTTTTAGATTCCGTCACTCACAGTTGAAGAGTACCTATGATAAAAATTACAGACTTCTACATGCTTTGTAAGTGGGAAAACCTGCAAAATCGGCAGTGTATCAAATACAAGTTCTCCCCACGGTATTTTCTGGATACAAAATTTGTGAGCGCAAGTAGGTTAATTTTATGAACTATTTCTGAATATAATGATTCTATTTTATCCAGATTAAATGTACCCAGGGGTTTTCCTACCTGAGGTGGGCGTTAACTCAACCTGGTCTCAGAGCATTTCGTAAGTAAATCCGAGATACTTGATTTAGTATGATATGTTTTGTATGGTCAACTGTGATACAAGTCAGTATTAGAGGTCCGTCCATGTCTGAGGACGTGTGGAGATGCTGTTACCTTCAAATAGGTTTCAGTTTTGCTAGGGCGGTAGCATCTGCCTCTGATTCCAAAGGTTGCAAGTTCAAATCCAGCAATAGAAAGTTGTTTTTGACATTTTTGTTTTAAGCCTAACCCAAACCTTAACCCTTACCTTAACCATTTGGAGTTCATGCATAACCTTAATATGTCAGAGTTAATGCATAAACTTAACCTTAAACACTTTGACATTTGACGTTTGCAACAACTTCAAAATTTGAGAAACATGGATGAACGTCTAATTCTGATGTGAGACTTTGAGAGCTAGTTGATTAATTTGTGGATGTCCATCCATTTCATATGATATATTACAAATTACAATACCTGTAATATGTTACGAATTTGCTAAATGTATGATATGTTACGAATTTGCAATACATATGATATGTTATGAATTCTCATTTGTTGTGGCTAAGGTCATTTAGCTGGTTAACGTTAGCTAGGCTAGGGGTTTGGGTTAAGGGTTAAGGTTAGGAGTTAGGTTAAAGAGTTAAGGTTAGGGTTAGGGGAAGGGTTAGCTAACATGCTAAGTATTTGCAAAGTAGATAAAAGTAGTAAGTAGTGGCTAAAATGCTAAAGTTGTCCGTGATGAGATTAGAATACACATACTAGACGTTCGCATTATACGCCGAAACTATCCCCCCCATCACCCCCCCGTCTTTCGTTTTTGCCTTAAGTAACCTTCTGTCTAATGTAACAATACCAAACGTAACATATTATACTAATTTGAGTGGTTCGGATTCACGTTTACTATGTTTGGTCTAGTTTTTAAAATATGTTTTTTATTTATTTCACCTTTATTTAACCAGGTAGGTCAGTTGAGAACAAGCTCTCGTTTACAACTGCGACCTGGCCAAGATAAAGGAAAGCAGTGTGACAAAAAAACAACAACACAGAGTTACACATGGGATAAACAAACGTACAGTCAATAACACAATAGAAGATCTATGCTTAAAGTTATTGAGGGAGATAGGAACCTCCAGCTTCAAGGATTTTTGCAATTCGTTCCAGTCATTGGCAGCAGAGAACTGGAAGGAATTTGGGGGTGACCAGTGAAATATACCTGCTGGAGCGCAGGCTACGGGTGGGTGTTGCTATGGTGACCAGTGAGCTAAGATAAGGCAGAGATTTACCTACCTAGTTGTCCTACAGACAACCTGGTTCAAATCCAGACTGTATCACAACCAGCTGTGATTGGGAGTCCCATAGGGTGGTGCACAATGGGCCCAGCATCATATGAGTGTGCCAGTGTAGGCCATCATTGTAATTAATAATTTATTCTTAACTGACTTGCCTAGTTAAATAAAGGTTGAATAAAAAAAAAACGTCAACATTAGGAATGCATTGGCAACTTCAGTGCAAACTCTGGAATATGAACTGCAAGAACTAGAGATGATCAGCAGAGAGCAGCATTTCATCACAAGAAAGAGCAGACTAGACATAATGCTAAAAACATGAAACATTCCGCCTCATGGAGGTCAAATGTAAGAAGTGACAGCATCTCTAACATTATACACTTAGAATACTGTACATGTATGTAATTATCCGTCTCGTTTTCCAATCAGGAACTATTACAGTTGGAGTCATCTTTAGATATCTCATTTTATAATATCTCAGTTTTATAAAACAATACTCCCTTAGAAAGTACTGTATATCTGAAAGACGTGGATAGATGTAAGAAATATGGCAAACATTAAAGCTAGCCTATCAAAAGGCAAGATGAGCAAGCTACTATTGGCTGGCGTCTAGCCCCGAACGCTTTCAACTAGTTACCACAGCCACAAAGTCAGAATTGGCTATATCGAAAAGATTCATGAAATCAAAAATTAACTTTTTGGTCTTAATTTAGGTTAGGGTTGGGCATAGAGTTGGCAGTGGGGTTAAGGTTAGGTATAACATCAGATTTTAAGAAGAGAAATGGTAGAAATAGGTGGAGTTTATGACTTAGTAACTAGTGACGACCTAGCCGAACTCGGCTAGACGAACCGAAAGAGTGTGCTCGCATACTCCCTTATAAGACACACGCTTGAAAAAAATCGGCAATATTACTGTTTGGCCGTCTTGAGAAGATGTAGCCAGTATACACGTCCTCAAAATAGTCCGAACTAATATTAGATAACTCAAGAAATCTGTCATTAATTAACGTTTTTAATTATAATAATAATACATTTTAGTTGGCATATGCCTCAAGGACATCTTACATTAAAAGTTAAGCCTACATAAAAACAAGTAGTAGTGCAGTACAAAAGTTAATAAAATCATGTGCATCAATCAAAGTAGAATTTAAATCAAAGGACAAGACCAAACAGGACAGATAAAAAGAGAATGGAGGGGTTGGGTAGGGTAAGGGTTACAGTAGTGGTGTTTGGGTAAAATCACCCGGGAAGCCAAGCCAGGAAAAGAAAGCCATATTACAACCTATGTGATATGATTATGCGTTGTTTGCTTTATAACCTGTAAATTCATAGGCCTAAGCCCGACACAATAAGACACAGCAGAGTGGCAGAATAAATTCAACCACAACTTTGCTTCATCACAAAACTGGAGAGCAACAGCAGTCCGGTGAAGTCCATACAACGTATTGCATGTAACAAACCGTTAGATGACATACATCATGGTCAATCAAGTGAATGTTTACGGCATTTTCAGATTACTAAACAACTATTGATTTAGAACCATAGAGAGTTACCGCACATCAGGCATTGCCTCCACAATTCCCGCTTCATTTCAACTTCAACATGTCAACATCATCTGATCGCCTATAATTAGTCTTACAGTGACAACTAATAGATACCAAAAACGATTTAGTTCAATCAACATAAGCTAATATGATGTGACCTTCCATGTTACTGATTTCTGTGTGTGTATGCATGCAAGTAGAAAAAACATGTTGACTAACCCTACTTGTAGAGAAAGGCCAATTCCATCCTCCAATGCCATCCTCCATCCTAAATGGCCTTGATATCCTAGGTACCTGGCTAAAATGCTTGCTCGTTAGCCTAACTTCCTTTCATGAGCAACGATGCGCCAGGCCAGTCAGTTAAAACCTCTTTAAGGATCGTCCCCTTTTTGAATGATTTTTTAATTTTAAAATTACAAACCCAAATCTAACTGCCTGTATCCAAAGGGGATGTAGATCAGGACCCGAAGCAAGGATTTGCATATTCTTTATATAATTTGAAAGGAAACTCTTTGGAGTTTGTGGAAATGTGAAATTAATGTAAGAGAATATAAGACATTAGATCTGGTTAAAGATATTACAAAGAAAAAAACGTGCGTTTTCTATACTTTTTTTTGTTGCATAATTTGAAACGCAAGAGAAAGACCAGAGAGTGATTTAGGATTATAGATGTAATTTAGATGTTGTCCACCAGATGGCAGCAGTGTGTGTGCAACGTTTCAGACTGATCCAGTGAAGAATTACATCACAAACACAATAGTTTGTATGAAGTCTCCCAGGAGTTTTCCCAAATGTGCCAAATTGGTTTTCAAGTACATAACTATAGAGAACATACAAAAATGCTATGGTAAATGAACAAGTTTACACACACCCAGGAATGTCATATATGATGGATCATTAGCTTCCCTACAGAAAAGACACTAACCTTCACACATCTAGATGGCCGGGCGTGGTGGGTGTGGAGCCAGAAACAGCAGTGGGGTTAAACTGTACAACCCAATTCCTACATTTTTCAAACAAAACTACACTAGATTTTATCTCTGGCACCCTCAATTGTGTATGGAAGCTAATGATCCATCATGTATGACATTCCTGGGAGTGTGTAAACATGCATATTTTATTACCATAGCATTTTTGTACGTTCTCTATAGTTATGTACTTGAAAACCAGATCAGAGCAAGATTACTGAATGTAAGTACATTATTTATCTTCAGAAGGGAATGTACCAAACCAGTTGCCGTTTTGTTGTTACTATCCTCAAACAATAGCATGATATTTTTTTGCTGTAATAGCTACTGTAAATTGGACACGGCAGTTAGATTAACAAGAATTTAGGTTTTCTGCCCATAAAAGACATGTCTAGGTCCCGTAAAGTTGGCTGGTGTTTACAATGCCATTCTAGTCACATATTGCATATTGAGCAGCAACCGTCCCGGTATAGGGACACCGATCCCTTAGAGGTTAACATTAGCCTACTACATCTAGCTACATGTTGAACTTTCATCCTCTCAGGCCAGGGGCACAATGTATGCATTTATGGTTGGATGAGAATTGCCGTTATAAGCTTTGCCCTGTATGGAGAACTAAGTAAAACATGGCTAATTTATCCAAGGGCCAAATTTATCTAGCTAGTTAGCCACCAGAAGACAACTTAGTTTAGTTTATTAATTCAACCATAAAAAAAACATAAACACATAAAACTTGAAAAAGCCATACATGCACGAGTAAAACCATTAAGGATAACACACAATAAAGTCTGGAATGGCTTGACAACAACACAACAATTGACATTTTTTGGTCACATTTGGCTTCTGATGTGATTTAGATTTTTATATATCCTTTATTTAACTAGGCAAGTCAGTTAAGAACAAATTCTTATTTACAATGACCGCCTACCCCGGCCAAACCCTCCCCTAACGACGCTGGGCCAATTGTGTGTCGCCCTATGGGACTCTCGATCATGGCCAGTTGTGATACAGCCCGGGATCAAACCAGGGTCTGCAGTGAAGCCTCTAGCGCTGAGATGCAGTGCCTTAGACCGCTGCGCCACTCGGGAGTGATGGTGTCAAGCCAAATCCAAACTGGCTTCCATTGACACTTTGTTTTGGTGCGCCAGAACCATTAACAGGTGGCAGGTAGCCTAGTGGTCAGAACTTTGGGCCAGTAATCGAAAGGTTGCTGGATCAAATCCCTGAGCTGATAAGGTGAAAACCTGTTGATGTGTCCTTGAGCAAAGCACTTAACCCTAATTTGCTGAAGGGGTGGCATACTACTATGGCTGTCATTGAAAATAAGAATTTGTTCTTAACTGACTTGCCTAGTTAAATAAAGGGATCAAGAACCCCTCGCTGCCTTCCCTTGCATCCCATGCTACTGTCGGCAACAATGTCATACTCTTTTTGACCAACAATGTTATTTTTATTTAACCTTTATTTAACTAGGCAAGTCAGTTAAGAACAAATTCTTATTTACAATGACGGCCTACCCCAAAAGTGTAGATTGAGGAGGATTGGTGTGATGTGTTTAGTTGATCTGGTGCGGGTTCTAGCAGCAGAGTTCTGGACCTTTGGAATCTATTGGTAAGTTTGGTGGGGATACCAGTGAGGAGAGTCTTGCAATAGTCCAAATGAGAAGTGACGAGGGCATGGATGAGGGCTTTTGACTTGAGTTGACATAGGGTCTGGGAAATTATCTATGATGATGCTGAGGTTGACCTCTGTCTTATGAGCTAATGAGCATGACCTCTGTCTTGTTGCTGCTGAGTATAAGGAGGTTCCTGCTCATCCAGCTCCAGATGTCTTGAAGGCAGTTGATAAGAGGGAGGGGAGTGGTGGGTTTGGTGGAGAGGTACAGCTGGGTCAACAGCATAGAGAGGTAGAGCTGGGTCATCAGCATAGAGAGGTAGAGCTGGGTCATCAGCATAGAGAGGTAGAGCTGAGTCATCAGCATAGAGAGGTAGAGCTGAATCATCTGCATAGAGAGGTAGAGCTGGGTCATCAGCATAGAGAGGTAGAGCAGAGTCATCAGCATAGAGAGGTAGAGCTGAATCATCTGCATAGAGAGGTAGAGCTGGGTCATCAGCATAGAGAGGTAGAGCTGAGTCATCTGCATAGCACTGGATGTTTGAGATTGGACAGAAGTTGTCATCAGGGTCAGCATTCTGCTTTTTGAGGATGGGGGAAACTGCAGCGATCTTGAGAGTGAAGGGTACAATGCTAGTGGTGAGGGAGGAGTTGATTATGCCAGTGAGGATGGGAGAGATGGAAGGCTGGCAGGCTTTGACAAGGCTGGTGGGCAGGGAGTCAAGTTGGTAGGTGGATGATTTGGATTTGCAAATTATCTCAGTGATGGAGTTCTCAGTAGCGAGGGTGAATTCAGAGAGGCAGGGGGTGTGGGCTGGGCCTTCCAAGGTGTCCAGCATAGGAGTACTGGACATTGTAACTAGATGTTGGTTGATTTTGGCGTGGAATAATTTCAGGAACTTGTCGCACTGTTTGGGGGAGGGGTCTGCAGGGAAGTTGTCAGGAGGCCGAAGTAGGTGTTTTTTGTTGAGGAGATCTTAGGCGCGCAAATTACATCTAACTAACATGTTTGGTGCAGTATTTCTCTCGTTGAATGACAACAAATACTTAATTGAAGAATCCCTATTGTTGCCCAATCACAGACGAAGGGACGTAGACTTTGGCAACCGACATCGGCTTGCCTCAAGGGAAAATGTTGTGTGCAAGAATAGCCTAAAAAAACACTTAGGTATAATATGAACTGGAGACTGCGTCCAAGATCGTTGTTGTCAAGGTCTACTCATGTTCGCATACACCAATTTGTGGACTGTCTACATCCAGTTTATATGGACCAACATCACATGCGCGCTAGCAACGACGGAATCAAAACCTCGCTTCTAGACCAGATAGATAGATAGATAGATAGATAGATAGATAGATAGATAGATAGATAGATAGATAGATAGATAGATAGATAGATAGATAGATAGATAGATAGATAGATAGATAGATAGATAGATAGATAGATAGATAGATAGAAAAAAAAAAACAGGACAGGTGCAAAATGACAGATCGAAATACACCAAAAGACAGATACACGATACATGATACATAGTGCGGCAGTATGAAAAAGTATTAAAATACAAGAAGTCTGGAGTGCAAAAATCGATAAAAAGGAATTGCATAGTATGGGTGAATGGCTGAATATGTACACTATACATACTATACATTGTTACAGTGTATGTTAGGTGAATAAATTATATATATTTTTTTAGGTAAATAAGGAATATTTGCATGGTTAACTATACTATACAGGTCGATGGCAGAGAAATACTTAAATAGCTAAATGTGTGTATGATATAAGTGAGGGTAATAATAGTTTAGTTAATATACATTCTGGTTAAATGAACAGGTAAGTGAATATTTGCATGGTTAAATTAACTGTACAGGTAAATGACAGGAAGAGATACTTAAATAGCTAAATGTGCGTATGATATAATTTAGGGTAATAACAATAATTATTCCCTTAAAATACAGTTGTTAGTACAGGGATTAATTACACCTATCCTATCTTGTCAGACCCACACAACTAACTAGGGGATAGTGGGCGTGTGACTGTACGATTGGGGCATACCACTGAAGTTTCAATCACTCAAGAACTCCCTTTCCTCAGGGCGGAGCTAGGTAGCATTTGTGTCCAATCAGCATGTGGGAATCTGGCTGTGTTTGTGCATATTCATGAGCAGTAGCTTTGTTTGTCCAATGAGCTTGTGGGAACTAGTCTATGGGGATACATTATTGATGAGGCAGCAGTGTGCAAGTGTTTCTCAGTGTGTGTGTGTGTGTGTGTGTGTCTCGGTGTGTGTGTGTGTGTGTGCGTGTGTGTGTGTGTGTGTGCGTGTGTGATGGGCTTTCAGGAGCTCCTGTGTTCACTGGGGCAGGCTGTAGAGCTGGGTTACACCTCTCTCTCATTCCATCTGTCCCTACATCCAACCATTCCTCTACACCACTTTTACTGGGTGGAATTTTCAGGGCTGCACACATAGCCCCCATCCCCCTTTGGATTCCCTACCGTTTCTGTCCCGGCTTGAAGGAGAGGACACGGGAAAGCGGGAGAAAGCAAGAGAAGAGAGGATTTAGTTCTGAGGAGAGAAAGAGCGATCATGGCTGGACTCTCGGCTGTGTTGAAGAGCTGGGTCGTCCTGCAGACTCTGTGCCTGGCTCTGGCCCAAGTGGTGAGTGGAGTGGACAGGGGAGGTTAGGGGTGTACCCAGGCTGAGGTGCTTCTGGCTTGGGTACGGTGGGAGAGAAGTCCCCAGGAGAGAGGGAGAGAGGGACTGGTGACAGGAGAGAGGGACAGGAGAGAGGGACTGGTGGTGAAGGTAGACGAGGACTACTGGGGGGACCTGTGTGCTTGCTATGGTTTTGTTGTCACACTGGCTGGTGGTGGTTGGAAAAATACATTTGGAATTGGGTTGTTTCAGAAGTGTGAATGATCACAATCGTGTTTCAGGGCTTGAGTGTTTCGACAGTCATAATATTGTTGTAATGATGAGTCTAGAGCTGGATGAAGATCAGTTGTGTAATGTGTGTGTTTGTGTGTGTTGTGTGATGTGTCATTGTACATACATATATACTGTATCTTCCTGCCATGGATTATGTGCCTTGATTCTGTGGATGACGTTTCTACCTGAATACAGATGAAGAATGGGAATGTCTCCTTTTTCAAATGGATGGTTATCCCTGAAGAGCCGTTGGAGTGGATACAAAACACGGAACGATTTCTCATTTTGTCAAAAAGGAGATTCAGGACAGTCATCGAGGGAGAGCGGCCCTTGCACTGGAATTCGGCTGGACACACACAAGCACGTCGACGTACACACACACACACACACACACAGGCCGTGTATTCAAGACACCCATGTGCCTTTACTTCGAAGCCCCCTATTCTAACACACACACACACTCACACACAGAATGACTGACTTGAAGATGCCCTCACACCTACGTGCTATCTAACAGAAAGTTACCAGTGGATCTGTCTGAACAAACAGGACCATTGTACGGAATTCCCAACCTTTTTTTCTGAACGATTGGATGAATTCTGGAATACATCTCCACACTGTATGAGGATTCTGTGTTGTGACTGGATGAGACTGATTGAAATCGATTGAAGGAAGCAGCATTCCCAAAGGAAGAGGATGGGATGGGGGGAGGGCCTTGGTAAACATCTTTCCTCTCCCTACCAACTACCTTAGATTTTTTTGGTGACAAATACTTTTGTTTTACACCCATTTGGGAAGCAATACAGTTCTTACAGGATGTGAGATCATTTTAATTTCCATATGGAAAAAAAGAACCTCATTCATCAGTCCAATTTTTTTCTCAAGATCACTGGATAGTTTTATTACATTTTTTACATTGTTCTAAATACACTCTCCAGGTAGAACCCTTTTTGGTTCCAGGTAGAACCCTTTTGGGTTCCATGTAAAACCCTCTATGGAAAAGAACCATATATGGTTATTCAAAAGGTTCTCCTATGGGGACAGCTGAACAACCCTTTTAGGTTCTAGACAGCACTTTTTTTTCTAAGAGTGTAGGCTACCAGTGGTATTGGATTTGTAGTGGCTTTATGTCAAAATGTGATGGGTATGGGTGTTGTTTTTAGTTGATTCATTCACTTCAAGTTTATGATGCTTTGGTCTTGTCTCTAGGATTGTATTCACATTAAATATTAAACATTTAATTGTAGTTATAATTCCCACTTGATCATGTGTGATTGCCTCGTGACATTGTTGTGCCTCATTTATCAATTAAGACTATCCCAACATTGGAGTGGTTAGAAAAAGCATCTTCTTCAAAACTAGTCATGTCTCCATTATTAAAAGGCCTACAATAAAATGGCACACAAAATCCCCAAACTTGTGAAATATTTTACTCCATTCCAGTTATTCCACATTCTTTATAGTATGAAAACAACATGTATCGAACTGGATGAATACCAAAAAGTGATACATTCTAAGACCAGGTAATTATCTACAAAACTCTTCTAAACGCTCCATTTTGTTTTCATTTTTTCCAGAGCGGTCCTCCAGGACCTCAGGGCAATCCCGGCTTTCCAGGTCCCTCTGGCACCCCCGGGTCCGACGGCATTGATGTGAGTATTACCTCCGCTTCGCCCAGCGCCAACAGGTTGTCACAAAGACCGGCATTGTACCGAATGGAGCGCTCTGATGTAGTACCGTAGTTATACCACCAGAGGGCGGACGGAATGAAAACACAGCAGTACAAAAGAGCTCTCTTTGCCGCAATGAGAGAGGTCTTTGAGTTGGGGGCTTTCTCGCCATCCCGAGGGAAAGGTTTGGGATCATATCGCGGTAATGTGATACCTTTGAGGTATTCTCAGTGTAAACAAAGCCATGTTCTGAAAACATGTTGAGAATACAGAATTATACCATGAATGGACAAGGGAAGAAACTCATGTGTGAGGCCTATGTGATCCAAAAGGATTGTGATGTTACAAGTCAGGCATGCTTGTATCCAATGAAATTAGTTAGAGAGCCGTTTCATCCCCAAAGCCAGGTAGATCTACTGTTAAAGATAATGGTTTGGGATCATTTCGATGCCCTCACTGAGTTGGACATTCTCTATCTCACTAATGGAAAGCTACGGACTGGCAGGTTGATGTTTGATGTGAACATGGATCATCTCTTGTGGGTTGGAACTTGGAATAGTATTTTAGGGCTCGGGGGTCAGATATTTATCTTCTAGGATATGGGATGTCACCAAAGGGTGAGCTGTAATGAGAGTGCTGTGAAAAACAATTCTGGTCAACTATAGATGCCTCCATTCCAAGAAAATTGTTCCCTCCCATCTGCCCTTGTTCACTTTCCTTTGCAGACCTGAGTGGACTAGTGTAGGTGTCAGCAATAGCTCCAACTAGTTTCCGCCATATTTACCTATCCAGTCCTATCATGATTGGAAAGTTCCCTAACTCCACGAGGGCAGAGTAAACATGAGATGCCTTGCAGATCTGTATGGAACTGGATAGGTGTATACGCAATAGGTTGATGTCACTACCTAGGAGGCATCTCAATGGTCTCAAGTGGCATCCTCTTCTTAACTGATCTTTCTTATTCCTGATCTGAAACATTGGCTAGATGAAAACAATATGGAGAGTGGGTTACAATTTATTCTGACGGTCCGTTATAAACCATTTATAAGGCATTTACAAAAAGATTGCACACCATTTAGGGTTAGGTTAGGGTTATGTAAAGGTTAGGGTTAGGTTAGGGTTATGTAAAGGTTAGGGTTAGGTTAGGGTTATGTAAAGGTTAGGGTTAGGGTTAAATAGCGCACACTTTAGATTAGGGACTGGACAAATACTTTACTTATGATTAGTAAATAGTTGATAAATGTGGGAGTAATGAGTAATATTTGGTTTATTAGGGACCATAAAGTAAAGTATTCAACGTCTTCTACATAAACTGACTTCCATGTCATCAATCTCGGAAAGTAGTGAACATAGAATACAAGTTGTTAACATCATGTCTCTCTTTCTTGGTCCTCTCTCGCTTCACAGGGGGAGAAAGGACCCCCTGGTCCGCCTGGCCCAGCAGTAAGTTACTGTATATGCGTATCTATGTGCGTGTGTGTGTGTGTATGCATATTCAAGGGTGTTTATTTGTATGTGTGTATGTGTGTGTGTTGCGTGCGTTTGTGTGAGTGTTCAATAGTGTTTGTGTGTGTGCACTTTACACTGACAATATCTCTGATGTGTGTGTGTATGTGTGTGTGTGTGTGTGTGTGTACATCAGACTATGACTGTGTCTCTGTTCTTAGGGCTTGAAGGGGGAGCCAGGTGAACCTGGTCCAGATGGATCTCCAGGAGAGAACGGCATTGATGTAAGTCTCCTATCTATCAGTTGCATTGTGTCTGTAACAGAGTGACAACAAGATAAATAAATGTGAGGGAGAAAGAGAGAGAGAAAGAGAGAAGAAGTGTGTGTTTGTGTAAACCTCCAGGAGAGAAAAGCATGAATGTATATCCTGATGCATATATGTACTGTAACCTAGCTAGATAGACTGAGCATTATGTTGTTATAAAGGTTGCTGTTTTCAGGAAACTGCTTCTCTCTAACTAAGGTAACGGAAACTCACTCTGCTTCTCTCACAGTCACACGCTGAGAGACATTCCACAGGGATTTACCCTGTAATCCTGCCCGGAATCTCAATTCTACTTTTCCTGCTGATTACCTGGAAGTGACAAATCCAATCAGACCACTGATAGTCTCATTGTTATAATGGGAATTCAAGTCACGTGTAGATTTAGCAATCCCCAGGCTCTGGCAAGTGCTAAAGGTGCAATCTGTCACTTTAATGTCAAAGTGCTGCCCCTGCACTTGTTTGTAAACTGTGGAGTGAGTCCTGACAAAAGTAACAGGCATTGGAAGAGACAGAAGTCACCTTACAGTGCTGTGTTTTTAGAGCACAGAATGAATACAAGCCATTATTATATTTACGACAACCTCTATTGAAATCCAGAACTAAAGTAACACTCTATGGGTGATCCAAACCGATCTTACTGACTGAATGCATCACTCTATCTCTCTACATCTCCAGGGTTTGATTGGAGCAAAGGGAGATCGGGGTCCTGTCGGGAACCCTGGACCTAAGGTAAGGACCATGGTGGGAGTCTACATTGGATGCAAACTATGAGAGAATAAACCCTCATGTTGTTGTTGTTGTTGTTGTTTATTGTTGTTTTCTACAGGGCCAGCCTGGACCTGGAGGTGAACCTGGACCCACTGTAAGTACTGAACCTGAACACTGTTCAGTACAGATTACATATAGCCTGATCACTAACAATCCACTGGGACTAACCCTCCGTCAGAAGTAGGGACCAGAGTTTTCCCCGACCACATGGCCTAACTAGGAGTACAGAGGTATGGGGGAGACCCTAGTCATAGGGGCTACATAACACTGTCATAACAAGCTTTTAGCAGCTGACTGATTTACAACGTTATAACCAGTCTCGTCCAACAGCTGTGTTCAATGGGTCCAATACCTCTGATACAGGGTCAGATATTTGTTCATCCCTCTAATGTTTTTGGAGTCAGGGTAATCTGATCCTAGATCTGTGGTTAAGGCAGGTTGACGAATACTACATGCAGTTACAGTAAAGCACACTAGGTGGTGCTGTGTAGCAATATTTGACAGACCACTAGACAGACTGTATTGACAGAGTGGAGTCAGTGATATGAATGGAATTAAATTAATTTAATTTATTTGGATTTCGTTACTTTACTTATTATAACACATTGAACACACATTGATTGTTTTCTCTCAGTCTGGGTTAGATTGATGAACACTGTCTAGTGTTCTGTCTCTGTAGACACAGATGCTCTTAATTGAATTAAAATAAGATTATTGTTTAAACAACTCATATATGACTTATTATACAATATTTTTTGTGATTATATGATTACACACAAACTTAACTAATCTCTCATCCCCCTTTCCCTCTCTCTCTCTCATCCCTCTGTCTCTCTGTAGGGACCCGGACTGCCTGGGCTGGCTGTAAGTAGCTAATTGTTAATTATATCCCTTTTAATTAAAATAACTAGTCAGACACTTTATTACATTCATAACTGAATGACATTGGCAATGTATCCTGTTCTGCCAGAATAATGACTTCCTCTTTGTCTTTAGGGAGCCCCGGGTCCAATCGGCCTTCCCGGTAAAATTGGACAGACTGGATCTCAGGTAAGACCCTTACCATTGTTGTCAAAGAAGAAGAAAACCATTGTTGTCTTTTGTCAGATAGCACACGTTAAAGAATCTGTTAGCTACTCTTCATCATCTCATTCCCACCATCCTCTTCCTCCCTCTTCTCTCAGGGCATATTGGGAGCACCTGGACATCCAGGAATTCCAGGGCCCCCAGGAAAACCAGTAAGTTTACACCTAGAACCAGCAAGAAACCAGTAAATAAACACCTAGTACTAGTAAAAACCAGTAAGTACACACCTACCACCAAACTGCCAAACCAGCAAGTACATACCTAGTAATATATTACCTAGTAATATAAACCAGTACTTACAACTTGTAGGAAACCAATAAGATGTTGTAAGAAACCAGTAACTTAACGCAAAATAAAAACGTTTTGTTACAAGCAAGAAACCATTGTTCCAGTGACAACCCAGTAATCCCAGTCCAGATGACCAGTACATTCTCACCAGTAAGTGTACCAGTGTACTCCCCAGAGCAGCTCAATGACGCATAACTGTACATAGCGATGTGTGTGTATCTTAGCTCCCCAGTCTATTCTACAAGGTATACAGTATCTCTCCCCATGAGTGACTTCAGGTGGGGAGCAGCCTCATAGAGTGATGCTCCCAGCCATTGGGAGTCTATTTGTCTTGGTTTACCGATGTTGCAGAGTAAATAAAGTCCTATTAGATCTGGCTCCCCTGTCTCATCTCAATGCTCCCTGCATACCTCAGCTGAGGGAGGCCATGTTTTACCTCAACTCGGTATACACACACTCAGAACGGCTGCCTCAGCACTTTATTAAACCAAAAACTATTGCCTTATTCATTCTCTCTCTCTCTCGCTCTCTCTCTCGCTCTCTCTCTCTCTCTCGCTCTCTGACTTCATCTGCCTTCTTTGCATATTTCTCTATTCAATCATATAATATTGTCCCCCCCTCTTTCTCTAGGGACCTCCAGGGAAGTTCTTGGGAGGAGAAGAGGGCAGCGCAGACTTCCAGGTCAGATCCCTCCACACCTCTTCCTGTCCTCATCATTTGTCTCTTCTCTTTGTGTCTGTTCTACCCCACTGTATCTGTTCTACCCCACTGTATCTGTTCTACCCCACTGTACCTGTTCTACCCCACTGTACCTGTTCTACCCCACTGTACCTGTTCTACCTCACTGTATCTGTTCTACCCCACTGTATCTGTTCTACCCCACTGTATCTGTTCTACCCCACTGTACCTGTTCTACCCCACTGTATCTGTTCTACCACACTGTATCTGTTCTACCCCACTGTATCTGTTCTACCCCACTGTATCTGTTCTACCCCACTCTATCTGTTCTACCACACTGTACCTGTTCTACCCTGCTCCAGGCCCCATAGCTTAAAACCTTACAGTTGACCCTAAGAAAAACCTTACAGAGCGGTAAACTCCAAGCCCAAAGCCTGTAGGATCCTTCCTCAAACACAGAGTTCCTGGCAATCTGGTCATATCTTGTGCCCCTGATACAGTATAGAGACACAGAGCTTTCTGGTTTGGTGGTACTAAACCCTCCAGAAAAGTACAAGTCCTAAGTCCAAGTCCCAAGCTGAGTCCCATGCTGAGTCCCATGCTGAGTCCCATGCTGAGTGCCATGCTGAGTGCCATGCTGAGTGCCATGCTGAGTGCCATGCTGAGTGCCTTGCTGAGTGCCTTGCTGAGTGCCATGCTGAGTGCCATGCTGAGTGCCATGCTGAGTGCCATGCTGAGTCCCATGCTGAGTCCCATGCTGAGTGCCATGCTGAGTGCCATGCTGAGTGCCTTGCTGAGTGCCTTGCTGAGTGCCATGCTGAGTCCCATGCTGAGTGCCATGCTGAGTGCCATGCTGAGTGCCTTGCTGAGTGCCATGCTGAGTCCCTTGCTGAGTGCCTTGCTGAGTGCCATGCTGAGTCCCTTGCTGAGTGCCTTGCTGAGTGCCATGCTGAGTCCCATGCTGAGTGCCATGCTGAGTCCCATGCTGAGTGCCATGCTGAGTCCCATGCTGAGTCCCTTGCTGAGTGCCCAACATAGGGGAGCTGGTGTGACAGTGTCAGCTCTAGTGACAGGAGGAACTCTCTCTCCTTTTTTCTTCTTCTCCCTTGCTCTCATTAGACAGAGAGGTCCTGTCACAGATTCACACTCTTTCTTTCATCCCTCTCTCTAACTATCTATCTCTCTCTCCAATCATCTCTCTCTCTTTCCCTCCCTCTCTCTCCTTTCATCTGACACCGAAAGAGGATTCACAGCACTCTCTCAATCCCCTCTTTCTCCCTTCATCCATGTTCATCTCTCACCTCCCCATCTCTCCCTACATCCATGTCCCTCTCTCACCTCCCCCCTCCCTTCATCCATGTCCGTCTCTCATCCCCCCCTCTCTCCCTTCAATTATACTTAGAATTTTGACTTTGGTGTTCTCCTCACTCTTCCTCCTCCCTATACACTCTTCGAAAGAAAGGTGCTATATAGAACCTTAAAGGGTTCTTTGGCTGTCCTCATTTGAAGAACCATTTTTGGTTGCAGGTAGAACCCTTTTGGGTTCCATGTAGAACCCTTTCTACAGAGGGTTCTTAATGGAACCCAAAAAGGTAGAACCCCAAAAGGGGTTGTCCTATGTAGACAGCCAAAGATCCCTTTTGGAACCCTTTCTTCTAAGAGTGTACCCTCCGTCCTCTCTTTCTATCTCAACCACCTCTCGTTCTTGCTCTCGCTCTCTCTCGATCTCTACAGTGTCCAATCAACTGCCCAGCAGGGCCTAAGGGTCCCCAGGGACTGCAGGGGATCAAGGTAAGTGAGTCATCATCAGGAGAAAAACAATATATTTTCCGGTCAAGAACCACAATACAAAACGTATAATACCACCATGCACCAGTATTACAATATAAGTGGGTGTGTGTGTAGAGTGCGTGTGCTAGCGCTTGTGTGCGTATGCACGTCTGCACCTTTGTGTGTCTCTTCTATTCTGTTTAAAAAAAAAATCTGATTTGCATTAGTTATCTGATGTGGAATAATCATTACCTGATGTGGAATAGAGTTCCATGTAGTAATGGCTCTATGTAGTACTGTGCGCCTCCCATAGTCTGTTCTGGACTTGGGGATTGTGAAGAGACCTCTGGTGGCATGTCTTGTGGGGTATGCATGGACATCTATTACTATAATAAGGATGTTATAACAGTAAACTAACTGAATATTCTCTTATAGGGACACAAAGGCCGTGCTGGTGTGCTGGGAGAGCCTGGTAGCATTGGGAAACTGGTGAGTCCTAACAAGTCTGTCTGTCTGTCTGTCTGTCTGTCTGTCTGTCTGTCTGACAGTCTGTCTTTCTGTTTATTGACGTCCCAGTGCTTCTGTGTTTTGTTGTTCTCTGTGTAGTCTGACACCTGCAAGTGCATCCACAACAAAGTTGAATAGGTCACATATGCATGGTCTTGGATCTATCTGAATCATTTATATCTTACAATACTTCAGGGGTGCAAAAAGCAGTCTTTTCACACAGTAACAAACACACACACGCACGCAAAAAAACCCACACACACACACCAGTAGAAGAAGCAGGCTTAGCGCTAATGAAGCCCCCTGAGGCACATGACTGCCACTAATCTGGGTGTGATTAGTCAGGCCTGGCCCGGGCAGCCAGGCAGCACGCAGCGAGCCCAGATGAAAGGGATGGTTGAGAGCCAGGTACATGTGGAGTGGATAAGAGAGTAGGAGTTAGAGCGGCCGACTCAGCCTGGTGCATTAAGCAGAGCTAATGAGCCCCCAGTGGGATCTGAGACACTCCTCCAGAGTAGGAGGGTTTAGCACCTGATCTGCACTCTGTCTGTCTCAGTCTGGCACTGCACTGCTGATCACTGCTCAGTGACTGAGTCAGAGGCACTAACAGAAACACACACACAGAGAACACTTCATTCTACTGGCCACTTTCAATTGGCTTCTATTTACTGAGTAGTTATGTGGTAGCAGAGAATCAGCTGGCACCAATACATACATGCATGAAACACAGTTATGTTATTATCACACTTTTAATTTCTATCTCTCTCTCTCTCTCTCTCTCTAAGGGTACGAAGGGAGAGGTCGGCATCTCTGGGGAGCAGGGAATCCCAGGACCCCCGGTAATGACCTTTATCTACCTATGACTGAACTTATGTACACAATGTTATGAAAACATTATAGTACAGCAATATGGTCAGAACACAGAGGTTGTTAGAACGTTGTGAGAATGAAATATAGATATGATGCAACATCGACATAATGTCCTTTATTTCAACACTCTCTTTCTCTCAATGTCAGGGTCCTATGGGATTGAGGGGTTACCCGGGAATGATGGGCCCCAAGGGAGAGGCGGTAAGTTAAAACACACCTCTCTACCTCCTTTACCACACTCTCTCCATCTACCACACTTTGCACTCCTCCACCTCTTCTCCTCCCCGTTTGTTTCTATCTCTCTCTCTCTCTCTCTCTCTCTCTGTATCTCTGGGGGTTGTCTGGGGCCACTGTTCCTCCGTCTATAGTTAATGATCCAGGAGGGCCATCCATCTTAGCCTTAGCATTAGCTGTGTTAGCCAAGTTAGCGCCCAGGCCCGGCTAGGTGCCAAGCAGAATGGCTGGCTGTTTGTGTATAGCTCATATTTGCCAAAAGTGCTAATCGCTACTTGATAATCTTCCTTTTATCACAGTGGTTAGTATGTTAGTGTTCATTAGCATGTCCATAGACACTGAAGGAGATAAATAAATATAAATCCATAGCCTACAAAAACCTGTGTAAATATGTAGGATGTATTTTAAGTTCAGAGTTTCTTGTAAGGGTCGAAACATACAAGTGACTAGCCATTTATTACTATGAAATGACCATTCGTCTATTTCCTGAAATGCTAATGAGCAGGAAGTGACTCATTCCCTGTATCTCGCAGGGCCCTCGTGGTTACAAGGGCATCAATGGACCAGTTGGCCAACCTGGACCCCCAGTAAGTATCTAGGTCTTGGAAACTGGTATTTCCCATTATGAGTTGATGGGTCTAATTGATCAGTCTGATCAGAAGTGTTTGTCTCTTCCTGGTAGGGTGAGGAAGGACCCCAGGGACCACCTGGAGAGGCTGGGGAGAAAGGAGATTTGGTGAGTGTTTTACCTACCAACTATCTTCTCATCAGTGTCTAACTTAATAACATGGATGACGATGATGATGATGATGGTGATGATCATGATAATGAACATAATGTTGATGAAGATTATGCTAATTATTTTTTCTACAGGGTGGCCGAGGCATCAAGGGCCCACAGGGAGCCGTTGGTAAGAAGGGAGAGAACGTAAGTGAACAAACTGACTTCACACTACTAGTTCACACCGTGGTCTGGTATCTGCTATTACTACCATGTAACACAGTCTACTGTGCAGTAGCTAGTAACTGTGTTAGAGATATGGTTAGCCTTACAGTGTCATGGTAACTTCGGTCTGGTGTTTCAGGGTCTGCCTGGTATTGATGGAAAGGATGGCACTCCTGGCATCCCTGGAATCAAGGTAAGGCCTGTCGTAGATTTAATCTATGCACCTGTAGCTATTCCTGGATCCTACTTGGATGAATGGTGATGATGATGATGGTGATGATGATCATGATAATGGTGGCGATGACAATAATGGTGGGGATGATGATAATGGTGATGATGATGATAACAACAATAATGATAATGATGATGATAATGATGGTGAGAATAATGGCGATGAGGATAATGGCGGTGATGATAATGGTGGTGTGACGATGTTGATAATGGTGATTACGATGGCGATAATGATAACAATGATGATGATAATGATAATAATGAAGATGATAATGATGAGTCTCTTCTTCCTCACTCTGCAGGGTGCCCCAGGGCAGGCTGGGAGGCCTGGTGGTCCCGGTCACCAGGGAACAGCAGTGAGTAGCACATATGGTATCCTTGTGTATTTGCGAGAGACAGAACGAGAGAGAACACCATCTAATATCTGCTCTAATTATCCCCATCATTATGATTGTGAGAAAGAGAGAGAGTGATTGACCTCAGTTAGTCCATGTAAACAAACCCAGCTCTATCCCCTCATTGTCACCCAGAACAGGTAAAGGGTGAGTCTCCTTGCCTCCATAAGTCACCCCCTCACATGCACAGACAAAAAAACAATCTGGGAATTATGTGTGTTTTCTGGGCAAGCGTCCAACTTGACCCTTAGACTCAAGCCTTTTTGGAATTTAAACCACCTTGAAATTGCTGCATCTCTCCACCGGCGGCCGATTCATCATAATCAAATGTTTGTGTGTGTGTGTGTGTGTGTGTGTGTGAAAAAGGTAATGGAGTGTGGGAGTTATATGATACACACTATCAAAGTTTGGTCACTGCAGTGGCAGTAAACTTTTAACAATGGCACTTAGCTTATCATCTACTCAGCGATGGCAGTAGCCACACACACACACACACACACACACACACACACACACACACACACACACACACACACACACACACACACACACACACACACACACACACACACACACACACACACACACACACACACACACACACACGACACTACACACACTAACAGTGTGGCCACTGCTGTGACACAAACACCACTGAAAAGCTTAAATACAGCCACTTGTAAAGTAGAAACATGGAATTAGGGGTCCTTTACTACCTCTACCTTTGACCTTCTCTTTGACGTTGTTTCTCTGATAGGGTTTGCCTGGCAGCCCCGGAACCAAGGGTGGACCTGGAGGCAAGGTAAGGCTGTGACCAACTGTCACTTGATTCATTGTCCTACCGCATCACCACAATAAAGAAAAGAGGACTTTTAACGTGCTTAGACAGACAATATGGCAAATGAAGCTACTCCCTCAACTGATAACCACTTCCTGTTCTGTTTCACTTCAGGGAGAGCCTGGTCCCAGAGGCCATGTTGGAATGTCTGGTGCCCCAGGACCTCAGGTAGGTCAAATCAAATTTCAAATCAAATAAATGTTATTGGTCACATACACGTTTAGCAGATGTTATTGCAAGTGTAGCGAAATGCTTGTGCTTCTAGCTCCGACAGTGCAGTACTATCTAACAATAATGTCTAACAGTTTCACAACATATAACACACATAAATCTTAGTAAGAAAGGATTGAGAATATATACATATATCAGGGCAGCATTGGACTAAGATCCAGTGGAATAGTAAGCTTTAAAGTATACAATATACACATAAGAGATTGGTGATGCAGTATGTTAACACGATTAGGTGACTAAGATACCGAGAATAGTATAGTGTACAGTTAGACATATGAGATGAGTAGTGCAAGATACAGAAACATTATTAAAGTGACTAGTGTTTAATTCCTTAAGTGGCCGGTGCTTTCTAATCTCAAATCAAATCAAATGTTATTGGTCACATACACATGTTTAGCAGATGTTAATGCGGGTGTCGCGAAATGCTTGTGCTTCTTGTTCCGACAGTGCAGTATATCTAACAGTAGGAATGAATTAGGCCTATATACATAAGGACTAGCGGCATGGACTAAGATACAGTAGAAGAGTATTGAATACAGTATATACAAATGAGATGGGGAATGCAAGATATGTAACATTGTTTAAATGACTGTGATACCGAAGGATAGTGTAGAATACAGTATATACATATAGGATGAGTGATGCCAGATATGTAATCATTATAAACATTATTAAAGTGGCTAGTGTTCCATACCTTAAAGTGACCAGTGATTTCTAGTCTGTGCCTCTAGGCAACAGCCTCTAATGTGCTAGTGGTGGCTGTTTAGCTGTCTGATGACCTTGAGGTAGAAGCTGTTTTTCAGTCTCTCGGTTCCAGCTTTGATACACCTGTACTGACCTCGCCTTCTGGATGATAGCAGGGTGAACAGGCAGTGGCTCGGGTGGTTGATGTCCTTGATGATCTTTTTGGCCTTCCTGTGACATCGAGTGCTGTAGGTGTCCTGGAGGGCGGGTAGTTTGGGCAGACCACCCTCTGGAGAGCCTTGCGGTTATGGGCGGTGCAGTTGCTGTACCAGGCGGTGATACAGCTGTCACGAGTGGGTGTAGAGAGAGACCAAGGAGCAGCGCAGCGATAGTTCGACATCGTTTATTAAACAATAAAACAACAAATGTTATGAACTACAATAAACAAGAGGCAATGAATGAAATGAACAAGAAAACACACTTACTGTGACGTGATGAATAATACACAAACAATGACCCACACACAGGTGGCTGAGAGTGGTGCCTAAATGCAATCCCCAATCAGAGACAACCCTGTACAGCTGTCTCTGATTGAGGATCATTACTCCACAAGTTAGGGTGTGAGGGTTCGACTGTGGTTCTACCACTCCCCTTATTGGGAGTAAGGTCTAACCACAGCCAAACCCTCACAACAGCCCGACAGGATGCTTTCAATTTAGCATCTGTAAAAGTTTGTGAGGGTTTTAGGTGTTAAGCCAAATTTCAGTTTATCAGTGAAGTTTTTCATGTTCTCCACTGCGGTCCCGTCGATGTGGATAGGGGGGTGCACCTTCTGCTGTTTCCTGAAGTCCACAATTTTCTCCTTTGTTTTTTTACTTTGAGTGAGAGGTTGTTTTCCTGGCACCACACTCCCAGAGCCCTCACCTCCTCCCTGTAGCCTGTCTCGTCATTTTTAGTATCAAGCCTACTACTGCAAACTTGATGATTGAGTTGGAGGCGTGCTTGGCCACGCAGTCATGGGTGAACAGGGGGTACAGGAGTGGGCTGAGTACGCACCCTTGTGGGGCCCCAGTGTTGAGGATCAGCGAAGTGGAGGTGATGTTTTCTACCTTCACCACCTGGGGGCGGCCCGTCAGGAAGTCCAGGACCCAGTTGCACAGGGCGGGGTTCAGACCCAGGGCCTCAAGCTTAATGATGAGCTTGGAGGCTACTATGGTGTTAAATGCTGAGCTGTAGTCAATAAAAAGTATTCTTACATAGGTATTCCTCTTGTCCAGATGGGAAAGGGCAGTGTGCAGGGTGATGGCAATTGCATCTGTGGATCTATTGGGGCGGTAAGCAAATTGAAGTGGGTCTAGGGTGGCAGGTAAGGTAGAGGTGATATGATCCTTAACTAGTCTCTCAAAGCACTTCATGATGACAGAGGTGAGTGCTATGGGGCGATAGTCATTAAGTTCAGTTACCTTTGCCTTCTTGGGTAAAGGAACAATGGTGGCCATCTTGAAGCATGTGGGGACAGCAGACAGGGATAGGGATAGATAGCCGGCAACGTTGCGAGGGTTAACACATTTAAATGTTTTCCTCACGTCGGCCATGCAGAAGGAGAGCCCACAGTCCTTGGTAGCGGGCCGCGTCGGTGACACTGTGTTAGCCTCAAAGCGGGCAAAGAATGTGTTTAGCCTGTCTGGAAGGGAGGCGTGCCCATGTGTTTGTTTGTTTTTCACACACCAGAACGCACATTTTTATAGTGGATGTTGCTGATATTAGGATCTCTCTTTCTCTGTCTCTCTAATGAGAAGGTGCTGTCTGGGGCCACTGTTCCTCCTTCTGTAGTTAATGATCCAGGAAGGCGATCCATCTTAGCCTTAGCATTAGCTGTGTTAGCCAAGTTAGCGCCCAGGCTCAGTTAGGTGCCAAGCAGAATGGCTGGCTGTTTGTGTTGAGCTCATATTAGGCAAAAGTGCTAATCGCTACCTGATAATCATCCTTTCTTTCTCTCTCTCTCTCTCTCTCTCTCTCTCTGTCTCTCTCTCTCTCTCTCTCTATCTCTCTCTCTCTGTCTCTGTCTCTCTCTCTCTCTCTCTATATATATATATCATTTTTTTTCTCTCTCTCAGGGTGAGCCTGGTCTTCCTGGTGAAGCTGGTATGGAGGGTGTTCCTGGACCTAAGGTATCTACTCCCACAATCCATCACTATAGCAAGTCACCATCACTATAACAAGTCACAACAACTTTATCTCTCTCTCTCTCTCTCTCTCTCTCTCTCTCTCTCCCACTATCTGTCTTTCTCTCTCGCTATCTATCTTTCTCTCATTTCTCTCCCTCAGGGCGACAGAGGCCAGAGGGGAGATGTAGGGCCACAAGGTATTGTCGGCAAGGCTGTAAGTAATTTCTGCATAGCTCAGCACAAACATACAGTTTTGTCTAAATCCGTGGTTGTCTAACTATGTTCTGTTATTACTGTCCAACAAGTCGACACACATCTAGGCAGGAATAATCTAAGTTTTGTTGTGTCTCTGCAGGGCAACAAGGGTATGAGAGGACCCATGGGTGTTCCAGGGGCTCAAGGCATCTCAGGAACTAAGGGAGACAAGGTGTGTGTTTTGTGTTTGTGAAAAATCACACTTTGTGTGTACTTGTGTGTCAAATATATGTGTGTGTGTTGCATCTTTGAGTTTATGGATGTGTATGTATCGAGACATATTGTTTGTGTGTGTCAGTGCGAGTGTATGTGTGTGTTCGCTTGTGTTTAACATTGAAGTCAAAGTAGGGATTAATTTGTGTCGAATCATGTGATCATGCAGTTACCCAAACGGCCCAGTGGTGGCAATGTTGACCCACGAATCCTACAGCCGTTCTCTCACACAGAGCCTAAGCAATATAAATGATACTACTAGAGTCATCCTCTCCCATGTCTTTAGATGAAACTACATCTTTCTTACTGTGCACTGTGTCTCCTGCAGTCCTTGACCAGATCAATATATTGTCCTTGCTCTTTATTATAATGTATTATGTATTTACTATGTGAATCATCTGTCTTCACAGGGATTCCAAGGAAAAGTTGGGGCGAAGGGAGACTTTGTGAGTAGCACTAAGCCTGTTATTTAAACCAATGGCGTAGCCGCATACTGAAGTATCCAGAATGACTCCTATATGATGCAATAGCAATAGGCAATCTTTGCAATGGCCAATGATCAATTGATTTATCTTTTTCTTTTTCGTTCTCTCCTCTTTCAGGGTGATCCTGGTGTAGAAGGCTTGGCTGGGGAGAAAGGCGAGCAGGTGAGTGGCTTTATCAGGATGGAATGAGGGAGAAAATGCATCATATCTTCATATTCTTGTAGAGTAATTATTGAATCTAAGGGGAAAACTCTTAGCTTCCTAACTGTAGAGCCACAGTTAGTATTTCCGACTGGAGTGGACTGACCTGTCTGTATGTCTGTCTCTCTCTTCCTCATCTTCTGACAGGGTTTGGGTGGTGAGCCTGGACCCAAAGGACAGGTAAGAAAATCACTGGGGTTACATCAAATCACACCTCATTCATAGTAGATGGAAGCTAGTCAAAGATAGTCAAAGCTAATCAAAGCTAGTTGAAGCTAATCAATGCTTGTGGAAGCTATTCAAAGCTAATCAAAGCTAGTTGAAGCTAATCAATGCTTGTGGAAGCTATTCAAAGCTATTCAATACTTGTTGAAACTAGGTGAAACTAGTGAAATCTAGTCAATGCTAGTTGAAGATAGTTGAAGCTAGTCAAAGCTAGTTGAAGCTAGTCAATGCTAGTAAAAGCTAGTTGAAGCTAGTCAAAGGAAAGTCGAAGTTAGTTGAAACTAGTTGAAGCTAGTCAAAGCTTGTCAAAGCTAGGTAAAGCTACTCAAAGCTAGTTGAAGCTAGTCAATGCTAATCAAATGCTATCTTAGCATCAAACAGTGTTGTCACTTTGGATCTCATCTGTCCCTCTTTCCTCCACAGCAAGGAGTGAGAGGAGAGCTAGGGTTCAATGGCCCCACAGGAGACCCAGGTAAACCAGGAGACCAGGGACCAGGAGGACTGCCTGGGCCTCGCGGCCTCAACGGGGAGAGAGGACTACCAGGCATGCCAGGCATCGTGGGGGCAGCGGTGAGTCCTAACGAGCCTGAAAAAAACAACAGGGATTAGTGAGATTGTGGTGTGATTATACTGAATAGAGAATGCTAGTGACTGACTGACTGACTTATTGATTGATGATTGGTTGGTTTGTTTTCTTTCATTCCTCTACTCTACCTTCTTTTCCTCTACCCATCATCTACCATCCTGTCATCCATCTTTCCATCTCTCTCCCTCTCCTTGCTCCTCTACAGGGACGGGATGCATCTGACCAGCACATCATTGAGGTGGTTCTGAAGATGCTGCAAGGTAAGAAGTCACAACATTACAAATGTGCTGAATCTACTGAGTCTACTGTATCCAGGTAAAACATTGACTGTATACAGTATGTACTAATATACCTCCTCTATCCTCCTCATCCAGAGCGTCTGGCAGCTGTAGCAGTGAGCGCTAAGCGTGCCGTACTGGGGGGAGCCGGTGTCATGGGTCCCCCTGGTCCTCCCGGACCCCCAGGAGCTCCCGGTGCTCAGGGCCCACACGGCCTCATTGGCACCCGTGGGATCCCTGGCATGTTTGGAGCCTCCGGACAGATTGGCAACAGCGGACTGAAAGGTAGAAACTTAAATTGATCACTCAAAAAGTAATATAACAGATCATTAGAAAAGATCACTATTCCCTCTAAATCCCTCCATCTTTCTCTCGTTCAGGAAAGAGAGGAGCAAAGGGAGACCGAGGAAATTCTGGCAAACCACATCCTGGCCAGCCAGGACCGCCGGGAATACCAGGTGAGGCCCCAGGGGCACCGTATGCACTCTCCTACACACACACACACACACACACACACACACACACACACACACACACACACACACACACACACACACACACACACACACACACACACACACACACACACACACACACACACACACACACACACACACACACACACACACACACACACACACAGAAGTGACCTTCCTCTACACACCTATCCAATTATTATAAAGGTATACCAACTGAGGAAGTTATGGTGTCAAACTAAAACTCTCTTCAAAGGAATGTAGTAAATCAAAAGGCTATCTCTTCCTCTCTCTCCTCCTCTTCCTCCTCAGGTCCTCCTGGTATTGATGGCGTGGCTCGAAACGGTAAGCCTGGCGAGCGAGGCCCCCAGGGCTCGGCAGGAGAGGCTGGTCGTCCCGGTAAGGCGGGCCCCACTGGTCTTCCAGGGTTCTGTGAGGCTGCAGCCTGCCTAGCTGCCTCGGCCTACACCTCCCCGAGACTACAGGACTCCGCCAGGGTCAAGGGCCCTGGAGTCTAACCTGAGACCTCTCCATCAAGAGCAGGAAGAGAGAAAGACAGAAGAGAGAGAAAAGGAGGTATGGAGGAGAGAGACAGAGAGAGAGACCACTCTCCTTCATTGGATACCATTGAGAGCGAGGAAGTGGGGGCAATACTATCGTGAATGATGTTGCCCCCGACCCCTAAACTGACGACCTTCAGTTCTATTGTTTAGAAACTCTGTTTGCAACACATACCACACCCACCCACTTTAAATCACCATGACAGCCACTTACAGCCAATAACACCCCTCTGAATTTATAATCTCTGGTCTGGTATTGGCGGATGTAAATGTCAGTCATGTCCAACTGTCCCACCCCCCACCACAGAGGAAGATAATGAGAGAGAGATGTAGTGACATCTGAATATCATATACAGTGACATCATTGATTATGTCATCATCAGCCGTAGCCCCTGGACTGGCAGGAACAGAGATATACTTTGAGTCCAATGATTGGTGTTTTTCTTTTATACCATGGTCACTTTAAATTGTATTGTTTTATATCTTAAATATTAATATTGAAATATATTTTTTTGAAGCAGAAAATGCAAGCATATGCCCCCCTCCACTCCCAACCAAACAAGAAGTGTACACAAAAGTACCAATAAAATATTAAAATCGAAATCCACACTCCATACTGTACCTTTTTAAGATGTGTTGCTAAACCCCTCACCTGTATGCTTGAGTGAAATAGTGAAAAACCCTTTTTTACCTCACATGTACATTGCCACCCCTGTCTACTTTCACCTCATTTAGAAACAAATTATTTCTTTAGCTTTGATCTCTTCCTCTAGTTGCCTGGCAACAGCATATCCTGATGGGCACTCCCATCTATCTCCCATAATTCAGTGCTGTAAATCTTTGTAAATGTGTGTTGATTTTATGTAGAGAAAAAAAGAGGATGGGTTAGAATATGAACCGACCAAAACAACTCGTGTTAATGAACCTAATCAGCAATAAAGTTTCAAAGTTCAAATGACTGCTTTTCCAAACAGATCAGTTACAGTAATCAATCTTTCTATGCCACTGCTAACTAACTTCCATGGAGTCAATCAATGTCAACATTATAACAACAACCAGGATGATTATTTTCATTAACAGAAACTATTTATTGTACTTTTTATGATTAATCTGTAAAGACTTACGTTTGATTTATTTTTTTCCTGCTTGTTCAGGTCAACCAATTCCAAACCAATAAAGAAGAAAGTTTTGTAAAACCTGAATATTCTCTCTCATGTTGGAACCGTTTGAGTTCTGAATAGAAACAGTGATTGTACTAAAATGACATGGCCTTTATTCCATTGGGTTTAGAGACGGGTTAATGGGTAGAGTCTAGACTTTCTCTGCCTTTGTGCCACACTCCAGTCCAGTCGTTGCTGGTATTGCACCCTTTAAGTTGGTTGCCAACAGTTTTCAAAGAAAACATGAAAAGGTGAGAGTTAAAGTGCCGCATAACTGCATGTAGTTTACTGCCTAGACTACAGGATAATGACATACATTATTGCAGGGTATTCTGGTATAAGGCCTATACCATTTAAAGTGTCCCCAAACACCCAGCTCAGTTTCTGGCTTTCTTTAGTTTTATTTCTGCTTCATCATCTGCAGTTTATCCAGCCCTATCCTTCTGTGTGTAATACAATGTTATGAACGCTCTCAAAGCTGCGGAAGTTAAGCTTTTGTGAAGGGCTTACTTGAAAAGTTTTCCACTTGGACTCATTCACATAGTAGCATGAGCCTTGCAGGTGGCTTGGAGTTTATACAAAAGCAGCTCTAGCATTTAATTGGAGTGCTAGTTAACGTTATGTCCCTAGTGTGCTTTCAATCAGAGAACCAAGAAAAGGCATTCCAATAAAAGGCATTGGGCACGTTGATGGCAAGTATGGTAAAACTGAGTCACATTTTATACTTTGAGGCGTCAAATGTGTTCATCAACAACAACATTCTGACCAGACCACATCTGCTTTAAACATTTTAATAGCTTTTTCTGAAGAATTTAATTAAAAAAAACGTTAAAAAAACGTGATGCCACATAAAACACACATCAACATATATACTGAGAGTAGCAGGGGAACAGAGTTGTTTCATCAAGATGTTTATGAAAGCTAGGAATGAAGAGGGGAGATTTTGAACTATGGGGGTGCTTTGTTTAGTATAACTAGGGTCAGTAGGTTTACTATGGACAGGTCACAAGATCAGGAAAACCTCATGGCCCTTCCAATAACAACTCAGAACATCCATATGAATCCAAACCTGGTGACATATCCCTTACACAGCTAGTGGTTACTGACACCCTGGCCTGTAGTGTATAGATGACAGGTAAAACTGCAAACATTCAAAACAACACAACATACAAGGCAGGAGACATACAAGTTGTACTCGGTTAGTAATGTATACAAGGAGAAGCTGATTGGCTTAGTGACTCCAGCGAAGGTTTGGGTTAAGATACTCTTTGATAATGACGTTGAAAACTCTTAGTGGTCATAAAGCATGTACTTCCGCCAAGCATGGTGAAATGACGGTAACTTGCCCAAAATCCCCAGGTTTTCCATAAATCCTGGTTGGAGCATTCCGGATTTTCTCCTTATCCCCTCCGTCTTCCAAACAAGGATTCCTGAAAACCCTGGGAATTTTTGGAAAGTTACCTGAATTTTGCAAGCCTATTTTCGTTACAGTAACCAGTAGTGTGCTGGAGGAGCAAATGATCCCTTTCAAGTTGATCTGTTGTGAAAAATAAACTTTTTTTTTTTTAACGATGTCCTGTACTTTCTACAAAGGCACGAATGAAAATACCTTCCAAAGCATAATTACACCACCATATAGAAATCCAATCTGCTTTCACACAAAAACGTAATTTCTCTTTTTTTTAAAGAACAAATTACTCCACTTTGAAAGCTTATAAAAACCACACTCGTAGTGGATTCCTGACAATTGACCATAGCAAACACACGGTAAGCCGTGCTGACGCCAAATACAAAATCCTAAACGTATATAAAAAGCTATCACCTATAAATAGAAATATGTACAAAACAGGCACTCTTGGGAGGTGTACATTATGTTCTCCTCACGCAAACAGGGAAGGGAAGGATGAGAACTTCTTATAAGGCCATTATTTGAGGGTATAGCGTACAGATCTGTTAAAGCATCAGACATCATTCAAGTGATGAGGGAATATATTAAAGCGTAGAAATCGAACAAAGAATGTACAAAGAGATAGAATGATTAGAATGGGAATTTGAAATGGGAGTGCCAGGTCAGTTCTATTAATTTAGTTTCTATGGCTAGACAGAAGCTAGATCAAAGCAGAATATCACAAATTAGCTGCCTAATACTCCCAACGGGCACATTTTATAATCAGGATGAAGATGATAGTGAGGAAGAATTTCAGGTCATTTTTCAAAGGAAGGATTTGGTCTTGCTGGTATTGTCAAAATAAAAATGTCTAACTTACAGAAAGTTGGGAAACGTAGCAGGAATGAATAGAAAATATATAAAAGAGAGGAGAGAGGCAGGATAGCACAGCGTCCATATTATCTCCTTTTATTGAAGACACTTCAGCTGGTACTAAGGCTTCAGTTAGAGGAAGTTCCTACACATACAGTACCAGTCAAAAGTTTGGACACACCTACTCATTTAAGGGATTTCTTAATTATTTTACTATTTTCTATATTGTAGAATAATAATGAAGACATCAAAACTATGAAATAACACATATGGAATCATGTAGGAACCAAAACATGTTAAACAAATCCAAATAGATTTTATATTTGAGATTCTTCAAAGTAGCCCCCCTTTGTCTTTAATGCATTTTAACTAACAGGTGTGCCTTGTTAAAAGTTAATTTGTGGAATTTCTTTCCTTCTTAATGTGTTTGAGCCAATCACTTGTGTTGTAACAAGGTATCCGTGTTTTACAGAAGATAGCCCTATTTGGTAAAAGACCAAGTCCATATTATGGCAAGAACAGCTCAAAAAAGCAAAGAGAAATTACAGTCCATGAAGGTCAGTCAATCCGGAAAATTTCAAGAACTTTAAAAGTTTCTTCAAGTGCAGTTGCAAAAACCAACAAGCGCTATGATGAAACAGGCTCTTATGAGGACCGCCACAGGAAAGGATGACCCAGAGTTATCTCTGCTGCAGAGGATAAGTTAATTAGAGTTACCAGCCTCAGATTGCAGCCCAAATTAATGCTTTACAGAGTTAAATTAACAGACACATCTCAACATCAACTGTTCAGAGGAGACTGTGTGAATCAGGCCTTCACTAAAGGACACCAATAAGAAGAAGTATGAGCTAGAAACACGAGCAATGGACATTAGACCGGTGGAAATCTGTCCTTTGGTCTGGAATTCAAATTTTAGATTTTTGGTTCCAACCACCATGTCTTTGTGAGACGCAGATTAGGTGAACGGATGATATCCGCATGTTTGGTTCCCACCATGAAGCATGGAGGAGGAGGTGTGATGGTGTGGGAGTGCTTTGCTGGTGACACTGTCTGTGATTTATTTAGAATTCAAGGCTTAACCAGCATGGCTACCACAGCATTCTGCAGCGATACGGCATTCTATCTGGTTTGCGCTTAGTGGGACTATCATTTGTTTTTCAACTGGACAATGACCCAAAACACACCTACAGGCTGTGTAAGGGCTATTTGACCAAGGAGAGTGATGGAGTGCTGCATCAGATGACCTTGCCTTCAAAATCACCAAACCTCAACCGAATTAAGATGGTTTGGGATGAGTTGGACCGCAGAGTGAAGAAAAAGCAGCCAACAAGTGCTCAGCATATGTGGGAACGCCTTCATGACTGTTGGAAAATCATTCCTCATGAAGCTGGTTGAGATAATGCCAAGAGTGTGCAAAGCTTTGAAGAATATAAAATATATGTTGATTTGTTTAACTTTTTTGGTTACTACATGATTCCATATGTGTTATTTCAGAGTTGTGATGTCTTCACTATTATTCTACAATGTAGAAAATAGTAAAAATAAAGAAAACCCTTGAATGAGTAGGTGTGCCCAAACCTTTGACTGGTACTGTATATATTTTTTACTTGGGCAGTGAGCAGGACAGCTAACTGGCAAACCCTTTGATGAATTAGGGATGGGTCCTCCACATCAACTATTGGTACTTCAGTATTCATTTGGTCTCCTGGGATTATTTATGTTGATTGGACGGTAGCTCTGGTCTTTTGTTTGATTGGACGGTAACTCTGTTCTTTTGTTTGATTGGACGGTAGCTCTGGTTTTTTCTCTTCTCTTCTCCCCTCCTTTCTCTAGTGCCTTCTGGTCTTTGGGTTGGTTTCTTCTATCGCTCCATCTCTCCTCCTCTCCTCTTCAATACTTTCTCTCTAGTAGGGGCCCTTGATGGAAGGGCCCTTAGGGTTCCACTCTATTGGTTGGCTCATACAGTCAGAGGGGTTACACCGGCCCTCCCTGCCCTTCTGACCCGGCTGTCCAGGGGATCCTGAGACTCCAGGGACCCCCTGCTGACCCACAGGGCCACTGGGGCCCATCTTACCATAACCTGGGGGGCCCGGAACACCTGGGGGAGAGGGTCAGAGAGAGTAAGAGAATTGATAAAGGGACATAGGGCATTATTGAAGCACTGGATACAAATTAACCATTATAAAAGAGCAGTTGAAATTTAAAGATATAACATATTGAGTGTAAATTATTTAGACAGGTTGAAGTTGGTCTTACCTGGTGCACCTGGGGGTCCACTGTCACCCATCTCCCCTACACCCTTGTCACCTTTCTCTCCATTTATACCTCGTGGACCTGCAGAAACGACAGAGGACATTACTTGAGAGAATAGCTAACCTTTATGTCGAGCCAATTACGCTAAGCTGACATCACTTATCATAACGGTTTATGATCTCCTATGGCTTTATCATGACCATGGTATTTAAGCCTTACAACAAAATAATCAAAAGCAGGAATCAAATTTGATGTCTTTGACTCACCCTGTGGTCCCAAGGGTCCTTGGCGGCCCTCTCTACCTATCTGTCCTGGCTGACCTGGGGCCCCTGGAGTCCCATCTCTACCCGGGTTACCATCCTTCCCTGGGGGGCCAGGACGACCGGGAGATGACACCTCTTGTGGCTGCGGCATACGAGACATGAAGTAGGCCATCCTCTCTGTAGGGGGAGAGATACAGTACAATAAACCAGTTCGGAAAGATGGACAGATCTGTGCAGTGTCTGGGTGATAAACGCAAAAGAAGAGAAGAGTACGTTCTCACCATCAAAGATCTTGATAACCTGCTGGCGAATGAAGTCCTTGATGTTGTCATAGTTGACCACAGGCTGTGGAGAGAAATAGAAGGATGTACAGTATGAAAGAGGACCTAACTACTGCACACATAATACATGAATCACCTCTTCTCATATAAAAACTGTATTGAGTCTTTTGAGTTGTAGTTTGTTGACCAAACTGTTGGTTTAGCGTTCCATTAGACATTGTGGAACAAACAAGAACATAACAAGTAATGAATTCATTATCAATGCAGTTCATCACAGTAACTAAGGTCTCACCTCGTTGCCTGGTATTCCTGGAGGTCCAGGGGACCCTGCAGTGCCTGGTGAGCCTGGGGTGCCCCTCTCTCCCCTGGGTCCCACTGGGCCCATCACTGGGGAATCAGCCTTGGAGGAGTACCCCCCTCCGCCGGGGAGTCCAGGGCGACCTCGCTCCCCTGGGGCGCCCCTCTGACCTGGGGTACCTGCTTCACCCTGAGAGAGAAAGAAAGTGAGAGAGAGCGAGAGAGAGAGAGAGAGAGAGGGGGAAAGAGGTAGCCACTGAGAAGCACTGCTGGACCACTGACAACACAGTTTAATATTGAAGATAGAAAAAATTTATAAACCCAATGGCAGCCATGTTGCTTCAACAATTTCCACCTGTACAGTCCTGTCAGACCCTTGAAGGAGAGTAAAGTCAACAAGGGGACAGTGTCCACCTTAGATTTTAAACGGCCCTAACCTTCCTTTAGAGTATTCCACACTTACCTCCTCCTACACACTAACAACACAGACACAGGTTGCATCCCAAATGGCACCCTACTCCCTATATTGTGCACTAAGTTTGACCAGGGCCCATAGGGAATAGGGTGGCATTTGGGATGCATCCACAGCATCAGTAAAAACACTCTGTATGTAGCCTACACACTCTATTGTAAACAGCATCAGACAGACATCTGTGATTTATGTGGAACAAAGCAGGCATTTATGAAGGGCTAATGTTTACACGTCACCACCGGACCCTGGACCCGAACGATGACAGAAGAGAGAGAAGAAGGGTAAGAGAGCTCCTCTGTAATCTGTACAACTACAGCTAAAAGCCCTGACAATGCCTTCCTGTCACAATAACAAATCACCTCATCTCATGTAGCGCCCACAGTTAATAGCATTATCCAGGGGACAGAGAATAACTCTATTGGTAAGTACTGTATCTAGTGTAGATGACTTTAGTGTAGAGGGACTGGAGGGCTATGCAGTATGAGGTATTGCCAGGGAAAGTAGGGTATTTGAGGTGAATGCAGAAAACGGAGGATGATGCTAAAAGGAGTTCATCAAATGAAGGGGCCCAGGGCTCTCTGGTCAAACTAGTGCAATATATAGGGAATAGGGTGCCATTTGGGGCATAATCAATGTTTGATGTCTGTGTTTAGGGAGTCTGCTGAATAAGCCAAAACCAACGGAGTGTGTGCACAACCACGAACCTGGCCAATACTACAGCCCTCAGCCATGGGACTACACTACCCATTATCCTTATAGGCCATATCTGAGGTAGCCAGTGATTTAATAGCATGGTTGCTGGTGGTAATTTGTCTTGGCACAAACACACGCACGCACACACACACAGACACACACATAGACACACACACCAGAGAGCAGTGACTCTTACCTTTTGACCACATTGTCCATTGTCTCCTGGCAGACCAGGTGATCCCTGTGAACAGGAGAAGAAGGTCAGTGAGAGACCAAGGTTGTATACAATACAGCTACATTCATGTTTCTGTCTTCACGACAAACACCGCATCAGACAACATCATCATCATCACGACAAACACCCCATCAGACGACATCATCATCATCATCACGACAAACACCACATCAGACGACATCATCATCACGACAAACACCACATCAGACGACATCATCATCATCATCATCACGACAAACACCACATCAGAAGACATCATCATCATCATCATCACGACAAACACCACATCAGACGACATCATCATCAACACGACAAACACCACATCAGACGACATCATCATCATCATCAACACGACAAACACCACATCAGACGACATCACCATCACGACAAACACCCCATCAGACAACATCATCATCATCATCACGACAAACACCACATCAGACAACATCATCATCATCATCACGACAAACACCCCATCAGACAACATCATCATCAACATCATCACGACAAACACCACATCAGACAACATCATCATCATCATCATCAACACGACAAACACCACATCAGACGACATCATCATCATCATCAACACGACAAACACCACATCAGACGACATCATCATCATCATCAACACGACAAACACCACATCAGACGACATCATCATCATCATCATCATCAACACGACAAACACCACATCAGACGACATCATCATCATCATCAACACGACAAACACCACATCAGACGACATCATCATCATCATCACGACAAACACCACATCAGACGTCATCATCATCATCATCACGACAAACACCACATCAGACGACATCATCATCAACACGACAAACACCACATCAGACGACATCATCATCATCACGACAAACACCACATCAGACGACATCATCATCATCATCACGACAAACACCACATCAGAAGGGTTACTCACATCTTTACCCACAGCTCCATCACTGCCTGGTTCTCCCTGAGAAACAGAATGACGGAGAAGAAAGAAACCAAGGAAGAACGAGAGAAACCACGGATTAAGATTCAACTTGTTCCCATGCTAACAACATGGAAAACGTATATCTATCATCTTCTATATGTATCTTGTAGAAATCAATAGGATTGTGTGTACTGACCATCATTCCTGGATGACCGGGGGGTCCAGCTGGGCCAACCATCCCTGGTAGCCCTCTGTCTCCTGACTGACCTTTCTCCCCCTTTATACCCTACAGAGAGACAGAGAGAGAGAGACAGAGAGAGACAGACAGACAGAGAGAGAAAGAGTGAGGAGAGAGAGAGAGAGAGACAGAGACAGAGACAGAGAGACAGAGTGAGGAGAGAGAGGAGGGAGAGAGAGACAAAGAGAGAGAGAGAGAGAGAGAGAGAAAGAGACAAGAGAGAAAGAGACAAAGAGAGAGAGAGAGAGAGAGACACAGAGAGAGAGAGAGACAAAGAGAGAGAGAGAGACAAAGAGAGACAAAGAGAGAGAGAGAGACAAAGAGAGACAGAGAGACACAGAGAGAGAGAGAGAGAGACAAAGAGAGAGAGAGAGACAAAGAGAGACAGAGAGAGAGAGAGACAAAGAGAGACAGAGAGAGAGAGAGAGAGAGAGAGAGAGAGAGAGAGAGAGAGAGAGAGAGAGAGAGAGAGAGAGAGAGAGAGAGAGAGAGAGAGAGAGAGAGAAAACAACAGAGAAAGAGTCATGATTAGCCTTGCCTGAGACATAACTCTGACATAACACAATGCTAACACTGAATTTAATCATGCAGATAAACCAGGGTTGGATGCAGATCGCCCATGGTTTCATAACCGTTCTTTCTACATTAGAAAATACATATTGATTATGATAATATTTCCTCTCACCACTCCTGCTGGGCCTGCCGGTCCTGGGGGTCCCGCTGCTCCTGCAGAACCCTACCAAAAAACATAACCTGTTAGCTACATATGCACACACACAAACCTTATTAACAGACACACTGTATAGAACAACACAAACCAAGAGTCATATAGGTGAAAGGTTAAAGGTCATGTTCTCACAAGGTGTCCTGGGGGACCGGGTCGACCCTGAGGCCCTGGGGCTCCGGCGTCACCCTGAAAAGGTCAAAGGTCGTTTCAATGAGACACAACAAACAGTCATAACTAATTGCCACATAGTGACATCATCATCATTCCATTGATCTAGAAATTGTTTTATTTACCATTAATTTCATATGAACATCATTCAAACATCAAACAACATAAATTGAGCAGGTGCATGAAACGTTTGGTTTGACTCACTTCAAGTCCTGGTCTACCAGCTGTCCCCGGTGGGCCTACAGGTCCAGCATCACCCTGAAGAATGGAGGAAGATGGAGGGAGAGGAAAGGAAGAGAGAAATGGAGATTATGGGGGAAAATAGAGGTGAGGGAGTATCCAGTATGCATAACAACATGCTAATAATCTGTATTGGTGTACTGTACGCTAGCAGACACACTGAAGAGAGTAGGGTGTGTGTGTGTGGTTGACTCACCTTCTGTCCAGGGAAACCAACATGTCCATGCTTCCCTTTGAAACCCTGAGAGAAGATAGATCAACGATAAACACAAAATACTTCACATCTCACACACAGCTTTCAACACAACACACATCACATCTCACACACAGCCTTCAACACAACACACATCACATCTCACCCACAGCTTTCAACCCAACACACATCACATCTCACACACAGCTTTCAACACAACACATCTTACACACAGCTTTCAACACAACACACATCACATCTCACACACAGCTTTCAACACAACACACTTCACATCTTACACACAGCTTTCAACACAACACACTTCACATCTCACACACAGCTTTCAACACAACACACATCACATCTCACACACAGCTTTCAACACAACACATCTCACCCACAGCTTTCAACACAACACACATCACATCTCACACACAGCTTTCGAAACGCATCACTTTGAAATCTTATAAGGATTCGAGCACCAGCACTCTCAAAACCCACACACAGAAACACTGAGTCCTAGACAGAACGTCCTAGACAGAACGTCCTAGACAGAATGTAGAATGATTGACACAAAAAGGCTTCTCTTCCTAATCCTTTCTTCATTGTTTTGAACTGTGGGAGCCATTTTAGATCATCTTCTTTTTAACTATGCAAAACTTTTGAATGAGTTCTATCTAGTAAACCAAACAGAGAACATTGTGGAATGCAGATCAGAAACCAACAATTATGGGCCCATATTCATAAATCTCAGAGTAAGAGTATTGTAAATGTAATGTAAATTATCTAGGATCAGTAGATCCTTTTAAATCGTACTGAATAATAATTATATGGACAAGCAGGACCTGTTCCTAGATCAGCACTAATACAATGAGACACCTTTTGAATACGGCCCATGAACTGTTTGCATGGTAACATGGGCAGCTGATTGGCACGTACAGTAAGCTCAGGGACATACATACGTATATTGGTTTATGAGGTGAGATCTTGGGTGAGATCAGCGGGTGATGTTTGATAGAGTTTTACATTAACATTTTACATTTGAGTTATTTAGCAGACACTCTTATCCATAGATTTTCAGATACAAGGTACCTGCTTTATATGGGCTCACCGTGAAAGTGGTGTGTTGTCACAGCAGTGATGTAATTCTAATGATATATGATATGAGACAAGGTCCTGCTATTTCAGAAGGGTTAGAGGTCACAGAGGTCATATGTAGGGGTCATGTAAAGGTGAAAGGGCACTCACCGGGATTCCTCTAGGTCCAGCCGTCCCTGGAAGCCCTGGCTCACCCTGCGAGAGAGAGAGTGAAAAAGAGAGACAAAGAGAGAGAGAGAGAGAGAGAGAGAGAGGGAGAGAGAGAGATAGCAAAGAGAGGAGGGGGAGGTGGGACAGAGAGGTGTGGTCAATTCAAGTCATCCTACTTTACTCCTTACATCGACTAAAAATAATATCTTATACCTCTTACCCTCATTCCTGGTTTCCCATCTTTACCGTCCAATCCCTCAAATCCAGGAGGTCCCTTTGAGGGAACACACACACACACAACACACAAACATGCAGAGAGGGAAGAATATTCTTTAAACTCAATGTCTCTTGTGATAACGCACTCTTGTGATAACGCACTATATCTTGTGATAACGCACATAGACGCACAGACACACTCACCTGCAAGCCAGGAGACCCAGGAGAACCTGGAGGTCCAGATGAGCCCTGTGGACCTTGTGCTCCATCATTACCCTGAGAGAGAGAGAGAGTGAGAGAGACAGAGAGAGAGAGAGAGAGAGAGAGAGAGAGAGAGAGACAGAGAGAGAGAGAGAGAGAGAGAGAGACAGACAGACAGAGACAGAGAAAGATACACATTAACATTATCCTCACTATTAATTAGAAACAGATATAGGAAAAACGTAATATGATAAGCTGCTCTACCTTGTCAGCCTTGGGTCCAGGTGGTCCTTCTCTTCCTTGTTTACCAGGGGAACCAGGGGGGCCCTACAAAATTCACATTTAGTATCAAGATATAAGTGACGCACCTTACAGTCATCATCATCGTGGTTCGTTGACCACACAACAGTTGACCACAACTTTACTTCAGTTGCTACGGTCACATTCCAATAAATATTTAACTAACAGAGTCATAAAGTAGACTTGAATCCACTCACCGGTGTCCCTGGGAATCCTGGTTGCCCTTGGGAGCCCTAAAAAAGGTGGACAGAACACATCAGTATGGGTGTGTGTGTATCTGTGTGAGTGTTGAGAGTGTGTTGCTTGAACACAGCATTTGGAATGTATATTTCAAATTCATATTTCATTGTATTGTACCTGATCTCCCTTCGGTCCATCAGAACCTGTCAGTCCAGCCTCTCCTTTGGGTCCCTGTGGACAAACAGACAGCAATACTTTAACATGGACAGAGACTTGAACCAAAACCTTGAAAGCAGAAGGACAAGATTATGATTTAGTCATGAGGATGAGGGATATGGATGAGGTTATGGATGATGAGGGATATGGATGAGGTTATGGATGATGAGGGATATGGAGGTTATGCGTGGGGAAAAAGGGTGTGTGGGGATGATGTCAGGGATGATAGGTCTTAAAAACTAGGGTTAATGATGTGGGGATGAGGTTATGGATGATGAGTTATAGGGATGAGGGATAATGGGGGTGAGGGGATGAGGTTACAGACCGCTACTCCAGCCTTTCCCTGGTATCCTGGGTTGCCTGGTGGACCCTGTAAGAGAGAGGATAGGGGTAAGACACTACCTTACACTCACTGTAGTGATGAAATAGTACCCAACAGATGCATGGTTATCAACTAACTATATGACATGTCAACTGCTACAGCTACTCTGTTAAAATGAAGTGAAACCCCATCACATGTACAGTATTTAACAACCGTGCTTGTTCATGTTTACCGATTCTCCCTTCGTTCCTGCACTGCCTGGGGTACCTCGCTCGCCCTTCAGGCCCTGTCAATCAATCAGTCAGTCAGTCAATCAATATGTTCAATATGTTCATTCATATTCATTTATATAAATGTGATGAAACAGGAAGTTGATGTATCTTACAGGAAGCCCAGGTGGTCCCATAGAACCTGGGTATCCATTAGTCCCTGGAGGGCCCTGAGAGACATCATAAAGATGCATAAATAATACAGATGCATAAATAATGTTTCTACTCAAACTTGATCTAACATGTATTGATGAGGGGAGCCATGACTCACCGTTTCACCCTTCACACCTGGCGGTCCTGCTGTTCCTCTCTCACCCTGCTGACCCTGGAGAGAAGAGAAGAACAGATGGAGAGAGGGAGAAAGGTGAGGAGAGGAGGGAAGAGGCGAGGTAGAGGTGAGGAGCGGTGGAGAGGTTAGAGGTGAAGAGGGAGGATAGAAGAGGAGAAGAGAGAGGAAGAGAGGAGAGGGAAGGAGAGGTGAGGAGAGGGGAAAATTAGGAAAAGACAGAAGAGAAGAAATTAGAAAAGAAAACAGAATAGAAGAGAGAGAGGTGACATGAGGACTATAACTTTCTGTTCACATCTCCATTATCTCAACAATGTACACTCTTAGAACAAACAGTGCTATCTAGAACCTAAAAGGGTTCTTTGGCTGTCCCCATAGGAGAACCCTTTGGAGAACCCTGGAGTGTAGTTACATATCTCCCATATTCCCTGGGAGAGAGGAAAAGTAGCACATTAAATTAAATATGGATTACCCTGTTGAAATCTGTATTTAGATTTACAAACACTGCAGAGGTAGAAAATATTACTCTGGCCTACAAGCACACACACACACACACACACACACACACACACACACACACACACACACACACACACACACACACACACACACACACACACACACACACACACACACACACACACACACACACACACACACACACAAACACACAGTCTTGTACAACTAACCCTAACCCAAAAACCATAACCGTAAACCTAAGCCTAGCTCCTAACCCTAACCCTAACTCCCCAGCCCCACACACACATAAACCACCCTCCTGCACCATCCAAGGACAAGACCAGTAAGAACAGAATGAGGGAAACAGAAAAGTGTTCTTTCCAATGTTCCACTGAGACCTTCGAAATGTGACTTTATCTCTTGTTCTGTGACCTGCTGCTCTCTCTAATGAGGTTTCAATGCAGGTGTTGTGGTTCCATTCATTTTTATTTCACCTTTATTTAACCAGGTAGGTCAGTTGAGAACAAGTTCTCATTTACAACTACGACCTGGCCAAGACAAAGCAAAGCAGTGCGACAAAAAACAACACAGAGTTACACATGGGAAATAAACAAACGTACAGTCAATAACACAATAGAAAATCTATATACAAATGTAGTGCAAAATGCAGTCCATGACCATGACCAAATCCTACTGATACTCTCAGAGTCAGCCACCCTCTCTCAAACCATTCATTATGGATTGTATTGATTTTCATAACGCAGTAAAGTATTTCAGACGACAGCTCTCTCTCTCTCTCTCTCTCTCTCTCTCTCTCTCTCTCTCTCTCTCTCTCTCTCTCTCTCTCTCTCTCTCTCTCTCTCTCTCTCTCTCTCTCTCTCTCCCCTCTCTCTCTCTCTCTAAGGCTACTGAGGAGGCCGAGGTAGGCCGTCATTGTAAATAAGAATTTGTTCATAACTGACTTGCCTAGTTAAATGAAGGTTAAATTAAAACATTTAAAATGAACAATGTAGCTGAGTTTCATTACGATGAAAAATCTTTCTCAGCTGCTACTATTCAATCAGTGCAGTGAGAAAATTATACAAAGCGGAGAGCAGAAGACACACACACACACACACACACACACACACACACAATTCATTAACGCTCCGTAACGTTTCAAAATGGATTCCATGCTGGGCTCGCACCGTTCAACCATTACTGACTTCCATTCTGCTAAAACAATGGAATGATATGAGGGGGGTTGGCGTGCTGTCTGCATGGCACTACCACTCTCCATCACTTAGACAGGGGAAATAATTGAACAACTGGTGAGATAATAGAATGGTTTCCTCATCTGAAATAACTTTCATTAAAGAGCTGGAGAGATGGAGATGGCAGAGCCAAATAACTATGAGCACCACCTCCTGCTGATTTAAAGAGATTTAACACTCGCTCACAGTGTTGATGGTGTTTCAAAGTATGCAATTATCCTTGAAATAGAAGACAGCTGTCTGTGCTGACGGTGTTTTGTTTTCACCTTTCATTTATGATTTTTTTGGGACACCATGATTTTATTATTCCATTTTGGATTTATTCCTTTTTTCGATAGTTCTTCAACTCAGTTTCAAAGTAGAAGAAAGATATGGAGAGAGAGAGACAGCCAGACACAGACCCATACAGACACACAGACGTGTAGTACAGTATATAGATGTAGTAAACTCACAGGAAGTCCAGATGAGCCTTGAGGACCAGGAAAACCAGGAGGACCCTGTAGAGAAACAGGCAATGAGAGGGGCAGCCTGTTAAGGTACTACTCCAATCGGCTGAAGGGATACTCATGGATATGGTGCATCAATGAGGCCATGTAGTGCTATGATTCTGAATGGTCAGATAGCTAGCAAAAATGACAAGAAGATGCCATGTGAGGAATCGTAGGTGGCTCATTTCAGCTTATTGTATCTTGTTATTGATACGGTCTTGTTTTGAGGTGTTTTGACTCATGTCATGTCTATGCTAATATGGCAAAAATTCACTAGCTAGCTAACCAACTACTGTAACAATGTACTTGACAACAAGTTCAAATTTGTACAAATATATGTATGTTTTCAATAAACATTTAGAGATTAAATATAGTTTACAGGTTGTCAACAATCTAACCCAACTCTGTCTGTTTTGCCCCATAGTTGCACAACACATCTATCTCTACTCTCCTCGCTTCTCCAAAAGTGTGCACACTTCCCGTTATTGATTTAAAAGTGTTGGATTGGTGTAATCATTGGCTGGAGGGAGTTTCCACAATTGGTAAATCCATGATGGGAAGTGCACACTTTGAGAAAAGGGTGGATAATTGTGACGTAACCTAATGGAATTAGGTTATGTAGTTCTAAGACATACCACTAGAGTGGTCTATGACCTCACATTTAAAGTATCAACATGAAGTTTCTTTACTCTGCATGATCCTTCACTGATGAAGCTTTATAAGAAACACAGGCCACGTAAACACTATGGCCATGGTCCAACACTTTAGAAATGCAGCCTTCCAGGAAGTATGCACTGATCTAACACAGTGAGATAAGTAAAGCAAGGTGTCCAATAGGCTACATAGTCATGTTTAGATCAGTGATTCCTTCCTAGTAAATTAAGAAAGACACATTTTCAAGTAGTTGAACATGGCCCAAATAATGACATGGAATAAGTACCAGTTATAGAAATGTAGCCTCGAGGTACTGTACATGCAACACAGAAAGAGGGGTGATTCAAAAATAGACTTTGCCATTCCAATGTAACAGTCACTGTATAAACAGAAGAACATCTGTGGTCAATTAAAATTCGGGAAAGCACAAAGTCAGTACGAGAGCCAGTCTCTCCATTAGAGGAATAAGAAAACAGTTAAGACAGAACAAAAGCTCAGAAAGGAAGGAGTCTGCTTTGGGACAGGAGTTTTTCCTGATCTAGTATGGTATGGTCAGGTAAAACTCCTGCCTCTAGCTATGAAACACAACCCAGTTCTCCTTACAGACACCATACTTTGCCTCTGTTGTGCTGGCTTATAATGTGCCTATATAGCCTCATGAACTGTTATAATGCCTTAAAACCTATTGTTTTGAGCTCACCATATTTCCTGGTACTCCAGCCTGTCCCCTTTGCCCCTGAGGACCCTGGGAAATGTAGGTAGAAAGGTACTTCCTGTTAGAGATTCAACACGCTAATACCACACAACTCTCTACATTTCACCACACTCAAAAAACAAACACACACACGCACACACACATACACAACCACACACACACACTTACCGTCTCTCCCCTTATTCCAGGTGATCCTGATATTCCTGGGTGGCCTGGTGTTCCTGGTCCGGAGCAGCCTCCATTAGCTCCATCGGTGTTGGTGTTGGTGGTAGTCTACATAAAAAATAAGATAAATAAATCTATGAATCAGTGTGTGTGTGTGTGTATGTGCGTGCGTGGTGTGCGAGTGTGTGTGCGTGTGCGCATAGTTAAAAACTTGTGGACGTACAGGCGCCTGTGCGGCCTCCTCCCTCTGCAGTCCTTGGTTCAGGAAACACTGTAACAAACACAGAGGTCATAGGTCAAAACTATGACTCTCCCTAGGCAAAGCTTGGAATGGATTGGGTCAATATCAGAACCAAAACTGACAATGTTCTTTCCTGGTCAGTGCTATTGATTCTGAAGAATCATGTAGAATTCCCTTGATGTTCCAGTCTCATTCTGACCCCCCTAACCACCTCACCCATGCACCCCTAACCACCCTCTCCCATGACCCCTTGCCCGCCACCAATGCACCCCTCACTCCCGCCTCTCACCCTCTCACAGCCATCAGGGGCGTGGCCTATGCCAGTCTTGCCCTCGTCTCCTTTTTCTCCCTTGGTGCCCGCCATGCCTGGTACCCCTGGCAAGCCCTTGGAGCAGTCCTCACACACCTCCTTCAGCAGAGGACACACACACTTTTAAGACATGAAATGTGCACGATCTTAGATCAGCATCTAGGGGCAACTTCATCCTTCTACAGTAAAATGTTGGTATACAATTATAACAGCATAGAAACAGTTCATGCATGTTTATGTTATGTATAATCACATTAGTACAGCTCATGCATATCAATCCAAGAGCACTACTAGGGAACTATATTTCCCAGGGTGCACCTCTCTACCTCATGTCTTACCTTTCCATCTCCTCGACTGGGGTCCTCGTCCTGAGGCATCCTCAGGTGCTGAGGAAGGCAGGGGAGGGGGAGAAGACAGTAAAATGTAAAGGACAGGGAGGGGGGAAAAGGCTCCAAGTAAATGTTGCCCTTAAGCACTGATCTAAGATCAGGTTATCCTACACAAATTCTAAGCTTAACCACAAGGGTGTTGCCAATGTAAAACTGATCTTAGATCAGTAACTAGGGGCAACATCATCCTTCTAGAGTAAAATGTTGGTATGCAATTATAATTTATAAGTACAGTCGTCTTATGCACATTGGATGCAACACAGTGCAAACGGTGCTGAACTGCAGTACAGTCCAAATTCGATGAACGATCCATTCAGAAGTACCAAATAGCACTCAATTCCCCATGTAGTGTACTACTTTTGGCCAGAAGCACATAGGGCACTAGAGGGAATAAGATGCCTTTGAAGATTTGCCCAAGGAGACACAAAACATCACAAGGTTTTGCAAGTCTTTCAAAGCAAGTTGGTATTCAAATCCAACCATTTATTAAGATCATTGTTGGGAGTTTGAAAGTTGATTGATTGATTTACCTACATCGATGGTCTGAAACATTCTTACCACCCCAATCACACCAGGAAACCCACTCACAGTACAACACTGCCACATTTGAGCACAGTGAGAGAACCTGTGAATTGCACTAAGCCTGGTTTCAAACCCATTTAAAACCCATTGGCTTTGTTCAAACGGTTGTTATTAGCCAGAAGAGCTAATTTAAACTAGCATGATGCAGCCCATTAGGTTTGTTAGACTAAGGCTGTGTGCATTAACATGATCTCTCAGAGAGAAGAATCATTATATGTCAATGATATTTACTTTATACTTTCAATATACTCCTATTTAAATACCTGTATGTTTGCTAAATTGTTCTTTAATCCTTTTTAAATGGATTCATTTGTATTCAACTAACTTGTCTGTTAAATTACGTCTCTAATAACATTTTGTGGTTTTAAGGATATGTTTTCTATTAGCTAAGATTAAGATAAGAGTGAATTAAGAATTAAGCTAAGAGTGAAACGTTTTAATAGTCTGTTTTAGGCATTGAAATCCATTGACATATAACATACAGGGATGGCCATGGAGTTAAGAGGAACTGGTGGGTCTGTCTGTCTACTGATGTTAGGACTGGAGCACTTTTTGAGTGTGTATAATGTGTGTGTGTGTGTGTGTGTGTGTGTGAAGCCAAGTTTCCACTGTGGGGAGATTGATTATTGTGGGGAGTGTGTGTGTGTGTGTGTGTGTGTGTGTGTGTGTGTGTGTGTGTGTGTGTGTGTGTGTGTGTGAGAGATTGTGTGCCTGCGTGTGTGTGTATGTGCGTGTGTGTGTGTGTGTGTGTGGCAGGGTGGTGAGATGGATGCCAGCTAAATGGAAAATAGAGCTCATAGAGCAGTCCTATCAACAGCAGATCTACAGGCTTTTACTGTACTCAGCATTACAAGGCTGAACAACAGAGTACAGTAGATCTGCAGGCTCTTACTGTACTCAGCATTACAAGGCTGAACAACAGAGTACAGCAAACTCTTTGACTCAAACTAATGGCTGCCCTCACACACTCACACACTGCATTTATGATACTACGCCAACAATGTGTGTGTGTGTGTGTGTGTATGTGCATGCTTTTGGGGCACAAATCAATGGTAAAAGTATTTCTGAAAGGCAGAAAGTGCATTTCTTTGAGCTGAGTGTGAGGACATTAAACTATTTAAACCAGAGGTTCATTTTTGTAATTGCCACTAAGTCATGGTGTGTCTACTGTATGTCCAAAGTCTAGAGCTCCTCAATGAACTTCTGCCAGAGTGCTCCACTCACAACACAGACCTACAACCCAACCAGGCTCCTCCCTCCCGGCATTGTCCAATCACAAAGCTGCAGCACTCATCTAGCCCCGCCTCCTCTGTCTGGCATGGGTTGGGGTCAAATCCATTTCAATTCAGACAATTCAGCTAACGAATTCCAATTCTAGAATCAGAAAGTGCCATTGATATTCACTGACAATGACGATTGTTTTTCTCAATTCTGGAATTTGATTTTCAAATCACTTTCTGATGTGTCTGAATTGGAATGGAAGTGACTCCAACCCTTCTGTCTGTTTACTTACAGTTCTCCCAGGCAGACCCGGCTGCCCTGGTACCCCGTCGTTGCCAGGGTTACCCTGAAAGAAGGAACTGAGGTTCAACTGGTTTTAGCCTATCACAGGCTTGCCACATCCCTCACCACCAATGGTCAGGGGGGGGTCACAGGTTTGAGGTTGTAGGAACAACCAATCACCTGTGTTATCCCACTGCTGGTTTGTGTTCAGACTCTTTTGGTTCCGTTGTCTATTATTTATTTTTTTACTATTTAAATTAATTTAAATAGTTTTATTCATGTTTGGTTTAAATAGTTTGATTATTTTGTCTATTTTTTTTTTTTTGATAAACACAAAACCAGATTAAATACCATGCAGGGCTCACTGTGCAAGAGGCAAACAATATATACTTTTTAATTGCTTTGATTTCAACATGATATCTGTGTGCACATTTGATTTATGCACACAAAGTTGTTCAGTGCTTGATGCACACATATTCAGACAAATCCATCTATTTTCTTTCACAGTGAACTCAGCCTGGTCTTTAACAACCAATATTACATTGTTGTTTCCCCTTAACCTGGTTTACATGTGTACACTGTTGTTGAGAATTAGTTAGGATTTAACATTTCCCACAACATCTGAGCAAATATTCTCCTAACACTTATTTGAAGGTTTTCTAATTTATAATAATTGTACTAATGCTTAATTATTTATAAGGAGTTTGTAACCAAACCTTCAAATGAAGTGTCATCAATATTCCCAACAATCCCAATGTATCATATTTTGATGGTAATACTCAACATTCCCAAAGTTTCCCACAAGAGTTAGTGAATGTTTAAAGCAGTGCTATGATTTAACAAAGACTTCCATTAATACATATCTATATTTACAGACCACAAGGTTAACAATAGCATAGAGCTTCATTACATGAATACGGTTGACTTTAAATGTTATTGTATTTATGCAATAGTTCTTTATGTACTTGCACATTTACTTTTACTATTGTGTAACATGTTTACATTATAAATTTAAGATTAATAAAATATTTTGCTATTTTAATTCGGTATTCATTTGCATTTTGAGTTGCATTAGCCATGTCCCCAAGAGTGAGAGAGAAGAGTGAGAGAGATAGAACAGCCAAGATACATTCATGTTGATGGATGACATTAGAGAGATAAAGCTGTATAGAGATAGAGGTTTGGAAGGAGTACCTGTACCCCTTGCCTGTGTGTTGTAACGGGTTAATTGAATTACATTCAATACAATTCAATAGGACGTGACTCCACCACCCTGCTCCCCCTCTCTCCTACCTGGGGTCCTGTGATGCCGATGAAACCTTGTGGCCCAGGAGGACCAGGAGGACCTGGTGGTCCCGGAGGTCCCTGGAACACATAGACCCACAAACACACAAAGACACACACACAAACACATCCAGTGACTGAGCGAACCACACAACATTGACAGGCAACATTTGTCGCCTAATTGTTCCAACAACAAACACATACTCAATTGATATTCAGTCAAATGGCACAAATGAAAACCAAGAGGTAGACATGGCTAGTAGATGACAGAAAGATCAGACCTGCCACGTATTTCCTCCCAGAGTTCCTGGGGCTCCCTGCAAGGTAAGAGTAGTCAAATTCAGAGCACATCATCAGCAGATCATACAGTATGTGTTCCTTAACAAATACTGACACACTGCAGTGAGAAAATAATCCTGCAGATGACCTCAAAACCAGTTAAAAGGGAGCCGAGTGTGTGTGTATGTGTGAGTGTGTTCCCTGCAGAGCGATAATAAACCCCCCCCGGACAGATAACTACCCTGAAGTTGAACTGGAAACAAGTTTTAGATGACTACATTGAGGCATGTGTGTGTATGCTTGGATCTGTGTGTGTCTGTGTGTGCATGTTGACCTAGCCATACTCACCGGTCCTCCTGTTCCTGCGTATGGAGGGCTGATACAGTTACAGTCTCCAGGTTCACCCTGAAAAACACCCAGAAAACATAGACCTCATAGATCACACAGAGAAGCTGTGAAATAATCAGTGGCGTGTACTCATGGCTCTCAAGGGAAGCCAGGCTTCCCCAACAAATTGACCAAGAAAGTCAACGTATAAAAATGATGTGTCTTTCATCTCTCTGTGTTTCCCATGAAAGGAAGTTAGGCTAGCAAGCAAGCATTTTAGCCAGGTAGCCTAGTATAACAAAAACTAAAAGTGTGTACTGCATGACAGTCATAGACTGGTTCGGCAACATGAAAGAGGAGGATGGCATTGGCGTTTCTCTACAAGTAGCGTGAGTCAACATGTTTTTTCTACACACACACACACACACACACACACACACACACACACACACACACACACACACACACACACACACACACACACACACACACATAACTCTTAGCTTGTTCTGAGTTTATCTAACATGGACAGTCACATCATATTTAGCTTACGTTGAATGGACTAAATTGTCTTTGGTATCTTTTAGTTGTCACTGTATTAGATTAAGGATAGGCAATTTGATGATGTTGAAATGTTGAATTTGAAATGGTCGAGGCAGCTCCTGTTTTCTTTGTGACTTCCGCTATCTCTCCGTGGTTCTAAATCAATAGTTGTTAAGTAGTCCGAAAATGTCTGAAACACTAACTTGCTTGACCATGCTGTAGGTCATGTAACTGTTTGTTACATGCAATATGTTTTGTGGGCTTCACCGGACAGAGGTTGCTCTCCAGTTTTGTGATGAAACAAAGGTGTAGTTTAATTTATTCTGCCACTGTGTCATCTTACTGTCTTGGCCTTAGCCTATATATAACGGTGTCAAGACATATGAACTAACAGGTTATAGAGCAAACAACGCAATTATCAAAAGACATTATATTAAAGTTAGTGATAGGAGCTGAAGCTATTAAAATACATCTCAGCATTCGGACTGCATTCTCTCTCTCCAACCCTCTCCCCGACCGTCTGGTATAGTAGTCCTAGTCCCAGTCAGTGGGTCTGACGGTAGCACTAATTAATAGTCCTAGTCCCATTTAGTGGGTCTGATGGTAGCACTAATTAATAGTCCTAGTCCCATTTAGTGGGTCTGATGGTAGCACTAATTAACATTTTGGTTTTCAACATTTTGCATACGCTCTTACTCAGAGAGACTTACAGTAGTGAGTGCATACATATTCGTACTGTTCCCTCATTGGAATCGAACCCACAACCATGGCATTGCAAGCGCCATGCTCTACCAATTGAGCCACACGGGACTAATTGCAATTAACAGTCCTAGTCCTGTTCAGTTGGTCTGATGGAAGCACTAATTGATAGTCCTAGTCCTGTTCAGTGGGTCTGATGGTAGCACTAATTGATAGTCCTAGTCCTGTTAAGTGGGTCTGATGGTAGCACTAATTGATAGTCCTAGTTCTGTTCAGTGGGTCTGATGGTAGCACTAATTGATAGTCCTAGTTCTGTTCTCAAAGCTCCTTTACTTCCCCACACACTTGTCACCTCCTCTACTACTCTGTCTGTGCCCTGAGGGTGTGTGTGTGTGTGTGTGTGTGTGAGCATCTGCCTATGTGTGTTTGTGTGTTTGTGTGTGTGCTGTTGAAGCATCCCCAGTGATTACCATCTGTTACCCCCTTCCTCCAAACCTCTTAACACCTCTTCATCTCCACAAACGCTAGGCTTACCTTGTCCCCCTTGGCTCCATCAGTTCCCTGCAAGACAGAACACACACACACACGCACACGCACACACACGCACACACACACGCACACACACACACACACACACACACACACACACACACACACACACACACACACAAACACACAGTTATTGTGGCCTTGTCATTGCAGACGATAAAGCTCGCAAGGAAGGGAGTCGGGACCAGAGAGGGGCGACAGGAGACACTGCGGCTCTGTTATGGATTGAGGCGACCTTCATTAGCTATTAGACAAAATATAATCACCTCCAAACTTAATTCCAACTTTAAAAACACTGACTCTGTGTCAGTAGAAACTACTGATCTTAGCTCACACACTAATGCACAGTAGTATGAAAGGCATACAATTCCCACTGACTATACAATTCCAATACTATGTGACCGTGTTGTGTTTTCAATGTGACGCCACTCACATCTCTTCCATCTGCTCCTGGGATTCCATTGGATCCTCCTTTGCCGTCTTTACCCTGGGTTGGGAATGGGACGGAGACAGCAATCACTCAATGACTTTGACTGGAGTTAATACACAAATATATGCACACACACACACGAACACACACACGAACACAGACACACACGAACACACACACGAACACACACACGAACACAGACACACATGAACACACACACGAACACAGACACACACACGCACGAACACAGACACACACACACACACACACACACACACACACACACACACACACACACACACACACACACACACACACACACACACACACACACACACACACACACACACACACAAACAAACTCCCCAGCCCCACAACACACACATAAACCACCCTCCTGCACCATCCAAGGACAAGACCAGTCAGAACAGAATGAGGGAAACAGAAAAGTGTTCTTTCCAATGTTCCACTGAGAACTTCTAAATGTGACTTTATCTCTTGTTCTGTGACCTGCTGCTCTCTCTAATGAGGTTTCAATGCAGGTGTTGTGGTTCCATTTATTTTTATTTTATATTTATTTTTTATTTCTCCTTTATTTAACCAGGTAGGTCAGTTGAGAACAAGTTCTCATTTGCAACTGCGACCTGGCCAAGACAAAGCAAGGCAGTGCGACAAAAAACAACACAGAGTTACATCTCTTACCGGAGGTCCTGTAACGCCTACACCCATGGGCCCCTGTGGCCCTGGAGGCCCCTCCTCTCCTTTAGGACCCTGTGAACAGCAAATACATAAGAATGAGAACTTTGTGTGGCTGTGTGTGTGAGTGTGAATGTGTGTGTGAGTGTGAGTGTGTATGTGTGTGAGTGTGTGTTTATGTGGTCTAAGACACTGCATCTCAGGCGTCATTACAGACAACCTGGTTCAAATCCAGACTGTATCACAACCGGCCGTGATTGGCCGGTGTAGGCCGTCATTGTAAATAAGAATTTGTTCTTAACTGACTTGCCTAGTTAAATTAATGACTTTATTTTAATTTATTTAACCTTTATTTAACTAGGTACATCAGTTAAAAACAAATTCTTATTTAAAATGACGGACTAACCTTTACATAAAGGTTAAATAAAAAACGAATATGTGTGTATGTGTGCTACCCTGGTCTGTGTCTGTGTGTGTTTATGTGTTAATGCACGTATAATACTGCCCTACTAAGCAAAAAGGAAGTAACTGCTCAAAGCGTGGAACTGAGACATTTTTTTCATTTAGCTTGGTTTCACAGTAACTTTATGCAGTTACTGCTAACATTATCCCCATTTTCTCCAAAACACAATACAATAGAGGCAGGATACTTGTCCACGTGATTAAGCATGTATTTAATGTAGCAAAATTGACATGAACTCATTTTTGACCAAATGAGCAGCTACTGCCTTTTTGCTTGGTAGGGCAGAATATGTGTGTGTGTGTGTGTGTGTGTGTGTGTATACCATGTCCCCAGCAGGCCCAATAGGTCCAGTAAGTCCTCTAATTCCCTGAGGACCCTGTAGAGGAGCAGCATGATGAAGATTAACATGATAGAAAGAGACTATAAAGACCATTATACAGTACATACTAGAGGCTATCATATTTAATATGCATTTCATCATTATTTGATCTAATATTTTTATGACTTACTGCCACCCCTGGTAGGCCCCTGGGTCCTTCTTCTCCCTGAAAATAGGAGAGAGAGAGAGAGAGAGAGAGAGAGAGAGAGAGAGAGAGAGAGAGAGAGAGAGAGAGAGAGAGAGGGGGGTTTGAAGAGATGGGTGGTGAGTTGAGCTCAGAGATGGCAGAACAGAACCTTCAAGTCTGGTTATTGTCTTTCTCATTCCCATCACACATGTTGATGCAGACTGTTAGCATGTTGATGCAGACTGTTAGCATGTTGATGCAGACTGTTAGCATTTTGATGCAGACTGTTGGCATGTTGATGCAGACTGTTGCCATGTTGATGCAGACTGTTAGCATGTTGATGCAGACTGTTGCCATGTTGATGCAGAATGTTAGCATGTTGATGCAGACTGTTAGCATGTTGATGTAGACTGTTAGCATGTTAATGCAGACTTTTGGCATGTTGATGCAGACTGTTGCCATGTTGATGCAGACTCTTAGCATGTTGATGCAGACTGTTGGCATGTTGATGCAGACTGTTGGCATGTTGATGCAGACTGTTGGCATATTGATGCAGACTGTTAGCATGTTGATGCAGACTGTTGCCATATTGATGCAGAATGTTAGCATGTTGATGCAGACTGTTAGCATGTTGATGCAGACTGTTAGCATGTTGATCCAGAAGGAATGTAAACATGTTGATCCAGAAGGAATGTAAACACATTGATCCAGAAGGAATGTTAGCATGTTGATCCAGAAGGAATGTTAGCATGTTGATCCAGAGGGAATGTTAGAATGTTGATCCAGAAATAATTCCAGACTAAATCCCAGGATAGGAGAGAGAATGGACCAGGGTAATTCATGGATGAAAGATTTCCAGCCAAAAGATGTGAGTCTGATACCTCTACTAAACCAGATGGGGATGATTGTGTCTGAATTACTTTCCCACAAAACCCTGACATCTATTTTGAACAGTTGGATAGTGAGTACCCACTGGGCACAGACGTCAGTTCAACGTCTAGTTTTGATTTACATTTGGTTGAGTTGTCAACTAATGTGAATTCAACAAAACATTTCCCCATGTTGTTGGATTTAGGTTAAAAGTATGAAATTTATATATGAAAAAAATATGAAATTCCCTTAGGTTAATAAAAAACATCCAATCAGTTTTCCACTTTGATTCCACGTCATTACAATGATTTTGTTGTTGTTGAAATGACGTGAAAACAACATTGATTCAAACAGTTTTTGCCCAGTGGGTATGTGGGTAATATAAAATGTAAGTATGGGAAAGATTGTCACACCTGACCTAGATGATACAAAGAAAATCTTACCTGATGTCCTGGGATGCCCACTCCTTCAACTCCTGGGTCACCCTACCGGGGGAAGCACAGACACACACACTGAGTCAGCACAGACACACACACTGAGTCAGCACAGACACACACACTGAGTCAGCCACTAGTGAAACTCACACCAACCCTTACACGTGTTTATGCCAAATGATCATACTGTACGTGTTTATGCCAAATAATTATACTGTACGTGTTTATGCCAAAAGATCATACTGTACCTGGCTTCCTTTTGGTCCTACAGGCCCTTGGAAACCAGGAAGACCGGGTTTGCCCTGGTCGATGGAGAGATAGAAAGACAGGATAGAGAAGGAAAAGAAAGAAGGGATGGCGTTTTAGCATCTGTATGTGTAGAGTTAAAACAGTACACCTCAAAGGCCAGTCCTGCTGCAGACTTACATGTTTCCCTGCTTTCCCCTCTCCTGGGGGTCCGGGGTTGCCCCTCTCTCCCTTGGCTCCCTGCACCCCTCCTACACCCACCTGCCCCCCAGAGACAGGCGCACAGCTCTCACACGCATCTCCCTGGTGATAAGTACAACACAACAACAGTTAATAAGAGAGACAGTCTGGGTTGGTTGGTTGGTTGGTTGGTTGGTTGGTTGGTTGGTTGGTTGGTTGGGTGGGTGGGTGGGTTCGGGTGGGTGGGTTTTGGGTTTGGGTAGGTAGGTAGGTAGGTAGGTAGGTAGGTAGGTAGGTAGGTAGGTAGGTAGGTAGGTAGGTAGGTAGGTAGGTAGGTAGGTAGGTAGGTAGGTAGGTAGGTAGGTAGGTAGGTAGGTAGGTAGGTAGGTAGGTAGGTAGGTAGGTAGGTAGGTAGGTAGGTAGGTAGGTAGGTAGGTAGGTAGGTAGGTAGGTAGGTAGGTAGGTAGGTAGGTAGGTAGGTAGGTAGGTAGGTAGGTAGAGAGTGAGTTAGATAGATAGATAGATAGATAGATAGATAGATAGATAGATAGATAGATAGATAGATAGATAGATAGATAGATAGATAGATAGATAGATAGATAGATAGATAGATAGATAGATAGATAGATAGATAGATAGATAGATAGATAGATAGATAGATAGATAATGGAAACGTCTAGGAGCAACAACAGTTCAGCCATAAAGTGTTAGGCCACACAAGCTCAAAGAACGGGACCACAGAGTGCTGAAGCACATAGCATGTAAAAATCGTCTTTCCTCGGTTGCAACACTCACTACCGAGTTCCACACTGGAAGCAACGTCAGCACATGAACTGTTCGAAGGAGGAATAATGGTCTGGGGCTGTTTTTCATGGTTCGGGCTAGACCCCTTAGTTCCAGTGAAGGGAAATCTTAACGCTACAGCATACAATGACATTCTAGACGATTCTGTGCTTCCAACTTTGTGGCAACAGTTTGGGGAAGGCCCTTTCCTGTTTCAGCATGACAATGCCCCCGTTCACAAAGAGAGGTCAATACAGAAATGGTTTGTCGAGATCGATGTGGAAGAACTTGACTGGCCTGCACAGAGCCCTGACCTCAACCTCATCGAAAACCTTTGGGATGAATTGGAACGCTGACTGCGAGCCAACATCACTGCCTGGTTGTTAAAGCAGCAAAGGGGGGACCAACTCCATATTAATACCCATGATTTTGGAATGTTTGATGAGCAGCTGTCCACATACTTTTGGTCATGTAGTGTACATAGATAGATAGTTAGTTAATTAGGTAATTAGTTAGAAAGATAGTTAGTTAAATAGACAGTTAGTTAGATAGTTATTTAGAAAATTATTTAGTCAGTTAATCAGTTAGATAGTTAGTTAGATCATTAGATCATTAGATAGTTAGTTCATCTGCTAGACAGGATACTGAAGACATTAATTAAACATACTTTTATAGCATCATCTTTAATACGCTTATGCGATCTTGGATTCAAAATGTATAGAGGCATAAGGATACGTTATAAAATACTTGGACAGATAAGGGAGATGGACAGATAAACAGCTAGACGGCCAACCAGCCAGCCAGCCAGCCAGTCGGGCTGACTCATTGACTGGTTGGTGGGTGTTCCATACCTTCTCTCCCTTCAGTCCAGTTAGTCCATCCCGACCAGGCTCTCCAGGCAGGCCCTGGGTACCATGGGTTCCAGCCAATCCTTGGTCTCCCTGCTCACCCTGGTCTCCCTAGCAACAGAGACACATGCATTGTAATCAATAACATGGATCTGGTCTGTGACTCGTACTTGTGCATTCATAAATAAAGATAATATAAATATAGTTCAGGAATCATTCAAGCCATGTCTATGAATGAAGACTAATTATGAATAAACTTAATCTGGGTTTGTGATACCAGATTCCTGCATTGTATTGTAACTGCCAGTCTTAGTTCAGGTAACATCAATGTGTGCTACAGATTCAAGGTTACTTAAGGGCGTCTGACTGATTCCTCAGAATCCTCAGATGACCAACATTTATTTAAGGTGGACTGATTTTCCAGTGGACTTCCAAGTGTATAGGGCCTACGGTTATTTAAGTTGGACCAAGCCCTCTGGTGACCTAAAGTTAATTTATGGTAGACTCATTTGTGTATGGACCGGAGGCTTTACTAGGTTTTCCTAATGACATTGCCTGATTTAAGGTGGTCTGAGGACCCCAGAGACATGAGTTATTCTAATGTAGTCTGATTTCTCTGTCGTTTTAGGGCTATCTGCTCATTTAAGGAGGACTAAAGTATGTGGTGATGTTAGATGATTTAAGGCGGTCTGGTCTGCTTCTTCCCTGGGGCAACAGGCTATATTCAAAATAGACTAATTTCCTTGGGTTATTCAATGGGTTATTTAAGGCAGACTGATTTTTCTGTGGACATTAGGTTAACTAAGGTACTGACTTCCCAAGGGACATAATTTAAGTCAATGTGATTGGATTTCTCTGCAGGCAACAAGGCTATTTAAGGTGGACTGAATTCCCCAGAGGCTTTGTCAAATATCCTGGCACTAGCTGAGAATGAATACATTACTATCCCTTCGCAATATTTTAATTCTATTCAGAGACTTTTACAAAGAAAACCCTGTAATGAAGAACGTACCTTCTTTCCCCTTAGACCATCAAGACCTGGCACACCCTGTGCAAAGAGACAAGAAAAGCCAGAGAGTTAGAGTGATACACAACTATAAGGGTATGCACACACACACACACACACACACGCACACACACACACACACACACACGCACATGCACGCACACACAGACACCTGTACAGGCCTCTACCCATTCAGATATACTGTAAACCCCTGTTGACACAGTGCTAACCTCTGAGGCCCATGTAATTAAGCTGTGAGACACAGTAGCTTACCATTTAATTGAGATTTATAGTTAACCTTGGCGTATCCTGTGGTAGGTGGGGGATTACCTGCATATGCCATGATTGAGGTCAGTTTGGTGTTTTAATGGGTTTGACAGATGCATGTGTATGTTGTTGGCTTAGTCATGTTAAACAAGCATGGTCAAACTAATGCAAACCAGGTTGACAAAGTAGCCAGAGTTCTCATAGCCCTCTTCTCTTCAGGTAGAGGGGTCTCACCTGTTTGCCGTCCGCGCCCCCTCCTGGAGGCCCGGCAGGCCCTGGAGGGCCAGGTTCACCCGGTAGCATCTTGACGAAGGACGTCCCACTGCCCACCTCAGAGGGAGAAGACTGGCACACCCTACATGATGCACCCTGGGGTAGAGGGGAGAAACACTGGACTGTTGGCAAAAGACACACACTCACACACACACACACACAAACGTATAGACATACTTTCATGTGTGTGTACGCACACAAACTAACACACACTTCACCTTCTCTCCTTTAGGGCCTGGAGTTCCCAAACCAGGAATCCCTGGATCTCCCTGTCAAAAAAATCACATTACATGACATACCATAATATAACACAACATAACACAACACATAATACTAAAACACAACATAACACAACACATCATACCAAAACACAACAGAACACAACGCATCATACCAAAACACAACATAACACAACACATCATACCAAAACACAACAGAACACAACGCATCATACCAAAACACAACATAACACAACACATCATACCAAAACAGAGCAGAACACAACGCATCATACCAAAGCACAACATAACACAACACATCATACCAAAACAGAGCAGAACACAACGCATCATACCAAAACACAACATAACACAACACATCATACCAAAACAGAGCAGAACACAACACATCATACCAAAACACAACATAACACAACACATCATACCAAAACACAACATGACATGATGACATCACCTAGTATTAGATGTAGAGTATGTTAGCTCCACCCTCTCACCTTTATCCCCTTCAGTCCATCCTTACCACTAGGTCCTCTGGGTCCAGCTTTGCCCTAACAGATACATATAGTGCCTTCAGAAAGTATTCACATCCATTGACTTTTTCCACATTTTCTTGTGTTACAGCCTGAATTTAAAATGGATTAAATTGAGATTTTGTGTCACTGGCCTACACACACTAATCAATAATGTAAAAGTGGAATTATTATAATTGTTATATATCTTTTTATAAATTAATAAAAAATTAAAATCTATCTGAGTCATTACGTACTCTTATGGCAAGCCTAAATAAGGTAACTTTGGATGGTGTATCAACACACCCAGGTTACTCAGTTGCCGGAGAGGAAAGAAAACGCTCAGGGTTTTCACGATGAGGCCAATTGTGACTTTAAAACAGTCACAGAGATGAATGGCTGTGATAGGAGAACACTGAGGATTGATCAACAACACTGTAGTTACCCCACAATACTAACCTAATTGACAGAATGAAAAGAAGGAGAAGCCTGTAGAGAATAAAAACGTTATGTCCTGAATACAGTGTTACAATGGGTTTGGGGCAAATCCAACACAACACATCACTGAGTACCACTCTTCATATTTTCTAAGCATAGTGGTGGCTGCATCTTATTTTCGGTATGTTTGTCATCGGCAAGGACAAGGGAGTCTTTAAAAAAACAAGAACAGAATAGAGCTAAGCACAGGCAAAATCCTAGAGGAAAAGCTGGTTCATTCTGCTTTCCAACAGACACTGGGAGACAAATTCACCTTTCAGTAGGACAGTAACCTAAAACACAAGGCCAAATATACACTGGCGTTGCTTACCAAGATGACAAAGTGGCCTGTTACAGTTTTGACTTAAATAGCCTTGAAAATCTATGGCAAGACTTTAAAATGGCTGTCTAGCAATTATCAAGATCCAACTTGACAGAGCTTGGAGAATTATAAAAACAATCATGTGCAAATATTGCACAAAGAAAGACTCATAGCTGTAATCACTGCCAAAGGTCATTCTAACATGTATTGACTGAGGGGTTGAATACTTTTGTAATGAAGATATATACGTGTTTTATTTTTCATACAATTTTTACAAATGTTCAAATTTTTCTTCCACATTACAGAGCATTTTGTTTACATCGTTAACAAAAAAAAGACAATTAAATCCATTTTAATCCCACTTTGTAATACACAGAAAACAATTAAAAATAAAGGGGTGTGAATACTTTCTGAAGGCATTGTAGTTACAGTGCATTTCATCACTTTGTCTCCAAAGAGCCTTACAACTGCCAACTGAAATCATTCCTAATGTCTCCAAAGAGCCTTAAAACAGTCAACTGTAATCATCCCTTTGTCTCCAAAGAGCCTTACAACTGCCCACTGAAATCATCCCTTTGTCTCCAAAGAGCCTTACAACAAATCATTTTTACACCTGTAAAATCATATCCAACAATAATATCAAGGGCCTAGAAATCCAGGGCTTCAAAACAAAGGTGTCATTGTACGCTGATGATTAATGTTTTCTTTTAAATCCACAATGTGGATCCCTCCACAGCCTCATAGATGATGTAAATTCGTTTTATAACCTTTCTGGATTACAACCAAATTAAGATAAGTGTACTATATTACATATTGGATCACTAAAAAAATGCATCCTTTACATTACCGTTTAGTTGACCAATAAAATGGTTTGACGGGGAAGTGGACATTCTTGGTATTCATATCCCGAAAGAAAGAAAAGATCTCACTACAATACATTTTAATAGGAAGCAAAAATAGATAAGATCTTGCTACTGTGGAAAGGAAAATAACTGTCTATTTGAGGAAAAATCACCCTGATTCACTTTTGAGTCATATCCCAGTTTACCTATTTGCATGGCACATTGTTTATGAACTGATTCAAAACTTATAGTTTTTAAATTTAAATTATTATACAAAATTATTGCAACCAATAGAATGTTATAAATATGGGGGATAAAACCATCCCAGCTCTGCAGATTTTGCTGCGAAGAGAAAGAATCATTAGATCATTTGTTTTGGTACTGTCCATATGTAGCTTGTTTTTGGTCGCAGATTCAGAAATGGATGAAGAATTGCAACATTTACCTGGAGCTAACTCTGCAAATAGCACTGCTGGGTGATTTAAAAAGTCATAGTCAATCGATCAATAATATAATAATACTTTTAGCAAACAAATGTATCTTTAATTTCCAATATGTAGAAACTATGAGAATAGAAAGGTTCAGAACTCTTGTGAAACATCACAGCACCATTGAAAAGATATATGGAAAATAGAATGGTGTTCAGAGATAGATAGGAGGGTTTGAGAGGAGGTGAAGGATGGTACTAAAAACAAACCAAAGATACATTTTGTCAAATGTACTGTGACTGTAAAATGTATATGCTGTAGTATGTATAAGCTGGAAGTAGAAGCCTAAGTGTTGTTGTCCATTAGTATACTCATATTAGGGGAGGGATGGTAGGGTTAGGGAAAAATACAACAATACAATATATTTGGTAGGGTTAGGTGAAAATAATAAAGGAAAATATATATATAATTTATGAATATATATATTTACCCAACTAATATGGGTGATTGGAAATGATGCAGACAATTACTTTAATGGAAGCCAATAAATAAAGTATCTATCTATCTATCTATCTATCTATCTATCTATCTATCTATCTATCTATCTATCTATCTATCTATCTATCTATCTATCTATCTATCTATCTATCTATCTATCTATCTATCTATCTATCTATCTATCTATCTATCTATCTATCTATCTATCTATCTATCTATCTATCTATCTATCTATCTATCTATCTATCTATCTATCTATCTATCTATCTATCTATCTATCTATCTATCTATCTATCTATCTATCTATCTATCTATCTATCTGCCTGCAATATTAAAGCTGATCTACCCCCAAAATATATTACAACATTTTTTTTAAAGAATGTATTTTATCATAACGGGTGACAACTATGGATATAAAGGATGTTGAAAAAAGTATGTCATAAAGAGTCGCTTAACATATGCATAAGATCTCTCACCGTTTTACCGTCAGCTCCTTTGCCACCAGCGTTACCCTGGAAACAAGAGAAACTAATGTCAACAGAACTGTCTTTTTAAACTAAATGTTCAGTCTTTTATCTTATGTATAAAATGCTTTTTTGGTACTATGTTACCTCAAATGTCCTGTGCCCTATTGAGTTCCCTACTCAGCACTAACCTTCTCTCCTCTCAGCCCTGCCAGGCCACTGACTCCAGGTTCCCCCTGAACAAGAGTTAACACAAATAACTTCCAGGTTAGAAACAGAAAAGGGAACAACACAGAAGGCACGCGCACGTGCATGCGCACACACACACACACACACACACACACACACACACACACACACACACACACACACACACACACACACACACACACACACACACACACACACACACACACACACACACACACACACACACAAACCTGTTCTCCCTTCTGTCCCAGCCCAGGTTTTCCTCTTTCTCCTTTGAGTGTCAGGGTTTGTTCCATGGCAACAAGGTTGGCAGCAGGTATTTCACTCAGGGTGGGGCACACAGCACATGCATCACCCTTTTCCCCTTTGACGCCATCCGACCCCGCATCTCCCTGCCAAGAATACAGACACATATTATCACAGGGAGACAGTTTAGTGATAACACCCACTAATAGGCATGTTTCCTTTGAGGTACATCGTCTAATGTGGTGTCCCTAACAGATCAGTTAGTCAACTATATCTAATGTGGTGTCCGTAACAGATCAGTTATTCAACTATATCTAATGTGGTGTCCGTAACAGATCAGTTGTTCAACTATATCTAATGTGGTGTCCCTAACAGATCAGTTAGTCAACTATATCTAATGTGGTGTCCCTAACAGATCAGTTATTCAACTATATCTAATGTGATGTCCGTAACAGATCAGTTGTTCAACTATATCTAATGTGGTGTCCCTAACAGATCAGTTGGTCAACTGTATATAATGTGGTATCCAAACAGATCAGCTAGTCATGAAGGGATATAGCCGAATATTATGATCAGCTATTTTATGTCACCCTTGTAGAATGTTAGCTCTGTAGAATATGACCATGTATAGTCTTGTAAGATCTACATTCGTTTGTGCCCTAATGTCGTGTACATGAATGTCTTGGATATCCCATACATGCAAGTCCCTTGGAAGTACGACAGGCCATCCTAGGGAACCAAAGAGGACCTGTACACTGTAGTATGTTATCATGTGTTATAAAAAATATTAAGTTTGCACATCGTGGCTGTAGTACACTATGTTCTACAGCACTTAGTCTTAAGCTAAGTGAACAATCACTATTTTGGGATGTAAGCACACTTTATATGAACTCGGATGTTAGCTGAGGGATCATCTGTGTTAAAATGTCCCCCCTTCTTAAGGCAAGGAACAGATGGTCAATGTATACATTGTAGTCATTGGAGCCTATTGTGATTAATATTTGTGTTCATGCACCAGGATGAAAAGGGAGAGCCTTCTCTATAAATACTGTGTTCAGCCAAAGGCTTGATGAATTGAATGCTTGGTATGCTCTTTTCCACGACCGGTCATTATTAAACACCTTGAATTTGGTTCGAAGTCTGTCATTTTTGTTCTCAATCTTCAATACTATCCTTTTATTAATTTCCGACAGTCAGCTATATCTAATGTGGTGTCCCTAACAGATCAGTTAGTCAACTAAATCTAATGTGGTGTCCCTAACAGATCAGTTAGCCAACTATATCTAATGTGGTGTCCCTAACAGATCAGTTAGTCAACTATATCTAATGTGGTGTCCCTAACCGATCAGTTAGTCAACTAAATCTAATGTGGTGTCCCTAACAGATCAGTTAGTCAACTATATCTATTGTGGTGTCCCTAACAGATCAGTTAGTCTAATGCAGTGTACCTAACAGATCAGTTAGTCAACTATATCTAATGTGGTGTCTGTAACAGATCAGTTAGTCAACTATATCTAATGTGGTGTCCCTAACAGATCAGTTAGTCAACTAAATCTAATGTGGTGTCCCTAACAGATCAGTTAGTCAACTATATCTATTGTGGTGTCCCTAACAGATCAGTTAGTCTAATGCAGTGTACCTAACAGATCAGTTAGTCTAATGTGCTGTCCATAACAGATCAGTTAGTCTAATGCGGTGTCCCTAACAGATCAGTTAGTCTAATGTGCTGTCCATAACATATCAGTTAGTCTAATGTGGTGTCCATAACATATCAGTTATTCAGTGTCCCTAACAGATTAGTTAGTCTAATGTGGTGTCCAATCTGGTGTGTATGCATCTGTATGTGTGTGGTGTGTGTGTGTGTGTGTGTCTGTGCACAAGTGAGTTAGTGACTGTATGTAACCCATTTCCACAGCACATGAATGAAACATGCGATATAAATCAACAGGTGGAACCTTCTCTCCTGCCTTCCCATCTGCTCCTTGAAGACCCTGATGAATAGAAAAGAGTAGAGGAGATAGAGGGAGGAGAGAAGAGGAGAGAAAGAGAGAAATAGAAGATGAGATTCTAAACATGCCTAGCTGTAAACTAACATTATTTTCTCATTAAAACTAAATTCCTTGATGACTATATCAAACATAAATGGCTATATGAACATTAGATGTGCTGTATATCTCACCCGGAGGCCAGGGTCTCCTATACCAGGAACCCCAGGCTCTCCTTTGGGCCCTCTCTTCCCGTGGAGGGCCACAGTGTTGCCCAGGTCTGAAGACAGGACGGGACACACCTCACACGGATCCCCCTGAGAGGGACAAAACCAAAGAGACACACACAGAACAGGATTGGCACTGATGCACAGAGCGATGGACAACGTCAACACAAACCTCACAGGATTGGCCCTGATGCACACAGAGATGGACAAACACATTCACAACCCATGCAGTATACCTCCTAACCCTAACCCTAACATACAAGCCAGAACACTGAGGATTAACTCACCTTATCTCCTTTACCACCACCAGGGCCCCTAGGACCCTGAAAATACAACAGCAATGCATTTTAGTAGAGCATGATAGTGAGGATGAGGTTTCAAATTACACACTGACTAGAATACAAAACAGTGGTCTGAACGCATCCTGTACTCACAGGATCTCCTGATTCTCCATCTATCCCTGGTGTCCCGGAATCCCCCTGGACAGGAAAAGAGTAACAGAACATAGCAACCATAACAACCATTGTAACATTCCAGAAATGTACAGAAGTCTTGTTGTGGGATGTTTTCTTATCAAACAATATAATCTGTATACAGTACTTCAATTTTCATGGATTTTCAAATTTAATTGGATTTGAATACATTTTCAGATATATTTTTACCTTGTCTCCCTTCGATCCAGGAGGTCCTCCAGGAGTGCCCTAGCAACCAAACACACCTCTATTAAAAAAGAGTGCTCCTTTTAACAGAGCCAAACAAAAACAGACGCAAACGGCATCTCCTCGAAGATGCTTCTTGGCTCTAGTCAAGGTTAACACATACAGCATCTCCTTGAAGATGCTTCTTGGCTTCAGTCAAGGGTAGCAAAAGTCCATATTAAGCCTCTCTTTGCTTGCCAAACATAGCCCCAACTTGCCCAGTGCATTAATCATCTGACAACTGGAGGATGAAGAGGACTGACTTCAAACCTGAGGATGGAAAAGATATAACAGAATTTCAGAGCAGAGATACTACTCACTGGCAGGCCTAGTTTTCCAATTCCTGGCAATCCTGGAAGTCCGGGTTTTCCCGGTTCTCCTGCTAGTCCCTCAGGCCCCACCTTTCCAGAGGTACCCTGGGAAAAAAAGCTCCTAGAGGTTAAAGTCAAATAGATGCCAAATTGGCATTAAACAGAAAATGGCAGTTCGATTTCGAGGGCCACTAAAAAGCATGTGTTTACATTACATGCACATAGAAAGGTACAGTGTCCAGTCCTGGCCAAAAGTTTTGAGAATGACACAAGTATTGGTCTCCACAAAGTTTGATGCCTCAGTGTTGATGATATCAATTTGCATATACTCCAGAATGTCATGAAGTCCCTCTTTGCCATGAAAATGAACTTAATCCCCCAAAAACATTTCCACTGCATTTCAGCCCTGCCACAAAAGGACCAGCTGCCATCATGTCAGTGATTGTCTCGTTAACACCGGTGAGAGTGTTGATGAGGACAAGGCTGGAGATCACTCTGTCATGCTGATTGAGTCAGAATAACAGACACAGGATTGGGGCACCACCAGTGCAGAGCTTGCTCAGGAATGGCATCAGGCAGGTGTGAGTGCATCTGCATGCACAGTGAGTCAAAGACCTTTGGAGGATGGCCTGGTGTCAAGAAGGGCAGCAAAGAAGCCACTTCTCTCCAGGAAAAACATCAGGGACAGACTGATATTCTGCAAAAGGTACAGGGATTGGACTGCTGAGGACTGGGGTACAGTCATTTTCTCTGATGAATCCCCTTTCCGATTGTTTGGGCCATCCGGAAAACATCTTGTCTGGAGAAGACAAGGTGAGCGCTACCATCAGTCCTGTGTCATGCCAACAGTAAATCATCCTCAGACCATTCATGTGTGGGGTTGCCATAAGGCAAAAGTGATAACTAAGTGGCTCGGGGAACAAAACATCGACATTTTGGGTCCATGGCCAGGAAACTCCCCAGACCTTAAACCACTTGTGGTCAATCCTCAAGAGGCGGGTGGACAAACAAAAACCCAAAACGTCTGACAAACTCCAAGCATTGATTATGCAAGAATGGTCTGCCATCAGTCAGGATGTGGCCCAGAAGTTAATTGACAGTATGCCAGGCCGGATTGCAGAGGTCTTGAAAAAGAAGGGTCAACACTACAAATATTGACTCTTTCCATAAACTGAATGTCATTGTCAATGAAAGCCTTTGACACTTATGGAATACTTGTAATTATACTTCAGTGTACCATAGTAACTACTGACATAAAGATCTAAGAATACTGAAGCAGCAAACTTTGTGGAGACCAATACTTGTGCCATTCTTAAAACTTTTGGCCACGACTGTACATACAAAGGAAGTACACATTGTTAAATACTACTACATTTAAAAAGACTAGCTACTCTGTTGAAAGAGTACCTTCTGTCCCTTGGGTCCCACCACACAGATGGATCCAGCCCGACCCTGCAGAGAGAGACACAGACCATCACTTAGCTCTTATTAAACAGTATGAAAACCTCTGCCTACAGGATATAGAAACCTGAGAGCACACTGTAATTCATCTTTATCGTCACACTTTAAAACCTTCCATGCGTATCCACGCTAGGCTGAATGAGATTGAAGGGTTTAAGTCAGCCTGAATCAGCCAGGTAGTGTGAGAGGAACACAGTCAATGAGGCACAATTGATTCTGCTGGCTTTGTTGCTCTAGTCTAATCTAGCAGACATTAGGAAGACAACACCCAGAGAGATGCCGGGCAGAGCAGAATAGATATCAGTACCAGTCTACAGTAATTCAGTATTCTACTAAACATCCTCTGTTATCCTGATAGGAGTATGTGGGAGTGTGTGGGAGTGTTTGTGTGTGTGTGTGTTCAAGCGTGAGTGTGTGTGTGCCTGTTCCTGCCAATTATAAGACAGACAGACACATGGTGTTTACGGTTTGCTAACTACTCAGCTTATCAACATAATAGGAATCCCATTATGGAATGCAGAAACAGGCTACATATTTTCATTTTTCATTTTCATTTTCAAAGCGATAAAGGTGATGATGATGATGATGATGGTAATGATAGTGATGATGTCATAGAGATAAGCAGCCACTCACATCCTTTCCAGGGGTTCCAGATAGTCCCTGGAGACCAATATCTCCCTTCTGTCCTTGATTTCCCTGAGAGAGAGAAGGGGGATGGAGAAATTAAGAAATGAGAAAAAGTCATAACCAGACACTGTGATACGGACAGACAGACAGACACACATATAGAATGTTAGACAGACAAACAGGACAGGCAGCCAGACAGACATAGAGTATATCAGACAGACAAGCCACATATTGAATGTCAGACAGACAGACAAATACCCACTCCAAATCGCATACCACCCCAACAGATCCACAGATGACGCAATCTCAATCACACTCCACACTGCCCTTTCCCACCTGGACAGAAGGAACACCTATGTGAGAATGCTGTTCATTGACTACAGCTCAGCATTCAACACCATAGTGCCCACAAAACTCATCACTAAGCTAAGGACCTTCCTGACAGGCCGCCCCTAGGTGGTACGCTGATCCTCAACACTGGGGCCCCTCAGGGGTGTGTGCTCAGTCCCCTCCTGTGCTCCCTGTTCACCCACGACTGCACGGAAAAACACGACTCCAACACCCTCATTAAGTTTGCTGACGACACAACAGTGGGAGGCCTGATCACCGACAACGATGAGAAAGCCTATAGGGAGGAGGTCAGAGTGCCAGGACAACAACCTCTATCTCAACGTGAGCAAGACAAAGGAGATGAATGTGACCTACTGGAAAAGGAGGGCCGAACACGCCCCCATTCACGTCGACGAGGCTGTAGTGGAGCAGATCGAGAGTTTTCAAGATCATTGGTGTCCACATCACCAACAAACTATCATGGTCCAAACACACCAAGTAAGTTGGGAAGAGGGCACAACAACACCTTTTCCCCCTCAGGAGACTGAAAAGATTTGTCATGGGTCCCCAGATCCTCAAAAAGTTCTACAGCTGCACAATCGAGAGCATCCTGACCGGCAGGCGCAACAGAGGGTAGTGCGTACGGCCCAATAAATCACTGGGGCCAAGCTTCCTGCCATCCAGGACCTATATACTAGGTGGTGTCAGAGGAAGGCCCAAAAAATTGAGAAAAATTGAGAAAAAAGACTCCAGTCACCCAAGTCAAAGACTGTTCTCACTGCTACCGCACGGCAAGCGGTACCGGAGGGCCAAGTCTAGGTCCAAAAGGTTCCTTAACAGGTCTACCCCAAGCCATAAGCCATAACAATGTACAATTAATTGCACATTGACTCGGTACCGGGACCCCCTGTATATAGGCTCGTTATTGTTATGTAATCTTATATTACATAACATATATTTTATTTTTTACTTTAGTTTATTTAGCAATTCTTTTCTTAACTCTATTTCTTGAACTGCATTGTTGGTTAAGGGCTTGAAAGTAAGCATTTCACGGTAATACCTGTTGTATTCGGCGCATGAGACAAATGACAAACTTGATTTGACAGACTGACAGACCGGACAGACAGACAGATACACGTATAGATTGTCAGACAGACAGACAGACAGACAGACAGACAGGACAGTCAGACAGGCCAGCCAGCCAGCCAGCCAGCCAGCCAGCAAGACAGACAGACAGGACAGCCAGTTGTTTACCAGACATACCTTGTGTCCGACAGCTTCTCCCCAGTTAGCGGGCAGCACCTGCAGAGAGAGAGAGAATGAGGACCAGAATGAGACCAGGCAGATTGATGTGCAGCAGTAATATTGAGACCTCACCTCTACGGTGGAGCACACTAAATAACACATCGACCACACACACTCACAGACATCACCCCATAGTCCAGAACGATTGCCCCAAACCTGTACCCCTCTCTCTCTCTCTCTCTCTCTCTCTCACAAACACACACACAGGCGTAAAGACTCTGCAAATGAATACTCTGTCTTAATGTACCCCAATCTGAACTACACTGAACTGAAGAGCCCAAACACAATAGTTGATACCCCAGGAAGAGATACCCCAGGAAGATATGCTCACCGACTCGCCTTTCTCCCCCTTCTGTCCCATGCGTCCCTCTTTGCACTGAGAAACATACAAATGAGACACACACACACACACACACACACACACACACACACACACACACACACACACACACACACACACACACACACACACACACAAATAATTTATACCAGTAATCTCCTAGTTCCTAGATGAGGAAAGGGGAGGTATGTTCAAGTCTACTGGCCAATTAGTTCATTTAGTGATTCAAACTTCTGTTGTATTGCATTAGCATTCTAAATACAGAGCTAATGACAGGGTAACGGGGGCACACTCAGACAGACAGACAGACAGACAGACAGACAGACAGACAGACAGACAGACAGACAGACAGACAGACAGACAGACAGACAGACAGACAGACAGACAGACAGACAGACAGACAGGAAGAGCAATGGGTGTGCAACTCATGCTAAAACTCTCAAATTATGCAAAATCATTATCCTTAATAATATCCTGTTCAACCCAGAGTTCCAACCATGTATCTCAGGTTGGTGAACCCACAAGTTGCTGCATGGCTGCATATAGAATGTCAGAGCTGGTTATTCAATCTATATGCTTCTATGATGAGTAAGCTGAAGAGTAATGCAGTCTTTTACATGGACAAGCCACTTACTGTACCAGATCCAGATTCACTGCAGTCTGAACCCTAGGAGAGAGAGATGAAGAGAGAGAGAGAGAGAGAGAGAGAAAGAGAGAGAGAAAGAGAAAGAGAAAAAGAAAGAGAAAGAGAAAGAGAGAGGACGGAATAGAGAGAGAGAAAGAAAGAGAAAGAGGGAAATGAGAGAGAGAGGAAAAGTGAAAAGAGAGAGAGACAGAGAGCGAGAGAGAGAGAGAGAGATGAACAGAGAGGGGGGAGCGAGACAAAGACTGGTGATAAGTTTGCTGAACTCATTATGTATGGCACTAAATCACAAAATCAATGCAGATTAAAATGTATATTTGGAAAGTTTAAATAATTAGAATTTTGCTAATGAGACAGTGATTTCAATATTTATGTACGTGTGTGATGATGATGCTGATAAGATTCAGTGTGTGTATGTACAGTATATGTGTATATTTGGGGGGTGGGGTGATCAGTGAGCATGTGTGTGTATGTGTGTACATGTATGTGTATGTGTGCGTGTGTGTGTCTCAGCGTGTCTGGACAACACAGGTGATTATGTCACACATTCCAACACGATTAGTCTGAGTACACACTCCTACGGCCACATCCTCACTGCTGCTCCATGTGTGTGTGTGTGTGTTCAGTATTTTGATATGTTTGTGTGTGTATTTGCAGTATGTGTGTGTGTTCCTATCTCACCCGGTCTCCCTTCTCTCCCTTCATTCCATGCTGTCCAGTGTGTCCAACTGAGGCCAGCTGAAACAAACAAACCAACCAAACATGAACACTGGAAGTCTATTATTGCCTGGATATTACTCCACTTTACATTGTCTCATAATTAGCCAGAGGGACACTATAGGGCACTTTTACATTTGTGCTTCTATATACCTGAACAACTTTGCCTACATATTTATCCAATAAAACCACTTCATTATGTTTTATTGAAGTTCCTTCCACAGATATTTTACTTCTCATTTCAAATGACTTTTTCTGGTTGCTTGAGGACAATCTACTGTTTCACATTCCAGTAACTATTATTTTCCATGTGAAGGACATTTTATTGCAGTTTTAGGAGGTGTGATGGTGATATGTCTGTTCTGTTTGGTCCTCTGTTCAGTCTTTGTTCATGTGAATAGCAGTGAGACATGACTAGGGCCCTGTGTTTAGGTTAATCATGTCACATGACCTGGATTTTAACCTTTATTTGTAGCCTTTTCCAGAAATGAAAATTAGACCAAAAATGAAAGCAATTGACTGAGGGTGGTGCTGGACCATCTGACAGCTTTAATTAAAAGTTTATATCCAGGTCATGTGACATGATTGACCAAAACACATGACCCTAGACATGAGAGCTTCCATCTTACGTTTACTTACGTTTAGGTCGTCGTTGAGAAGAACACAGCCAGCACACTAGAAATACAGGGGGAATGGAGAAAGATAGAGAGAGGGAAGGAGAGAGAGAGAAAGAGAGTAAGGAAGGGAGAGAGAGAGAGAAATGTTAACATCACATTAGTTCATGGTGAGATACTCTCTAAGCAGAGACCTAGACCAGCTCCTTAGATGATTGAGAAAAGTGTTGCAACTAAAAATGCCCAAATTGATTTTGTAATGTACTGCGTCGATAAAGCCAAGTGACTTAAAAAATGTCTAAGTCAGGTTGTCTCTTTAGATGAAGTTGCTTTTGATAGCCTGCCGTGATGAGCCCTCAGAGAATAGGCTAAAAGCAGCGGAGGCCAAATTCAAAACTATTGGCCCAACTAGAAGGGCCAATTGTAGTCAAACCAAGTCAAGCACATCCACATCCAGTATAATAATTAGGATGCAGTTTCTCTAATGACCAGAGAGTGGTACTGTTACACCATTTAAATATTCTCTGAAGAGACGCAGACAGGTGTTTGGGGGGGGGGGGGGGGTTGGGGCACCAACATTTCACACACACTTTCACACTCTCACACACTCGTTCACATGTAGTTAGAAATAATTAAACATAGGCTATACACACACACGCACACCTCCCTCTTGAGAGACAGAGATCAATAGATACTGTAAAATCCCCACGGCACTCGAGAGTGCAGGCCAACTGTAGATCCTCACAGGAGGACACACACACACTGCAGTTTTTTTCTAACAGAAGTATGGTAATTAAAACAGCATCTACCACCCAGCGTTACAGCCCAGCCCGCTCTCCTCACACCACACTAGGCAGTCAATATACTGTATATTGATTTTGTGTGACTGGGAGCTAAAGGAAAGGAAACAGGAGTGAGAAAAGAGGAGTGAGAAGGCTTTCCTCCAGTGTGTTGGAACTGCAACTCCATCAATGGTTGACACCCGCGGTGCCTACTGCCTAGTCACTGTTTCCTACCATCTCTCTCTCTCTCTCTCTCTCTCTCTCTCTCTCTCTCTGGGGAGGAGGAGACAGTGCAGCATCTGATTTTTCCATGTACATGTTGGGGCAGGCAAAAAAAGCAATGTGGAAGACCAGGAAACATGCGCTGCTAGGGCTAGTGAACTGTCTGGGTGATTTTGTAGGGGTGTGGGCTCCGAGGGTCCTCCTGGAAGAGGAGGGGGGCTTGGTTCTAACTTTCTAGGTCTGTTAAAATTAAGGAAAGTTTGTGTTTTTATATTGGTCTCTAGAGACATAACTATTGTTCCACATTCATGTTTAGGGAAGACTTTGGTAAGGTCCCAAGTCAACCTATCCAGTGTGGTTTGCACTATGTAGATGAATCATCATGGTGACCCTCCTACCACGCTAACAATAATGATATGTATCTCTATTGCCTTGATATCATTATCAAACTACCTCAATCCATTAACATGACATGCACAAAAAGACAAACACCCACGCACGCACGCATGTACGAACTCAAGTACTCTCTTACTTTGCTTAAGGTAGTCCATCGTATCCCATGATGATTTCCACAACTTCTTGTGGGTTCACTGATGATTGTATAATCCGATGTGGGATGCACACTGTCTGCCACAGACAGAGCACACAAAGGCCTGTCCCGTAAAGGCTGGTGCAGGCATGTTCACGTCTTCTCTGTCGATTCGTTCAGTCTTTTCTTCCTAAGGCAACTGCCCTCCTTGATGGCAGAGGCCAGGCCAGGTGGAACGGTCCACAGCAACAGTCTGGAGGGAGGCAGGGTTCTTTAGTGATGTCTCCTTTCTATACCCACCTGCAGAGCGACGGCCCAGTTGTAGCCATCCGTACTGTATCTTTCGCGGCAGGCAATCCTCTGGCATCCTGGATGGCATGTCCGAGCCATCTAAGCTGATGGTGTGTGATGGACGCCTCAATGCTCTTGCAGTTGGTCCTCTGTAGTTTCTCTGAGTGCGGAACACGGCCCTGCCAAGTCACTTTCAAAATATGTTGAAGGCATTTTATGTGAAAGGAACTCAGTTGTTTTAAGTGTTGGCTGTAGACTGTCCATGTTTCACATCCATAAAGGAGTGTAGATACACACACAGCCTGGTAGACTGCAACTTTGTTGTGGAGGTTAAAAACCTGTTAAGAACCCTCTTCCTTAGCTGAGGATGAGGCCTGTTTGACCTGATTATGGATATCCTGGTCGACGTTGTAGTCTTCTGAGAGGATCCTTCCCAGATATTTTAAGTGTTGTACAATGGCCAGTGAGGAGTCTGAGATGGAGAATTCAGTGGTTTCAGGCAAAAGATCACATGACCACTGACATACTATAGGACCTCTGTTTTTGGGATTTTCATAGACAGACCCATTTTGCTGTGAGCGTGGCTTGTAGAGCTTCTGGCAATCATCTGCGTACTGGAGCTCATGTACACATTCAAATTTGAGCTTTGTGAGAGCTTAGAGCCTCCTAATGCTTAAGAGGTGCCCGTCCAAACTGAAGTCCAGGGTCACACCACTCTCTGTTTCCATATCCTTGTGCAGGAATGTTGTGACACACAGGAGGAAGACATTGAATAGGACCGGCGCAAGCACACACCCTTGCTTCACACCAGTACCAACTCCAAAGGGTTCAGACTCCTGACCCCCTTGTTTTTGTATATGGTAACAATGTTTGCATCCCTCCATTGATGGGGGATGCTCTCTTCTCCATACCTCAGAGATAAACAGGTGATCTGCTCTGGTACAGGGACAGCCCCCCTGTTTCAGGAGCTCAGCAGGGATAGAGTCAGATAGGGTTGAGTTGTTCTTCAGTGACCTGATGGAGGTGCAGACCTCAGAAAAGGTGGGTGGGAGATCAAGGCTCTGGATGGTGGACAGGGTTGGGAGCTCCTCCAGGTCTGAGTAGTCAACTGGGTTTGGCTGGTTTAAGAGGCCTTCAAAGTGTTCACCCCACCTATGGACTATCGTAGTTTGGTCCTTTATGAGATTTAACCTATCTGCACTTCTGAGGGGACTTCTTAGGCCGTGAGTGGTCTTCAGGTTATCATAAAACTTGTGCATGTCAGAGCTGTCTGCACAAGATTAGATTTCTTGTGCTTTGGAGATCCACCACTCACTTTGTAGACGTCGTAGAGCACTCTGTGCCTCCCTCTGCTGCTCTTGACATTGCTTTTTGAGGGCCTCAGACATGGGGTTGTTGACATTGCTTTTTGAGGGCCTCAGACGTGGGGTTGTCGACATTGCTTTTTGAGGGCCTCAGACGTGGGGTTGTCGACATTGCTTTTTGAGGGCCTCAGACGTGGGGTTGTCGACATTGCTTTTTGAGGGCCTCAGACGTGGGGTTGTCGACATTGCTTTTTGAGGGCCTCAGACGTGGGGTTGTTGACATTGCTTTTTGAGGGCCTCAGGCGTGGGGTTGTTGACATTGCTTTTTGAGGGCCTCAGACGTGGGGTTGTTGACATTGCTTTTTGAGGGCCTCAGGCGTGGGGTTGTTGACATTGCTTTTTGAGGGCATCAGATGTGGGGTTGTTGAGTGTGGCTTTATGTACCTTGTGTATGCTGTCAAGTAGGGTGAAGTGTGCGTGGAGTTTTCGTCCTACCTACTTTCCCCAACCCACACACGCACATGCACACACACATACACACTACTAACTGCGTGGGTTCATAGCTGTGAAACTCTTCCAATAGAGAGAGATCATTCTGTCTCATTATATTCAGCGGTTGCATATCCTACATTACACTGAGCCATGGGAGATTAGTAAGACAATAGTAAGCACACCATGGAACGCAATAATGAAGTGTCTGGAGTTTTGTATGCTATTTACGAACAGAATTCTGCTATTGTTGGAGAATGACAAAATTAATAGGCAGCAGTACAGCAAATCCCCACAGAGCCGGGGTATACAGTATAATGAATGATGAGTATATCACCCCACTGTCAGTAGCAGAGCTGTGTGTGTGTGTGTGTGTGTGTGTGTGTGTGTCACACCGTCTCAACTTCCGCTGTTGCGCTCCTTCTCTGCCCGTTCTTGGAGTACAGAAAATGGTACAAGTAACTAGCCTGGTATTTGGGTCACCAGCCCCTGTCCTAATCTGTACAAACAAATACTCTGCTCTGATTGGCTCGTGTTGCCTACATATTTTCATCCTGATTGGACGCCAACTGACATGTGGCGAAAGTCTCTACTCAGCTTTGTCAGTAATACAGGATAAAGTGACCCGATGCTGCAGGTTCATCCTCTACAATATTAGCAGAGTACGACCCTACCTTACACAGAAAGCGGCACAGGTCCTAATCCAGGCACTTGTCATCTCCAGTCTGGATTACTGCAACTCGCTGTTGGCTGGGCTCCCTGCCTGTGCCATTAAACACCTACAACTTATCCAGAACGCTGCAGCCCGTCTGGTGTTCAACCTTCACAAGTTCTCTCATGTCACCCCGCTCCTCCGCACACTCCACTGGCTTCCAGTTGAAGCTTGCATCTACTACAAAACCATGGTGCTTGCCTACGAAGCTGTGAGGGGAACGGCACCTCCTTACCTCCAGGCTCTGATCAGACCCTACACCCAAACAAGGACACTACGTTCATCCACCTCTGGCCTGCTAGCCCCCCTACCTCTACGGAGCACAGTTCGGGCTCATCCCAGTCAAAGCTATTCGCTGCTTTGGCACCCCAATGGTGGAACAAGCTCCCCCACGACGCCAGAACAGCGGAGTCGCTGACCACCTTCTGGAGACACTTGAAACCCTACCTCTTTAAGGAATACCTGGAATAGTATAACAGTAATCTTCTACCCCCGCTCATTAAAAAATAAATAATAATAATAATAAAAAACTTTACTAAAACTTGTCTTTTGTCCTTATTTCCCTGCTAGCACTGACTTTCCTCACACCTGCTTGTTTAAAGAAATGTACTTACTGTGACCGAGATGTGGTTGTCCCACTGGCTATCCTAAATTGAATGCACCAATTTGTAAGTCGCTCTGGATAAGAGTGTCTGCTAAATGACTAAAATGTAAATGTAAGTGTGTGTGTGTGTGTGTGTGTGTGTGTGTGTGTGTGTGTGTGTGTGTGTGTGTGTGTGTGTGTGTGTGTGTCTGTGTGTGTCTGTGTGTGTGTGTGTGTGTGTGTGTGTGTGTGTGTGTGTGTGTGTGTGTGTGTGTGTGTGTGTGTGTGTGTGTGTGTGTGTGTGTGTATGTGTGTGTGTGTGTGTGTGTTTGTGTGCCCGCATACGTGTAAGTGTGTGTGTGAGAGAGAGTGAAAGTTTGAGACTTACTTTCTCTGTCAGGCCCTGGGATCCAAGGATCTCCTAAAAAAAAAAAAAGAGAAATTGAGGGAGAGAGGTTTCAGTGTTCTATTTTCAACACCAAAATGTACAGGACGTTTTCATGACTTTAAAGCAATAAGAGGACAGTTACAACGTTGTTGAACCTACACTGGGGGCCAAAAGTTTGGAATATTACTCGTTCAAGAATTTTTCTTTATTTTCACTATGACATAACACATATGGAATCAAGTAGTAACCAAAAAAGTGTTAAACAAATCAAAATATATTTTATATTTGAGATTCTTCAAAGTAGCCACCCTTTGCCTTGATGACAGCTTTGCACACTCATTGCATTCTCTCAACAAGCTTCATGAGGACCGCCACAGGAATGGAAGACCAAGAAATACCTCTGCTGCAGAGGATAAGTTCATTAGAGTTACCAGCCTCAGATTGCAGCCCAAATAAATGCTTCCCGGAGTTCAAGTAACAGACAGATCTCAACATCAACTGTTCAGAGGAGACTGTGTGAATCAGGCCTTCATGGTCGAATTGCTGCAAAGAAACCACCACTAAAGGACACCAATAAGAAGAAGACTTGCTTGGGCCAAGAAACACGAGCAATGGACATACGACCGTTGGAAATTTGTCCTTTGGTCTGGAGTCCAAATTTGACATTTTTGGTTCCAACCTCAACCAAATTTAGATGGTTTGGGATGAGTCAGACCGCAGTGAAGGAAAAGCAGCCAACAAGCGCTCAGCATATGTGGGAACTCCTTCAAGACTGATGGAAAAGTATTCCAGGTGAAGCAGGTTGAGAGAATGACAAGAGTGTGCAAAGCTGTCATCAAGGCAAAGGGTGGCTATTTGAAGAATCTCAAATATAAAATATATTCTGATTTGTTTAACACTTTTTTGGTTACTACATGATTCCATATGTGTTATGTTATAGTGTTGATGTCTTCACTTTTATTCTACAGTGTAAAAAATAATGCAAATAAAGAAAAACCCTTGAATGAGTAATATTCCAAACTTTTGGCCCCCAGTGTACTTCCAGTATGTTTGTTTGTTTTTGGCATATTTTGCATGTACTGTACATGTGCACCACTGAAGCTAGCCACTACAATTACATATCATTGCATCAGCAGCACAACAGAGAGTGGATGAAGAAATATATCTAAATGAACAAGCTGGTCATTAGCCAGATAGCCTTATCTAGAGTGCATTTTAGATCCCTAATAAATCCTGAGGCAAAGATAGAGAGAGAGATGGAGTAAGGGAGAAGGGGAGAGAGAGGTGGGGTCTTGAAGTAGAAGTGAACAGGAGAGGGAAAGAGACATAGAGGATAGAAAAACAGACAGAAAGAGAGTGACAGACAGATAGAGAGAGAAAGTAGTGAACAACAAAGTGAGAGTTAGAGTGGAAAAACTGTATGAAGCAAAAGTCTATGAGAGAGGTGGAGATAGTTATCGAGGGGAGGGGGAAAGATGTTGTGGTTAGGGACATCAACCTAGAAAGGGGGAGGGATCAAAGCAAGAGTGTTTGGAGGTCTGGGTTGACCTTTCAGAAAGGTTGGACAGGAGAAAAAAAGACAGGAAGAAAAGAAACAAGAAGAAGGTATGAGAACGAGACCTCCTTTCTTAAGGGACCAACTAAGGAGTGAGCACACACACACACACACACACACACACACACACACACACACACACACACACACACACACACACACACACACACACACACACACACACACACACACACACACACACACACACACTGCAGCTAGGAGGACACACATACAGTATTATTAAGTCCATGACCCTGTGTGCAGTGAAAGCCACTGCCCTGCTTTCAATAAGCAAAGCCTGGATGACTTATACCCCTCTGACACACCAGGAATGTAATGTGTGTGTGTGTGTGTGTGTGTGTGTGTGTGTGTGTGTGTGTGTGTGTGTGTGTGTGTGTGTGTGTGTGTGTGTGTGTGTGTGTGTGTGTGTGTGTGTGTGAGAAAGAGAGAGAGTGTGTGGGTTTGTGTGTGTTTGTGTAGTAGTGTGTGTGCTGCACTGTGCACACGTGTGTCAGTGCATAATGCTTGTTTGTGTAAATGAAGTTGTAGTCGTGGCATGACGATATCTGTTGTCAAACGGAAGGAGAAAGGAAGGGGTGGGGTTAACACTATAATTAATAATGCCATGGTAACAATATGGCTTACATATTGTCCAAATAAGAACATCCTTTATTGTCCGCTATTATTTCATTGGTTAGTGCTATCACTGCCAGACTCACACCTGGATCTCATTACAAACTCAGACAGCAGTTTAAGAGTCAGTGACACTATGAGATCACACATGCACACACTCACCACATAAGCAGGCACACAAACTCGGCTCTGTTCCTGTTATTATGTCTGGCTGAGGAACAGTATTCTATGGGATTGATTACTCCTGTCTGTAGTCTGCCAGAGCTTTGAGTTAACAATAGCTCTCCACAACACAAACAGCAAGCCTAATAAATGGACAATTGGAAATAGATTGCATTAATATAAACCATGAAATGAGAGAAGGTGAATATGGCTTCAAAATATAATGAAAGAGTATTTTTTTTATCTGGCAATATAGCACTGTTGCACATTAAGGTGGAGGTGGAGGGGATATATTTATCATGCTACTGTTGTAATAATTATCAGGGGAAACAGTGGAATATTTAGGCAGAGCTGCTCTCTCTCTGCATATGCCTATCTGTTTGTGCCAGTGGTCTTGTTAGTTTGTCTGTTCATTTATTTGAGTGTGTGTGTGTGTGTATATGTGTACTGCGTGCACATGTGTATGTGTGTGTGTGTGTGTGTGTGTGTGTGTGTGTGTGTGTGTGTGTGTGTGTGTGTGTGTGTGTGTGTGTGTGTGTGTGTGTGTGTGTGTGCATGCATGTATTTGTGTTACCGGATTAAAGGCAAGGACCTGCTGCTCCAGGTCGTTTTCGGCAGCACGGCGACTCTTGAGGGCACCAGGGGGACACTAATTGAGAGAGAGAGAGAGAGAGAGAGAGAGAGAGAGAGAGAGAGAGAGAGAGAGAGAGAGAGAGAGAGAGAGAGAGAGAGAGGGATCATGGATCAAAGTAGCTCTCAATAACTCTAGGAGGCATTCTGCCTTCTCCCTACAGTTTTCAGCCATTAGCTTCGACCACGACTGGCTAATGTGAACTTCAATAATCATTGCTTCCGATATGGCTTTCGAAACATGTAAACAAGCGCTGTAACATGGAGATTTGGACGTGTGGGTGAACACTAACCCTATCAAGGTGTGTATCAATAAAAAAAATAAGTGATTATTATTTCTTGCTGATATGAAAGATAAGATCCTTATGCTTCCATAACAGTACCGCAAGCGACACGTGTTAATGTTCAGATTGAGCGTCGGGGCTCATAACAAAACTCCCCATGCACCGAAGACGCCTTCGTCCAATGACTCTTATGTGTAATGTAATGGAACTGAGAGTCATGATCAAGGGCTTGGGTCAAAGGTGAAAGCGTAGACTACAGGTAGCAAACATCGGGGAATGTGTATTATGAACTGCCTGGAAACAGCTGAACTGAAAAGCTAAACTGAAGACAAAGTAGTCCAACAGTTCAAAATGTTGAGAGGTCTTCCATGGTAACAGTCTAGCCCTCTCTGACACTCCAAGTCTAGTCATAAAACCAGCCTGGTCTCATAGACCAGATTTACCATAGTAAATGTAAGTATTGGACACTCAAATTAGCATGATATGTTACATTTGGTTGGGTTACATAAAACAGAAGGTTACTTAAGCCAAAAAAGAAAGTAGGGTGGTTGGTCAGGGTGGATGGGTGGGCGTATAACACCCAAAGATTGTGTGTTCGAATCTCATCACATACAACTTTAGCATTTTAGCTAATTAGCAACTTTGCAACTATTTAGAATGTTAGCTAACCTTTCCACTAACCCTTTAACCTAACTCATAAGCCTAACCTTAACCCTAACCCCTAGCCTAGCTAACGTTAGCCACCTAGCTAACGTTAGCGTTAGCCACCTTGCCACCCATCTAACAAATTGGAATTTGTAACATATCATACATTTTGCAAATTCATAACATTTTGTACAAATTGCAATTCGTAGCATATCATACGAAGTGGATGATGGGCATCCACAAATGAATACATACCATACAAAATGCAACATATCATACTAATTGGAGTATTCCGGATTTATACTTACTATGTTATGTCTACCCCTGAGTCCAGGTTGATAAAACTGTCATCTCCCACTTCTCTCTGTGACATCCGTCTCCTATCTTTATCAAACAGCTGATGTCTCTTCTCAGAACTGTACGTGGAAGGTGTGTTCTAAACAGTGTTTCCGGTGAGCCCTGAAGCAGACAGCCCAGAGTGCAAGAGAAGAGAGAGGAGAGTTCGACGTCTCTTCCTCTCATCCTCTTCAAAGTAAATCACTTTTTTCTAGAGGTTCTGAAAGTCTACTGGGCTGTTCTACAGTTCTGAAGGTGTTCTGAATAACTTCTCTCTCCCTGTTTGTCTGTCTTCCATACATAGGCCTGTATGCAGTGTACAGGCAGACTCACACACACACACACACACACACACACACACACACACACACACACACACACACACACACACACACACACACACACACACACACACACACACACACACACACACACACACACACACACACACACACACACACACACACACACACACAGGCACAGGCACAGGCACAGGCACAGGCACACACTCTCACACTAACAAACAAACAAACACAAGCATGAAGGACACTTCCTTGTATGTACAAAAAGTCTGTACAGACAAAAACAGACATCAGGACGGAAATGCCTTCAGGTTAAAAATAAACTCAGAACTGGCTGTGCTCGCCACCCATACCTGAGCTCTCTCTCTTTCTCTGTCAACATTGTTGATTCTGCACAATCCGCTTGATACCAACTGCGTGGGAACACTTTCTCCAGGCAAAAAAACTCAAAGGCAGCAGGTCTACATATGATGATGGTTGTGGGAGCGATGTGTGATGGTTGTAAAAGCGCTGTTTGATCGTTGCAGAAGCGTTGTGTGATGGTTGTAAAAGCGTTGTGCGATGGTTGGTGTGGTTGTTGTGTAGATCGATGTGTAATGTCTGGTGTTCTCACCCGAGCTCCAGGTATCTCACAGCAGGCCTCCTGAATAGCCAGGGAGGCATCACAGTACACCATCGCCTGCTGAATGTCCATCTGTGAGACAGACAGAGATGCAGAGGAAGGGGAAAACATAAGGGAGAGAGAGGGCGGACGAGAGGAAGAAAGAGAGAGCGAGAGAGAGAGAGAGAGAGAGAGAGAGAGACGGAGAGAGAGAGAGACAGAGAAAAAAACTATTGTTAGAGACTAAGTATACCCACTACTCCACTACTACAGCCCCAACCATCACCCCTAAATATCCCTGTCCCCTCTTCCCACCCTCTCTACCTCTCCCTCCATTACTCCCCTCCTCCCACCCTCTCCACCCCTCCCTCCATCCCTCCCACCCTCTCCACCTCTCCCTCCATCCCTTCAACCCTCTCCACCTCTCCCTACTCTCCTCCCACCTCCCCCCCATCCCCCCCACCCTCTCCACCTCTCCCTCCATCCCTTCAACCCTCTCCACCTCTCCCTACTCTCCTCCCACCCTCTCCCCCATTCCTCCCACCCTCTCCACCTCTCCCTCCATCCCTCTCCACCTCTCCCTCCCACCCTCTCCACCTCTCACTCCATCCCTCCCCTCCTCCCACCCTCTCCACCTCTCCTTCTATCTCTCCCCTCCTCCCACCCTCTCCACCTAACCCTCCATCTCTCCACCTCTCCCCCCATCTCTCCCCTCCCACAATCAACCCCCCCCCCCTCCTCTCCCTCCAGTCAATACCTCCACAGGGGCAGCATCGGTGGCTCTGATGCCCAGCAGGGTGTGTCCCTCGATGGGTAGCTCTCCCCGGGGCTCCAGGGGCATGGTCTGGATGGAGCTGCAGTCCACGTGTAGAGAGGCTGCTCCCTGTTGGACACTGAGGGCCAGTTTGTGCCAGCCACTGTCCAGGAGAGACTCCACGCCCTCCCCAGTGAACACACACCCAACCGGATCACCCAGGGGGTCGGTCCCCCGTGCACGCAGGGACAGGGTGGCCTCAGGGCCATTCAGGTCAAGAGAGAACTTGGGGGGAGGGAGGACAGAGTGGTGGAGAGGGGAGGAATGAAGGAGGAGAGAGGGGGAGAGTGGGAGAGAGGAGACGGCAGGGGAGCGGAGGAGAGAGGAAAAGATGTGAGACAGGAAAAAAAAGCAGTTGTATCACATCTGATTGAGAAACAACACCTCTACAGAGGAGTCTACAGATCTGACGGAATTGGATATTGTATTGTAGGTGTAAGTAATGCTGAAGCCAATGCCTCATTGAATATGCCTATCCAGTCCTAAGCATTAGCCGCTAGGAGAAGGAGCTACAAGTTCGGTAGAAAAGTTAGCAAAGACATGGACAAAGGTAATATACTGTATACCTATTATTGCCACTGAAAACACACAATCAATCATTTATAATGAGATGGTTTGCCCGCAATTCATCATATACATGGAGTATTTAAATGTGGCTTCAGACTTATTATAGAAGTCAGGGACACTCCAATATTTCATCATATAAGTAACATGAATAATAATGAGAGAACAACAGAGAGAGAGAGGAGAAGATGAAGGGATGATAGAGAGTGGAGAGATGGAGGAGAGGAGTGGAGAGGAGAGGAAAGAGAGAGAGACACGGAACAGATAAAGGAGAGAACAGAAGAGAGACAGAAAGTGAGAGGGGAGAGTTGAAGGAATGAGCATGAGAGAGAGAAAGAGAGAGAGAGAGAGAGAGAGAGAGAGAGAGAGAGAGAGAGAGAGAGAGGAGGAATAGAGGAGAGAGCAGAAGAGAGAGAGAGATGGCGTGAGAGGGGAGAGTCAGAGAAGAGGGAGGGAGGGGAAAAGAGGAGTGTATACCTGTGGGTATCCCTGTTCATCAGAGATCTGGAAGAGGTAGATGTTGTTTCTCAGTGTTTTCTTCTTGAGGAGCAAAGTGAAGACCAGCGTGAACTCATCAGGAAGACCATGGGGGAACACCTGACTGAGAAAACACGCTGTTAGACACACGGATACACACAGCCATACACACTAATATGCACATAACAGACATAACACACACACACAAGTGTGTGTATGTTTGTGCTGAGACACTGAGAGACAGAGGGAGAGATATAGAAAGTATGTTTGCGTGTGCGTGCGTGTGTGTGTGTGTGTTGTAAGAATAAGGAGACGGGACGCCAAAGCTTTAGGAACGTGTTTAGTAAGATAGAACCAGATATAGTTACATAGCATTATGGGTACTGTAGTACAGTGGTTCTCAAACGGTTTAGCATCTCCAGGCCTCCACGCATACAAGCCGCATAAAAGCCACTAATGCACTCCTTTGGAACATCAACATTTTAAAAAGTCTAATACATCAATTAAATATACGTACATCAACACAATAAATCCATTATTTATTTTAGTCAGGTCTAAAGAAACATTATGATATGAAGAAAATATATTTCAGAAGAACAGAATATGAGTTCTGTACGTTATCTGGCTATGCGCCATGCCATAGGCTGTAGGCTTGTTCATTTAGCAGACAAGATATGCTGATAAGTCTCATGACATTATTTTATATTATATGATTTTATAGTAAGAAGAATATAATTGAACTTAGCAGGATAAAATATAACAAATATTTGTCCAATTCCCGTAGCGAGAGTGCCATATGAAGTGGCTATGTTGAGTGTAAAAGTGATCATTTGAAACACGTCCTATATGCTAGATTTCGAGTTATTTGGCAACTTTAGTTGTCAATGATACAAACCATAGAATGCCTTAGAAATCAAAAGATGTATGGGCTGCATGATACGACTATAGGCTATTGATGATCACAAAAAAAGCTTATGCTCTGTTCCTTGCCTCAGGCTGCACACGCTGTTCTCTAATCAAGTGATCATATTTTCACCCATCAGACCTTTCTCAGCGTTGTCATAGTTTGGCCAGTGTAAGGCCGTCATTGTAAATAAGAATTTATTCTTAACTGACTTCCCTAGTTAAATAAAGGTTTTGATTTAGAATGATCAAATGGGCAGGAACAGGGGCAAGACAAAAGAACATGTAATCCGTAGAGAATGGAGGCCACCTTCTCGCCGGTTCAATTCCCTCATGTTGTTTCACTCATGTAGGAAAGGCTACTCCGGTTATTTCCCTGCTCAACAGGTGATATTCCCCCCAAACTCTGTATGCCATGGGCTCTCCAACCTTGTTGCTGCAGCTACCCAGTGCTTGTTTAGGGAAACAGTGAAAGTGAAATCTGTTCAGAAACATCGATAGTAACATGTTTTCACAAGGCTATTTCAATAAACTCCCGAGTGGTGCAGCGGTCTAAGGCACTGCACCTTAGTGCTAGAGGAGTCACTACAGACACCCTGGTTCAATTCCAGACTGTATCACAACTGGGAGTCCCATAGGGTGGTGCACAATTGGCCCAGCTTTGTCCGAGTTTGGCCGTCATTGTAAATACGATTTTTTTATGTTTAACTGTTGACAGTCCCTCTCTCTGTGCGATGGAAAAAGGAATAAAGGAGAGAGGAGGTGATGAAAACGCATGGTGGTTAGATATTCTGTATAGCTAAAGGCAATGTGTCAGCCTCTTAATTATGAAAATTTAACTATTACTGTTGAGTGTGAAAAACCCACTAGTGTTGCAGTTCTTGGCACAAACCGGTGCGCCTGGCACCTACTCCCATACCCAGTTCAAAGGAACTTAAGTCTTTTGTCTTCCCCATTCACCCTCTGAATGGCACACATACACAATCCATGTCTCAAGGCTTACAAATCTTTCATTAACCTATCTCCTCCCCTTCATCTACACCGATTTAAGTGGATTAAACAGGTGACATCAATAAGGGATCATAGCTTTCACCTGGATTCGACTGGTCAGTCAATGTCATGGAAAGAGCAGGAGTTCCTAATGTTTTGTGCACTCAGTGCATACCCGGAAGATCTTTGGGGAGAACTGCGGTCCATTGTCTGAAACTACTGTCTCTGTGACTCCATGGCAGGCAAAGGCATCTTTTACAGCTCTGATGTTGGCCTCAGCCGAAGTCACTCTCATTTCATCTACCTCAATGTATATGGAGATGCAATCAACAATCAGCAGGTAAGCTTTCTTGTTGCACTCAAACAGGTCCATTCCCACCTTTTGCCACGGTCGTTCAAGAACTGAGGAAGGTATGAGCGGCTGTACTGTGTTCTGTGTTTCACACCTGTCGACTGCTTGTTGGATCTGGGATGAAATTCCTGACCACCACACTGACTGCTGGGCCCTTGCTTGGGCACTTTGAGATTCCTTGATGTCCATGGATCTTTTGAAGTATTTCACCTCTGAGTGTCTGTGGTATTACAAGTCTTTAACCTTTCAGAATAAGGTCACCTGCCATGAGAAGCTCCGCCCTGACCTGCCAGAAAGGTGCCACGTCTGTGTGCAGCTTGTGTTATCCCAGCCATTCGATAAGGTAGTATTATTTAACCTTTTTGCAGGTGCAGTGATGAGATTCTTCCCTGGCACATGGACAATGTTGTAGGTGAATCTCAGAAGTCGCAGTCGAAATTGTAGGACACTGATCTATGGCTCTGGAACCTAGCAACGGTACCAGGGGTTTGAGGTTAGTTTGTAGTGTGAACTGCAGGCCCTGAAGGTAAGGAGTCACTTTTTTACACACTCACGTGGCTGCTAAGGTCTCTTTCTCAATCTATGATTAGCGCTTCTCTGTATCAGTCATTCCTCTTGACTGATAGTGTTATCAGCCTCTACACCTCTCGTTCTGTGCTGTGCCCTTTTGCTATCAGCTTGTTATTAAAGGAGATTGTGCCCCGGCCCATATAACATCTTGGTTGGTCTCGCCAGACTGCCATCACGCTGTTGTTTGAAGTATTTCTCTGGTATCGCCGTCACAGCTGCTCCTGTCTCGAGTTTGACGCTGATGACTTCCCCATTCAGATGAATTGTCTCCATCCACGGCTGTGTACCTTGAGAGGACACAGGAGCCTCCTTGGATGGACAGTCCTTCCATCCATGTTCTCGTCCTCCTCCATTCCTTTTCACTTTTTTGGATTATCTTCCCTTTGTTTTCCTAAACAGTGCTGCTCTAATGCTCCTTTGACATTAGCATACTTCTTTTTCTCTGCTTCAGTCAATGGCAATACTTCCAAAATATCATCAGCGGGATCCCCCATAGCATTTATATGAATGTTAACCTGATATTCCACTGGTTTTGTATTCAGCCCTGATGCCAGGCGAAACCTCTCGAATCTCCTGATCCATCTTGGCTATTCTGTGGTGTTTGAGATGTGAAAGGGCTATGCATGAGTTATACCTACAGCTGCTACTGACATTAAAAGTTTTCTCTCCTGTCTGTCCCTCTGTGCTGCTATGCGAGGTCCCGGCGTTGCCTAGCAACCAAGACTCCATACCATGTTCCACACCAGAGTATGTGAGCGGAGCTGGAGCGGAGCGAGGAGTGGAGCGTGCCCAATTTGACTGGAGTGTGGAGCAAGATTCTCGCCCGCTCCAATTTCTCCAGTAGCGCTCACTTCACGAGCTCAGGGCATGCCCGCCCCAGCATGCATTAGTAGTCTACTTGTGTGCTGCTGTAGCCCCTTGCTTTAGTTACTGTCATGGAGTTCGCTAAATATTTAAAAAAATAAATTGATAAGACACACAGGTGTTAAATCAAGGTGACTTACAAAGATGAGGCAGTGTGGTGATGAAGAATACATGCTAAAAGAAAGGAAGGAGGTGGGTAGATAACTAAGTGTTGTATTTATAAACAAAAATTCTGATCTCTTAAACGTTTCGTTTTTGTTCTATTATCTATACAATAGGCCATAATAGATTGTAGGATCTTTCCGTTTTGATTGGGTTATTTTGCCTAAAAACATTTAGGCTTACCTATAGAAAATATATATATATACAGTGGGGAGAACAAGTATTTTATACACTGCCGATTTTGCAGGTTTTCCCACTTGTAAGTGGGAAAATCCAGAAAATCACATTTTATGATTTTTAAGTAATTAATTTGCATTTTATTGCATGACATAAGTATTTGATACATCAGAAAAGAAGAACTTAATATTTGGTACAGAGACCTTTGTTTGCAATTACAGAGATAATACGTTTCCTGTAGTTCTTGACCAGGTTTTCACACACTTCAGCAGGGATTTTAGCCCACATATGCTTCAGGTTTCGGGGCTGTCGCTGGGCAATACGGACTTTCAGCTCCCTCCAAAGATTTTCTATTGGGTTCAGGTCTGGAGACTGGCTAGGCCACTCCAGGACCTTGAGATGCTTCTTACAGAGCCACTCCTTAGTTGCCCTGGCTGTGTGTTTCAGGTCGTTGTCATTCTGGAAGACCCAGCCACGACCCATCTTCAACGCTCTTACTGAGGGAAGGAGGTTGTTGGCCAAGATCGCGCGATACATGGCCCCATCCATCCTCCCCTCAATACGGTGCAGTCGTCCTGTCCCCTTTGCAGAAAAGCATCCCCAAAGAATGATGTTTCCACCTCCATGCTTCACGGTTGGGATGGTGTTCTTGGGGTTGTACTCATCCTTCTTCTTCCTCAAAACACGGCGAGTGGAGTTTAGACCAAAAAGCTGGCTTGAGCAGGGGGACCTTGCGTGCGCTGCAGAATTTTAATCCATGACGGCGTAGTGTGTTACTAATGGTTTTCTTTGAGACTGTGGTCCCAGCTCTCTTCAGGTCATTGACCAGGTCCTGCCGTGTAGTTCTGGGCTGATCCCTCACCTTCCTCATGATCATTGATGCCCCACGAGGTGAGATCTTGCATGGTGCCCCAGACCGAGGGAGATTGACCGTCATCTTGAACTTCTTCCATTTTCTAATAATTGTGCCAACAATTGTTGCCTTCTCACCAAGCTGCTTGCCTATTGTCCTGTAGCCCATCCCAGCCTTGTGCAGGTCTACAATTTTATCCCTGATGTCCTTACACAGCTCTCTGGTCTTGGCCATTGTGGAGAGGTTGGAGTCTGTTTGATTGAGTGTGTGGACAGGTGTCTTTTATACAGGTAACGAGTTCAAACAGGTGCACTCACAGGTAATGAGTGGAGAATAGGAGGGCTTCTTAAAGAAAAACTAACAGGTCTGTGAGAGCCGGAATTCTTACTGGTTGGTAGGTGATCAAATACTTATGTCATGCAATAAAATGCAAATTAATGATTTAAAAATCATACAATGTGATTTTCTGGATTTTTGTTTTAGAGTTGAAGTGTACCTATGATAAAAATTACAGACCTCTACATGCTTTGTAAGTAGGAAAACCTGCAAAATCGGCAGTGTATCAAATACATGTTCTCCCCACTGTATATCACCATCTCTGCCCAGCCTGGCAAGAGTGGCCAAATGGGTGTTGAGCATCCCCAGTGGCATCCCCAAACTCGTTTTTCTAAAAATGAATTCAAAGGCACTAATAATAAACTCACGGGCTTGAGACCACAAAATCAACCAAAATAGTGCTGCTATTATTGAAAATACTGTGATTGAAGAGACACAATTATAAAAAAAAATGTAAGTTCATTATCATTTCTACACACTTTTTACCTAGTTTAAGTCGTTTATGTTCAGACTGAAGACAGAAAAATAAAATAAAATACAAATATATATTTTTTACTCAGACACTCCCTACCCATTTAAAACCTCCCACAACCTAAATCTGGGTCGCGACCCGCCAGTTGAGAGTTGCTGCTGTAGTACATCATGGTACATGTGTGACCTGTGGAGCCAAGCTCATCTCATATCTCCCTGTCTCTCATCTAATTCCTCATCTCCCTGTCTCTCCCTGTCTCTCATCTAATTCCTCATCTCCCTGTCTCTTCCTGTCTCTCCCGGTCTCTCACACACAAACACACACCAAATCTTCCTGTCTCTCCCGGTCACACACACACACACACACACACACACACACACACACACACACACACACACACACACACACACACACACACACACACAAACTGCGATTGACAGAGTATAATATAGGCTACCATATTTAAATAGGCACACACTGCAAGAATGCACACACACATGCACGAACGCACAAAGACACACACACACACACACACACACACAGACACACAGTTGTGGTTTTGTTGGCAGCTGGTTTCTCTCTCTGAGAGAAGAGGGCTGACAATGATTTATAACATAGAGGGGATCCAAGGGAAATAACAGAAGAACTGCATACCTTACAGAAGTAAAGAGAGATGGAGGGGAGAAAGGAGATATAAGTTGGACATAGTATGAGTCATTTTCTATAGAGAAAAGCAGTAATAGTATGAGTCATTTCCTATAGAGAAAAGCAGTAATAGTATTAGTAATTTTCCTATAGAGAAAAGCAGTAATAGTATGAGTAATTTCCTATAGAGAAAAGCAGTAATAGAGAGGGGATGACAGAAAAGGACATGGAAAGAACTAGAAATAAGCAGAGACAGACACAACAGACAGTAAGAAGAGAGAGAAATAAAGCTATAGAAAGAAGGAGTTAGTGAATGTGTAACGGGGACGGATGTGTTTCACTCCCTCTCACCCTTGACCTTCTCACCCTTGACCTCTCACCCTTGACCTGACGTTTTGCTAGTTTACACACACACACAGACAGAAACACACAAATCATTGGGAGGGGGCAGACATCTTCAGATCTTCAACCATTTAGAAAGTAAGCTGCTGTTCTACTCATCAACTATGAAGGGAGGATATGAGAGAGCGAGAGAGAGATAATAGAGAGAGAAGAGAGAGAGAATGAGAGATAGGGGAAAGAGCGAGAGAGAAGAGAGAGAGATGAGAGAGTTTCACATTTCAGATGAGAAAAGCACTGGGATCTGTGGAAAATGGAAAACATGCTGAGAGACTAAGTTCAGTAAGGAAGGGAGATCGCTCAAGATTGACTTCAAAATTTCAAAACTTCATTTGACATTTGGAGAAATGGAACGATACCGAGCAGCAGGAGAAACCCAGGGTGTCAAAAACACTTTGAAATTTGACGTTTGGATAAACGTGGAAAAACGTCTAATTCTGCAGTGAGACAGAGTTTGTTGGTATCTTCAGGCATGCATTATAACACTGTTAAATTGGGCAGTGTGTGTGTGTGTGTGTGTGTGTGTGTGTGTGTGTGTGTGTGTGTGTGTGTGTGTGTGTGTGTGTGTGTGTGTGTGTGTGTGTGTGAAAGTACACTCAGTGTGTTATAGTGAGTAGGTCTATAGTTCAATACTGTCTTTGCAAGAGTCCCAATGCAATTAAAATCTATCCCACTGCAATCTAAATCTAGACTGAATAAGTCAAACCAACATTTTCTTTGTTCCACTCTCACGGAACTGAATCAATCTACCATTTTTCAAGTACTCTTCTCCTACACCACAGACAGACAAGTAGCATTATTTCCCGTCACTCATGAAGACTGGTGGATTAGCGAAGTGGATTGGTTTCAAACACAAAACAAACACTAATTTTCAATCGGTTGTTACCATGAAAACATCACAATAAGCCTGCTGGGGGGCAAGGACATCGCCAGCTCCGCTAAAACCCATTGACAACTGCTAACGTTTTCTTTAAGGGATTGTTAAATAAATGTTAACTATTTGGTTGTAATATCATCAACTCATGAAGAGCATAGTTAGAACTACAAATGTATGTTTATTCCATGCAAAACAATTGCGCATATTTACAGTATCTCTATCATCAGAGTTATAAAGCATGATCAGTAAACATCAATTGATCATGTCATTTCAGATAAGTGAGGGTAGCCTCACGATATCTCTCAATATTGGCGACCATTCAGAAACGTGAGGATACAGACTTTATACTGTATATCTATACTGTAGTTCTGTGTGTGCTCATGTGTTGTTTTCTTGTTTGTGTGTCAGGTGTTCATCTGTGGCCCCTCCCCTCACTGGATGCTGGTGACATCACGGGGGGCGATGAGGCTCCACCCCATGACGATCGAAGGACCAATCGAGTCCTTCTCCTCCTCCCACAACATCAACTGCTCATGGGGTAGCCCTCGCGATATCTCTCAATATTGGCAGCAGAAGGGCGCATTCGCCGATGCACTGTAAGCTGATGATGTTTACTTTGCAAGCTACTGGTAGAAACGTTGTACAGTGGGCTTTTTTTCTTCAACCAGCGTAGGCCTACCTAGCGAAGTTAGCTAACATGATCCCCTTTCAACACTGTTTTTAAATAGTGTTTCATCATGATTGCTGCTGACAGACATGACAGGCTAAAGTGATTGATGGACCACGTCAAATTGGCTAGCTAGCTAATAACAGATCATGTCAATATGGCTAGTTAACAAGCTAACTTTCAGGGGATAAACTAGATGGCTAGCTATATCCAAATGTTTGATTTGCTTGCAAAAACTTTACCAGGACAAGGACTTGCTGATGTAAAGCTCTTTCCAAAAGCCTAATCTCTAATGAAGCAAGCTAAATGACATGTTATTTGCTTAGTTAGCTACCCTCACTTATCTGAAATTACATGATCAATTGATGTGTACTGATCATTAAAAGCATGCGGTTAATTGTTGTATAACTCTGATGATAGAGCTAAATGTAGAATAATCGGAAATGTGTAGTTCTGACTATGCTCTTCAAATAGTTAGTTATAACATTTATTTAACAATCCCTTAAAAACGGCACATACACTCTTAGAAAAAAAGGGTTATTCGGCTGTCCCCATAGAAGAAACCTTTTGAAGAACCCTTTTTGGTTCCAGGCAGAACTATTTTGGGGTTCTTCAAAGGGTTCTCCTATGGGGACAGCCGAAGAACCCTTTTAGGTTATAGATAGCACCTTTACTTCTAATAGTTTAGTTGTCAATGGAAGGCCAAAAAGATCATCAAGGACATCAACCACACGAGCCACTGCCTGTTCACCCCGCTATCATCCAGAAGGCGAGGTCAGTACAGGTGTATCAAAGCTGGAACCGAGAGACTGAAAAACAGCTTCTATCTCAAGGCCATCAGACTGTTAAATAGCCATCACTAGCACATTAGAGGCTGCTGCCTATAGACATAGACTAGAAATCACTGGCCACTTAAAAAAAATGAAACACTAGCCACTTTAATAATGTTTACATATCTTGCATTACTCATCTCATATGTATATCCTAAAAGGGTTCTTCGGCTGTCCCCATAGGAGAACCCTTTGAAGAACCCTTTTTGGTTCCAGGCAGAACCTTTTTGAGTTCCATGTAGAACCCTTTACACAGAGGGTTCTACATGGAACCCAAAATAGTTCTGCCTGGTACCAAAAAGGGTTCTTCAAAAGGTTTCTTCTATGGGGACAGCCGAATAACCTTTTTTTTTCTAAGAGTGTACTGTATTCTATACTATTCTACTGTATCTTAGTCCATGCCGCTCTGACATAGCTCGCCCATATATGTATATATTCTTAATTCCATTCCTTACTTCGATTTGTGTGTATTGGGTATTTGTTGTGAAATTGCTAGATATTACTTGTTAGATATTACTGCACTGTTGGAGCTAGAAGCACAAGCATTTCGCTACACCCGCAATAACATCTGCTAAATACCTGTATGTGACCAATAAACTTAGATTTGATTGGTCACTATACAATGCAGAGCGTTCGTCTACCTAAGAGAACTTCCCATCTCTCAACCAACAGTAATATTACGCCATCACAGCAAATAGGCCAGTGTTACATAGTGTTGATTTTTTTGTGTTACATTTCTAGTGTTGATTCAGGTGTTAAATAAACTCTGTGAGAGTTAAATTAACATCATTGGTGTAAAAGAACCACAGTGTTGGTGTTAATAACCAATGTCTAACCAAAACCACACCAATGATTATAATATTTCCCAGCATGCTCTATTGCAGGTGGATTTTTCTAATTGTTTGTTTCAATATGTATTTTTATGTATGTACATTGATTAATTAATGTTATGCTACTCAAATATACATAACATCATTTTTTACCGAAATGGTCGTTCCAGTTTAGATGCTTTAGTTAGTCTCATATCTTAGTCTTCCCAACCCGGCAGTCATTCTGAATGCAGGTTGTGGGTGAATAAAAATTCTAAATGTTGGATATTCAACATGTTGGAGACCAGCATAAAGTGACATTCAGGCCACTGTCCTGGTGTAAAAGTAGTCCCTCAAAATAAGGCCTTATGAAATGCATGTTGTATTGTGTTAAATCATTTAATTTAAATGATTACATATTTGCTTAGGACTGAGATGGAACGAGTGCAACAACCATGTCTCTCACTAACAAAAACAGACATGGTGGTAACTCTACAATTCACTCGAAAGGCAAGGCACTCTGGGAAATATACAAATAAGGCTTTACACTAAGCAGTGTGTTAATTTAACACTGAAAAGTCTGGACTTGTATAGACATCGGACCTGTGTTAAATGTAACACTCTGTGTTTATTTAACACTGGTAAATGTGTGACACCCAGAATGACTGTATTTTGATCCACAATACAACATAATCAATGCAAAAAAACAGAAAGAAAACGGACAGACTCTCTTCTCTTCATCGTATTGGTATCATGCTATACAAAACAGCCTGAGGATTTTTCTCTTGGCTTTCAAAGCTATTGATTCCTGACCTGCTAACAATATATGTGACAATATTATGTGGCACCTTGAGCACACAATGTCTGCTCTAAAACAACTTAAGAGGGGGAGATATATCGAGTTATCAAGATAGAAATCCCAACAAAATACTGCAGAGTGATATAAACTTGGCAGCTCCTGGGGCACTTTTATTGTTTATCAGACTGGAGAAGGAAAGGGAGGGAACATTCACCAGACTGAACAACAACAACCATCCAGAGAAAGGATGTTTAAAAAGACAGTGTGACAAATTGGTCTCAATCAGGTCCTCTACATAGTCTGACAATGGTGAACAAAAAGCAGATAAAAAAACGTTTAACCCCCGCCATATTATTAGAACTAACTTAAATATAATTAGCGTATTAAATGTAACATATGATGTTAATATGGCTGTCTTTTTTATATGTGGTTGCTCCAAGAAATCCAAACCATGTATTGTTATTGTTAACATGACTGTAACAGCTTTGTGTTACCACTGAAGGAAATTATGTGGTATTCTGGTCATCTGCTAAAACAATCAGAAAGTAGGCAGCTCTATGGTTGTAGGCTGAAGTTTCTCCTAGACTCTGATCTTGAGTCAGGAACATTACATTTGGCTAGAAATTCAAAAGGAAATTCAACAGAGAAAAATGTCCTCCTGTGTGCTACCTATATCCCCCTAATAGAATCCCCATACTTTAATGAAGACAGCTTCTCCATCCTGGAGGAAGAAATCAATCAATTCCAGGCCCAGGGACATGTACTAGTCTGTGGCGACCTAAATGCCAGAACTGGACAAGAACCTGACACCCTCAGCACACAGGGGGATAAACACCTACCTATACGTGACAGCATTCCCTCCCCCATATGCCCCCCTAGGCACAACTATGACAACATAACCAACAAAAACGGGTCACAATTCCTGCAGCTCTGTCACACTCTGGGTATGTACATAGTCAATGGTAGGCTTCGAGGGGACTCCTATGTTAGGTACACCAATAGCTCATCTCTTGACAGTAGTACAATACTTTCCTTCCATCTTTAGCATTTCTTAATATGTTTAATGCCTCATGATTGAGTATGGCTCTGTTCAAGTAGACTGTGGTCTGATAGGGGTGTCAGTGGGCTGACTGTGAACGCTCTGTGAGACTCTGGGTTAAAGTCAGTGATAAAATAGTCTACAGTGGAAACCTACCAAAAAACTATTATGCAACAACAAATTCAATCCCTTTTAGACATCTTCCTGGACAAAATGTTTCACTGTAATGTTTATTATTTATTTTATTTCACCTTTATTTAACCAGGTAGGCCAGTTGAGAACAAGTTCTCATTTAAAACTGCGACCTGGCCAAGACAAATCAAAGCAGTGCGACAAAAAACAACACAGTTACACATGAGAATAAAACAAACGTACAGTCAATAACACAATAGAGAATCTATATACAGAGTGTGCAAATGTAGTGCAAAATGCAGGTAAGGTTAGGAAGGTAGGACAATAAATAGGCCATAGTGGCAAAATAAATTACAGATTAGCATTAACACTGGACTGATGGATGTGCAAATGATGATGTGCAAGTAGAGATACTGGAGTGCAAATGTGCGAAAATAAATATGGGGATGACGTAGTAGGGTGGGCTATTTACAGAAGGGCTATATACAGGTGCAGTGATCAATAAGCAGCTTTTACAGCTGATGCTTAAAGTTAGTGAGGGAGATAGGAACCTCTAGCTTCAAGGATTTTTGCAATAGTGAAGTGAAATAGTGAAGGTGTAAACTTGGCAGTAGAAAACCTAAACAGTATATTTGACCTCTCAGCTTCCCTATCAAATCTAAACAATTCAAGCAGAAAACCTAAGAAAATTAACAACAATGACAAATGGTTTGATGAAGAATGCAAAAACCTAAGAAAGAAATTGAGAAACCTATCCAACCAAAAATATAGAGACCCAGAAAATCTGAGCCTACGCCTTCACTTTGGTGAATCACTAAAACAATACAGAAATACACTACGGAAAAAGAAGGAATAGCACGTCAGAAATCAGCTCAATGTAATTGAAGAATCCATAGACTCTAACCACTTCTGGGGAAATGGGAAAACACTAAACAAACAACAACACGAAGAGTTATCTATCCAAAATGGAGATGTATGGGTAAACCACTTCTCCAATCTTTTTGGCCCAATATCAAAGAACAAACAGCAAAAACATATTAAATACAAATCCTAGAATCAACTATTAAAGACTACCAGATTGGATTCTCCAATTACATTGAATGAACTACAGGTGATAAAATATACACAAATTCCAATTGGCTATTCTTAAACTCCTTAAAATCATCCTTAGCTCTGGCATATTCCCAATATTTGTAACCAAGGACTGATCACCCCAATCCACAAAAGTGAAGACAAATTTGACCCCAATAACTACCATGGGATATGCGTACAGCAACCTTGGGAAAATCCTCTGAAAATTTCCCTTTAGTACCTATTTGCACATAATATGGCATTTGAGAGCGAGGTGGTGGGGTTAAGTTGCTCTGGATAACAGCGCCTGCTAAATTACGTAAATGTAAATGATAGAGAGAGAGAGTGAGAGAGAGAGAGAGAGAGAGATGTAGTCGTGATAGAGGACCTATTCTGTGGGGCCGATGAGATGGGAGAGGGAGAGAGAGTCAGACAGAGTGATATAAAGTGAAAGCTAGCAGAAGGGATGACGACCTACTATGTCGGGCGGATGATATAGGAAAAGAGAGAAAGAAGGAGAAAGAGAGAGGGAGAGACAAAGGGTGACAGTCAAAGAAAGAGATTTAGTAGTGATGGAGGGAGGGATGAGGACATACTCTGTGGGGTGGATGAGTGCTGTCTTGCCCAGTCGGAGGATGACGGGTCCTCGAGGGTTACGGATCTTCTTGACCGCTGCTGTCTTGAGCAGGGAGAAGCGCCGCACCAGATTGAAACCTGCATCACATCCATCACCACATTAATCCTCAGGCCAGGCAGAGTAATCAGAGAGGAGCCACAGTAGAACAGACAGGATAAACAAGATGTGTGGTACTAACTTTCTTATTAACTGTGTGTTTGTGTGTGTGTGTGTTTGTGCGTGTGTCAGTTACCTGTGATGTTGTGTCTGGCCGTCTGAGGGAACTTCCAGTCATCTACCTGTTGAGAGGGGCATCGTACTTCTGGAAGAAAGAGGGATGGACAGGACAAAATACATGTTGTGTGAAATGCCATTCAGACATAGGGCACACAGTAATGTCAGACTAAAGTAAATAGATATGGTGATTGAGACAGATAATATCCTTTACCATATAAAACACTTCCCCCCACCCCATGTACAGGTCAGCCTCAGGTCATACTGTAGAGCACACACACAAAGGGAGGGAAGGAGAGAGAGGAGAGAGAGAAAGGAAGAGAAAGGAGAGAGAGCGAGAATGAGAGGGAGGGAAAGGGAGAGAGAGAGAGAGAGAGAGAGAGAGAGAGAGAGAGAGAGAGAGATAGAGAGAGAGAGAGAGAGAGAGAGAGAACAGATACATACTCACTCTATCACCAGAGGTTAAACACACACGTGTCACGCACACACACACCTCCTCACAGCAGATATCAAGGAAAAACGTGTTTTCTGGCATATTGTGAATCTGTCATATTGAATCTACATTGTGAGCCCTGGGAACATGTTCAGGCTCAGGTAGGGGTTCAGTAACATAGGTCTCTCTGTGATATCTGGTGGAATAGCTCTCTCTGAAGCTGTGGGTAGGGCTTCGAACAAGGCACGTGGATCTCATAGGTGTGACCCACTTTGTTCCTGTGGTCTGTCCCAAATAGCACCCTATTCCATATAGTCTACGACCTGTACATGGGCCCTGGTCAAAAGTAGTGGACTATATGAGGAATAGGGTGTCATTTGACATGCAACCCTAGAATGATTCCGAGAGGAACATTCATGAATGGTCGCCAACTCTAACATACCTAATTCTACTAATCAAGGTCTTGATGATGAGATTATTGATGGGATGGGCTGTTTTCGTAGCTCTCCGGGACCAGGGCTAGTGACCACCAGTGTCTCCAGTCCTACCAGTGTTAGAACTATAAGACCTAAAGGATTGATATGCCTGGAGATTGTCCCATAAATCCACACTATGACACACATACACACACACTGCAGCTAGGAGGACACACATACAGTATTATTAAGTCCATGACCCTGGTGTGCAGTGCAGATGTTTCTTTTAATATCTTTGTGGGGACCAAAAAACCCTAAACCTAATTGTAACCCTAACCCTAAACCTAACCCCTAAGCCTAAAATAGCCTTTTTCTTTGTGGGGACCCCACTTGTCCAAATGATCCTTGTTTTATTATCATTGTGATGACTACTGGTCCCCACAAGGATAGTAAAACCAAACACACACACACACACACACACACTGCTCCGCTTCAGGGCGGAGAGTGTTGGCCAGGTTGCTAAATCAAAACCAATTTAGCATAAAAGAGAGTAACTGGATCCAATTAGATTGGGAAGAGTAACACACAGTTCTCTATACAGTTGAAGTCGGAAGTTTACATACACCTTAGCCAAATACATTTAAACTCAGTTTTTCACAATTCCTGACATTTAATCCTAGTAAAAACTCTCAGTCTTAGGTCAGTTAGGATCACCACTTTATTTTAAGAATGTGAAATGTCAGAATAATAGTAGAGAGAATGATTTATTTCAGCTTTTATTTATTTAATCACATTCCCAGTGGGTAAGAAGGTTTACATACACTCAATTAGTATTTGGTAGCATTGCCTATAAATTGTTTAACTTGGGTCAAACATTTCGGTTAGACTTCCACAAGCTTTCCACAATAAGTTGGGTGAATTTTGGCCCATTCCTCCTGACAGAACTGATGTAACTGTCAGGTATATAGGCTTCCTTGCTCGCACACGCTTTTTCAGTTCTGCCCACAAATTGTCTATAGGATTGAGGTCAGGGCTTTGTGATGGCCACTCCAATACTTTGACTTTGTTGTCCTTAAGCCATTTTGCCACAACTTTGGAAGTATGCTTGGGGTCATTGTCCATTTGGAAGACCCATTTGCGACCAAGCTTTAACTTTCTGACTGATGTCTTGAGATGTGGCTTCAATATATCCACATAATTTTCCTTACATATGATGCCATCTATTTTGTGAAGTGCACCAGTCCCTCCTGCAGCAAAGCACCCCTACAACATGATACTGCCACCCCCGTGCTTCATGTTTGGGGTGCTGTTCTTCGGCTTGCAAGCCTCCCCCTTTTTCCTCCAAACATAACAATGGTCATTATGGCCAAACAGTTCTATTTTTGTTTCATCAGACCAGAGAACATTTCTCCAAAATGTATTCGATCTTTGTCCCCATGTGCATGTGCATGTGCATGTCCCCTGGCTTTTTTATGATGGTTTTGGAGCAGTAGCTTCTTCCTTGCTGAGCGGCCTTTCAGGTTATGTAGATATAGGACTTGTTTTACTGTGGATATAGATACTTTTGTACCCGTTTCCTCCAGCATCTTCACAAGGTCCTTTGCTGTTGTTCTGGGTTTGATTTGCACTTTTCGCACCAAAGTACGTTCATCTCTAGGAGACAGAACGTGTCTCCTTCCCGAGCGGTATGATGGTTGCGTGGTCCCATGGTGCATTGCATACTATTGTTTGTACAGATGAACGTGGTACCTTCAGGCGTTTGGAAATTGTTCCGAAAGACGAACCAGACTTGTGGAGGTCTACAATTATTTTTCTGAGGTCTTGGCTGATGTCTTTTGATTTTCCCATGATGTTGAGCAAAGAAGCACTGAGTTTGAAGGTAGGCCTTTAAATACATCCACAGGTACACCTCCAAATGATGTCAATTAGCCTATCAGAGGCTTCTAAATCTATGACATCATTTTCTAGAATTTTCAAAGCTGTTTAAAGGCACAGTCAACTTAGTTTATGTAAACTTCTGACCCACTGTAATTGTGAAATAGTGAATTATAAATTAAATAATCTGTGTCATGCACAAAGTAGATGTGCTAACCGACTTGCCAAAACTATAATTTGTTAACATGAAATCTGTGGAGTGGTTGAAATATGAGTTTTAATGACTTCAACCTAAGTGTATGTAAACTTCCGACTTCAACTGTATGTGTGTATGTGTGTGTCTGTTGTGTGTGTGTGTGTGTGTGTGTGTGTGTGTGTGTGTGTGTGTGAGAGAGAGAGAGAGTGAATTGCTAGACAGAGGGTCTGAGTTATATTTTCACTCAGGAAAGAGAAGCAAGAGCTTCTATTATTCTACTTGTTCACTCTATTGATCAGTAGGTGGGCCAATTTAAAAGAATTAACTCATGAACCTACAAGTTATTAGAATTAATATGTCAACCCAATAGAGCCTCACAGTGGAGGTGTCATGTGTAACGTCTCAGTCCGACGTACAGAAGGAGCCGGAGGCACAGATGTTATTTCCAACGATTTATTCAGACTAAACTAAACTCAGCTAGCTATAGGCTACTGCCCACACCCTAACTACACGCACTCACTCAAGCATACACTCACTGAACAGAAACTGGGAGGATATGCTAACACTTACTGCTAACACACAGCAACACAGGTTGGAATATGCTACAAGAAAGACAAAGACTGACTAAAAACCTGCCTAAACAACTGTTACCCTGGTAACCCTCAGGTGCCACCCCTCACGTTTAACTGACCTCCCTGAGCGCACCAATCAGCAGGACGATCTGGAACTTTACACAGTACAGGGTCGCCACAATACCCATAAAACCTAGTGGTCAAACAGGGAAATGGTTCCAATCATTTTTTCACCATTCATTTTTCCCCATATTGGATTTTAGAAACACTTAAAATAAGGGGTTTGTTTCATGTAGTCATACCCTCGTGTGATTTTTTGATAACCATGTAAATCTCTCTCAGACAAGGTGACTTTTATCAATATATTCAGTTCTATTTACTCTCAGATTCGAAAATGCTAATTAGCATCAATGTAAACATCATGCAAAACTACAAATCCCTGCAAGCTCCTGCACATCATCACTAGCTGACACCTTTGCTAACAGGTATTGTGTCAATTTGCACAAGACACTTCATAGAATTGTCCATTGAAGAAACAAGTGTACAAGTTGTTTTGTGACATGTGGAATAACATCTCAAATACTTTACACCTCGACACGCTGCTGCCGGCTACCTCCTTTTCCTCCTTTGGTTACCTGTACTGCCACTGCCTCGATCGACTGATCAAGCAAATGTTTTCTTTCATTCACTACTTTTCTCACATTGGCTAACTGAGATCGCCTATTTTTATTCACATACTGTAGGTATATTCTTCGAGATTCTCTCTCTTTACGTGGATTCTTCGTAGGAGATAATTTCAAACAAGGAAGTGCTGCACGGCACATGAGGCATTTTAACCAATCAGGTTGCCGGAAAGGGCCTTTAAATGCCAGTAGCCAATCGGATGCCTGGAAATGTCTAATCTTTCAGCACAAACCACTACGTCTACAAAGGATATAGCCATGTATGGACAAGCTAACGATACACTTCGGAAAACAAGATTTTGAATTATATATGATTCAACATGAAGAGTTTTAAAAATAGCGGTTGAAGTTCTATGTGAAACATGCTAACAAGAACGAAATTTATGGTAGGTTTAGTTGACGGAGTTGGGATAAAATGATACATATCAGGTATTTATATACATTACTGTCAATTTATTTGTATATTTTACGAAAGTATCGAAGTTATAGTTGCAAAATATCCCAAAATGAACATTTTTGCCTGTGGTGTCTGGCCCTATGGGAAAAATAAATGGTGTAAAAAGTATTGGAACTATTTCCCTGTTTGACCGCTAGGTTTTATGGGTATTATGGCTCATACTGTGGTACTCTATAGGGATGAATGGAACCATCAGATTCAGTTTTATCAGGGTCATATTTTTTAGGGAACATCGTAGGAAAAAAATATTTTCAACTGAAAATAAATATGAAAATGTCTTATTGGACAAGATGAGGTTGTCCCACACTGTTTCAGTCAATTTTCTTCCATTTGGTGCCTAATGAGTATGACCCTAACCCTAATGAATATGGCTCTGGTACACAGATACAGGTCTATATCCAGATGCATTAGGATGAATTACATACATATAGTATACTTGTATAGTTAACTTATACAAAACCAAGCATAATGTAACATTACAACTGTCAATGCTGACTGTTGAGAGTATCAAGTTGGAGTGTAGAGAAGAACGTATAGCAGCAGCGCTCTAATCAGTTTCTCAACACATCAGAAACACCCCACGAGGTAGTCTCTCCTGTCTACCTCCCCCTCTTACCCCCTTACCTCCCCTGCATACTCAGCAAGCTCTCTCACAAAGAACCAGAAACTGCCTTTCAAAAAGTTCCCAGAAACACACAGACTTCATCTCTTATTGCCACTCAACTTGGGCTGTTTGAAGTCGAGAGACACTTCACTTCCTCCTTAAAAAGTGCTTTCTTCACAGCATATCCCCTCACTCTACACCCTTATCCTACCCCCTCCTACCCTCTTCTGACTTTTATTCAGGCAATTAGAGGCAGAATTAAGATGAAGACCTGTCAGAGTAAAACAATGTCAAGACTGGAAGGAGGGTGAGGAGGAAGAGGTGGGCTACTGACAGAGTGATCAGAAAGAAGGGGAAGAGAAGAGGGGAGGAAAAGAGGGAGGGGAGAGAAGGGGAGAAGGGGAAGAAGGAGGAAGGATAGGGGGATGATGAATGGGAAGAGAGGGGAGGAGAAGAGGGAGGGAGAGAGGGGAGGAGAAGAGGGAGGGAGAAAAGAGGTAGAACAAAAGTTGGTAAAAGGAGAGTGGAAGATGAGGTAGGAGGAGAGTGGAAAATGAGGTAGGAGGAGAGTGGAAGCTGGGGGAAAAGGAGAGTGGAAGATGAGGTAGGAGGAGAGTGGAAGATGAGGTAGGAGGAGAGTGTAAAATGAGGTAGGAGGAGAGTGGAAGATGAGGTAGGAGGAGAGAAGAAGATGAGGTAGGAGACGAGTGGAAGATGAGGTAGGAGAGGAGTGGAAAATGAGGTAGAAGGGGAGTGGAAGATGAGGTAGGAGAGGAGTGGAAGATGAGGTAGGAGAGGAGTGGAAGATGAGGTAGGAGGAGAGTGGAAGTTAAGGTAGAAGGAGAGTGGAAGATGAGGTAGGAGGAGAGTGGAAAATGAGTTAGGAGGAGAGAGGAAGATGAGGGAAAAGGAGAGTGGAAGATTATGTAGGAGGAGAGAGGAAGATGCGGTAGGAGAAAGTAGGAAGAAAGGGAGAACAGGTTAGGAAAAGGAGGAATAGAGAGGTGTATCGCTTGAGGACATACTGCCGTACATCCTTATCAACCGAAGCCTTCAACAACACTGAAAAAGAGTATCTACCAGACACTGCACCATACAATGAAGAACCTCCTTCACCCCCAAAGACAGAATTTCTCCTAGAGAACATGTCAACTCTAGCAATATACCAGACACTGACAACGGTCTGTGAAGAGAAACAGTATGTGGATTACCTGAAACCAGCAGTGAGATTCCAGTCCTTGAATACTGTATAGGAGGGAGAGGAGTAGGGTTGAAAAATTCTTTGATAAAATTCCCAGGTTTTCCAGAAATCCGTAATCAGATGTTATTAAGCAGGAAATCTGGAGTCCTCCAACCATTGTTTTGTCTGTGCTCCATTGAAGCAGGCTGTTTCTGTTGCTGTTTATGTTCCCTGTTCCCTAGAGCTTGGCAGCATGGTTTTATTAGGGACAGGGTCGGAAGGCTGCTCGGAGCAGCGGAGAGAAGCAGGAGAGTATGGGAATGATCTGCTTTATAAGGTGGCATGCCACTGTAATTGAACTTGGCTGTAGATCAGTGTGTGTTTTCACATATACGTATAAACACACACACAAACACACAGCCCTCATTCTTAGTAGGGGGATCAGTGGGATCAAGGAGAAGGTTGGTTCTGCTAGTAGCACTGCTGCAACCACTTAAGAGAGTGCATTGTGGGTGGAGAGGGGCACGCTGGGTAATGTAGTTAATGATATGATAGGAAGACAATTAGATGTAGTACAAGGGCTAGGGAGAAAGAGAAAGGGATAGAGGAGAGAGACTGATATACAGAGGGAGAGAGTAGAGAGACTGATATACAGAGGGAGAGAGGAGAGACTGATATACAGAGGGAGAGAGGAGAGAGACTGATATACAGAGGGAGAGAGGAGAGAGACTGATATACAGATAAATAGAGGAGAGACTGATATACAGAGGGAGAGAGGGGAGAGACTGATATACAGAGGGAGAGAGGAGAGAGACTGATATACAGAGGGAGAGAGGAGAGAGACTGATATACAGAGGGAGAGAGTAGAGAGACTGATATACAGAGGGAGAGAGGAGAGACTGATATACAGAGGAGAGAGGGGAGAGACTGATATACAGAGGGAGAGAGTAGAGAGACTGATATACAGAGGGAGAGAGGAGAGAGACTGATATACAGAGGGAGAGAGGAGAGAGACTGATATACAGAGAAATAGAGGAGAGACTGATATTTTATTTTATTTTTTTTTTTTATTTCACCTTTATTTAACCAGGTAGGTCAGTTGAGAACAAGTTCTCATTTGCAACTGCGACCTGGCCAAGACAAAGCAAAGCAGTGCGACAAAAAACACAGAGTTACACAGTAAACAAACATGGTAAAAACACAATAGAAAATCTAAATACAGAGTGCAAAATGTAGTGCAAAATGCAGTAAGGTTAGGAGGTAGGACAATAAATAGACCATAGTGGTGAGATAAATTACAGATTATCATCATTAACACAGGAATGAAGGATGTGCAAATTATGATGTGCAAATAGAGATACTGGAGTGCAAGATTTGTGAAAATAACAAAAATAAATATGGGGATGAGGTAGTAGTGTGGGCTATTTACAGAAGGGCTATATACAGGTGCAGTGATCGATAAGTATCTTTGACAGCTGACGCTTAAAGTTAGTGAGGGAGATAGGAACCTCTAGCTTCAGTGATTTTTGCAATTCGTTCCAGTCATTGAAAGCAGCGAACTGGAAGGAATGGCGGCCAAAGGAGGTGTTGGCTTTGGGGGTGACCAGTGAGATATACCTGCTGGAGCGCATGCTACGGGTGGGTGTTGCTATAGTGACCAGTGAGCTGAGATAGGGCGGGGATTTACCTAGTAATGACTTATAGATGACCTGGAGCCAGTGGGTTTGGCGACGAATATATAATGAAGGCCAGCCAACGAGAGCATACAGGTCGCAGTGGTGGGTAGTGTATGGGGCTTTGGTAACAAAACGGATGGCCCTGTGATAGACTACATCCAATTTGCTAAGTAGAGTGTTGGAGGCTAGTTTGTAAATGACATCGCCGAAATCAAGGATCGGTAGGATAGTCAGTTTTACAAGGGCATGTTTGGCAGCATGAGTGAAGGAGGCTTTGTTGCGAAATAGGAAGCCAATTCTGGATTTAATTTTGGATTGGAGATGGTTGATTTGAGTCTGGAAGTTGAGTTTACAGTCTAACCAGATGCCTAGGTATTTGTAGGTGTCCACGTATTCTAATTCGGACCCGTCGAGAGTAGTGATGATAGTCCGGTGGGCGGGTGCTGGCAGCGTTCGATAGAAAAGCATGCACTTAGTTTTACTAGCGTTTAAGAGCAGTTGGAGGCCACGGAAGGAGTGTTGTATGGCATTGAAGCTTGTTTGAAGGTTAGTAAACACAGTGTCCAAAGAGGGGCCAGATGTATACAGAACGGTGTCATCTGCGTAGAGATGGATCAGAGAGTCACCAGCAGCAAGAGCGACATCGTTGATGTATATAGAGAAAAGGGTTGGCCCAAGAATTGAACTCTATGGCACCCCCATAGAGACTGCCAGAGGATCGGACAATAGGCCCTCCGATTTGACACACTGAACCCTGTCTGCAAAGTAGTTAGAGAACCAGGCAAGGCAGTCACTTGAGAAACCAAGGCTGTTGAGTCTGCCAATAAGAATGCGGTGATTGACAGAGTCGAAAGCCTTGGCCAGGTCGATGAAGACGGCTGCACACTTGTTAACTTGGCTTTCGAAAACTTTAGAAAGGCAGGGCAGGATGGATATTGGTCTATAACAGTTTGGGTCTAGAGTGTCTCCTCCTTTGAAGAGGGGGATGACCGCGGCAGCTTTCCAATCTCTAGGGATCTCAGACGATACGAAAGAGAGGTTGAACAGGCTAGTGATAGGTGTTGCAACAATTTTGGCTGATAATTTCAGAAAGAGAGGGTCCAGATTATCTAGCCCAGCAGATTTTTAGGGGTCCAGACTTAGCAGCTCTTTCAGAACATCAGCCGTCTGGATTTGGGTGAAGGAGAAGCAGGGGGGGCTTGGGCAAGTAGCTGCCGGGGGTACAGAGCTGTTGGCCGGGATAGGGGTAGCCAGGTGGAAAGCATGGCCAGCCGTAGCAAAATGCTTATTGAAGTTTTCGATAATCGTGGATTTATCGGTGGTAACAGTGTTTCCGAGCTTCAATGCAGTGGGCAACTGGGAGGAGGTGCTCTTATTCTCCATGGACTTTACAGTGTCCCAGAACTTTTTGGAGTTAGTACTACAGGAAGCAAATTTCTGTTTGAAAAAGCTGGCCTTTGCTTTTCTAACTGACTGTGTGTACTTGTTCCTGACTTCCCTGAATAGCTGCATATCGCGGGGGCTATTCGATGCTAATGCAGTGCGCCACAGGATGTTTTTCTGTTGGTCTAGTGCAGACAAGTCTGGGGTGAACCAAGGGCTATATCTATTCTTAGTTCTACGTTTTTTGAAAGGGGCATGCTTATTTAGGATGGTGAGGAAAGCACTTTTAAAGAACAACCAGGCGTCCTCTACTGACGGGATGAGGTCAATATCCTTCCAGGATACCTGGGCCAGATCGAATAGAAAGGCCTGCTCACAAAAGTGTTTTAGGGAGCGTTTAACAGTGATTAGGGGTGGTCGTTTGACCGCTGACCCATTGCGAACGCAGGCGATGAGGCAGTGATCGCTGAGATCCTGGTTGAAAACAGAGGAGGTGTATTTGGAGGGCAAGTTAGTCAGGATGATATCAATAATGGTACCCATGTTTACGGATTTTGGGTTGTACCTGGTGGGTTCCTTGATAATTTGTGTGAGATTGAGGGCATCTATCTTAGATTGAAGGACAGCCGGGGTGTTAAGCATATCCCAGTTTAAGTCACCTAACAGTACAAACTCTGAAGATAGATGGGGGGCAATCAATTCACATATGGAGTCCAGGGCACAGCTGGGGGCTGAGGGGGGTCTGTAACAGGCGGCAACAGTGAGAGACTTATTTCTGGAAAGGTGGATTTTTTAAAGTAGAAGCTCAAACTGTTTGGGCACGGACCTGGACAGTATGACAGAACTCTGCAGGTTATCTCTGCAGTAGATTGCAACTCCGCCACCTTTGGCAGTTCTATCTTGACGGGAAATATTGTAGTTGGGGATGGAGATTTCCGAATTATTGGTGGCCTTCCTGAGCCAGGATTCAGACACAGCTAGGACATCCGGGTTGGCGGAGTGTGCTAAAGCAGTGAATAAATCAAACTTAGGGAGGAGGCTTCTAATGTTGACATGCATGAAACCAAGGCTTTTACGGTTACAGAAGTCAACAAATGAGAGCGCCTGGGGGATAGGTGTAAAGCTGGGAGCTACAGGACCTGGGTTTACCTCTACATCACCAGAGGAACAGAGGAGGAGTAGGATTAGGGCACGGCTGAAGGCATTAAGAACTGGTCGTCTAGTGCGTTGGGTACAGAGAGTAAAAGGAGCAGATTTCTGGGCGTGTTGGAATAGATTGAGGGCATAATGTACAGACAAGGGTATCGTAGGGTGTGAGTTCAGTGGAGGTAAACCTAGGCGTTGGGTAATGAAGAGAGAGGTTGCATCTCTGGAGACACCAGTTAAGCCAGGTGAGGTCTCCGCATGTGTGGGGGGAGGGACAAAAAAGCTATCAGAGGCCAGTTGAGCAGGACTGGGGGCTCTACAGTGAAATAAAACAATAATAGCTAACCTGAACAACAAAAGACAAGGCATATTGAAATAAAGGGGCATAAAAACAAACAGTTGAGGGACAAAAATAAAAATTAAAAAAAACAGTTAATTAAGAGGGCTAAGGCAACGACGGGTAATGGCGATGAATGGACAAAGAGGGTCAGTTAGAGAAAAATGTCCTATGCTACACACAGGACCTGGGGCCTGGCAGTTAAACAGAAAGAAATACCGTATAACCAAACAGTCCTGCAGGCATCAGCTGTGAAGCTGAGTAATCATAGGGTCCGATGAGCAGCAAAGAGGCGAGCCAGAGAGCAGAATTCAATGGGCGCTGGACTAGGCGATCGAGGACGCACGGCGTTCAGAGTGTTAGCAGGCCGGGCTAGCAGGCCGGAGCTAGCAGGTGGATCTTCGGCGACGTCGCAGAGGAGAACCCTGTTGAGACCACGTCGGACAATTACGTCGGCAGACCAGTCACGGTGGCTCGGTGGGGCTCCGTATCGACAGTAGAAGGTCCAGGCAGGTTGACAGAGGTACTGTAGTCCGGGAGAGTAGCTAGCACACGTCGGCTGTCCGGGAGATGAGCCTAGCTCACGCTAGCATAGGTAGCATGTAAACAAACAATGGAGGTTAGCCAAAAACGTCGGTCACTCGATTGCAGCTAGCTAGCTGTGATGATCCGGTGTGATGGTCCTGTGATTTCAGTGGAAATCCGGTGAAATGGAAGGGAACGCAGTCCGATATGCGCTGAGTTGGTAGCGCGCTGTTCAGACTGGCCGATAATGTCCGAACTAAAAGCTGTCTGAACAGCCAGAGCGGAGGTGAGGACCGCTAGCAGTGGTTAGCGATGGCTAGAAGCTAGATTAGCAAGCTAGCTAGCAGGCTAGCTTCTGACTGCGGTTCAGTTGAAAGAATGAAAAGTAAGGATAATAGATCCGTTTCAAGTTGGGTAAGGTGGGTTGTAGGAGAGGTAAATCGGGAACAAAATAAATAAATACAAATGTGTGGAAAGACAATTTACAAACTATTACAAACTATTTACATGAGACGGGACGAACAAAAAATATGTCTGCACTGTTACGCCATCTTGGATCTGTACAGAGGGAGAAAGTAGAGAGACTGATATACAGAGAAATAGAGGAGAGACTGATATACAGAGGGAGAGAGTAGAGAGACTGATATACAGAGGGAGAGAGGAGAGAGACTGATATACAGAGGGAGAGAGGAGAGACTGATATACAGAGAAATAGAGGAGAGACTGATATACAGAGGGAGAGAGTAGAGAGACTGATATACAGAGGGAGAGAGGAGAGAGACTGATATACAGAGGGAGAGAGTAGAGAGACTGATATGCAGAGGGAGAGAGGAGAGAGACTGATATACAGAGGGAGAGAGTAGAGAGACTGATATACAGAGGGAGAGAGGAGAGAGACTGATATACAGAGGGAGAGAGTAGAGAGACTGATATACAGAGGGAGAGAGGAGAGAGCCTGATATACAGAGGGAGAGAGGAGAGAGACTGATATACAGAGGGAGAGAGTAGAGAGACTGATATACAGAGAAATAGAGGAGAGACTGATATACAGAGGGAGAGAGTAGAGAGACTGATATACAGAGGGAGAGAGGAGAGACTGATATACAGAGGGAGAGAGGAGAGAGACTGATATACAGAGGGAGAGAGGAGAGAGACTGATATACAGAGGGAGAGAGTAGAGACTGATATACAGAGGGAGAGAGGAGAGACTGATATACAGAGGGAGAGAGGAGAGAGACTGATATACAGAGGGAGAGAGGAGAGAGACTGATATACAGAGGGAGAGAAACTGAAAAGGGGGAGGAAAGAGCTAGTGATAAGAGAGGAGGAGGAAGAAAAGAGGGGTATTGAAAGACAGAGGAAGACCGAGAGAGAAGGGGAGGAGAGGGAGAGCAAGTGAAGAGAGAGAGAGAGAAAGGAGAGAACATTCCAGGTTGTTTTTCCAGAGATAAAGTGCAGTGGAGAGGAGGAGGAGAAGAGTGGAAACGTATCACTTTAGACTAGAAACTCACTAATATCACTAAGCCATACTTAAAGATGAGGTCACAATTTTTTCCTTTAAAGACCGCTGGCCCACTCTCGACATCCTCAGTCTCACTATACACACACACACACACACACACATACACAGAACCCCCCCCACACACACACACACACACACATTTTCCACCAATAAAGTTCGGAGTTGAAAACTGTATCATCTGAGTTTATGGACCCTTCTTCATTCTGTCTCAACCTTCCGCTGATGTCAGCACATTACTAGCCATTTCTGGAGTTTGAGACGGGACAGGGGGAGAGCAGGGAGCTGATTGGGTATTAAAACTTCACTTCACTTATTTCAAAGTGTTTCCTTCCACCCACCACCAGGGTCTCAGGGGAGCAGAAAACTGGCTCAGCACCAGATGAAACACTCTAGCTGGACTCTCCCGGGAGCCTATCCCCCTGAGCTGCAGAAATTCCGGAGGTATTGCCCCAGGAGGAATATTATAGAGGGAAGAGATGCTGAAGAGCGAATCTGACAGATCATTAAAAAAACACACAACAATAGCACATGGGAGTCACGACAGATACTGACATAGACAGACACACAGGAATACAGATCCACAGATACACACATGTAATGAATGGGTACTAGAAATTAACATGACCACATACTGAAAACACTAGACCAAACAGCTACCAACCTCTGTCACACACACTCAGGCAGGGTCACGCACACACAGACAGAACTCTGAGAGTCAGACAGAATGCTAAGAGTCAGACAGAACATAGATGGAAGTCTGGAATGTCACACAAACCACTCAAATAGATTAAACACCACCCCAGATGGAATTCTAATCAAAGGATCAGACTCAGAACATAATTTGAAGTAACATTCTGAATTGTAGGCAGCAGACATGTGAAGAAGATAATACATTCAATTCCTGGCAAAAGCATCGTATTTGACAGTATACCAGATTCTACTGCGGGGATAAAATAGACTCACCTTTGGATGATGCCACAAGGTCACATGACCAGAGGCTGAGGGAGAGCAGAACCAGGAAGGAGCGTAGGTTCCTCATGGCTCTATCCTCTGGTTACACACACACACCTCGACTGATACCTGGGAGAGAGGGGTGAGAGAGAGAGACATAATGAGAGAGAGAGAGAGAGAGAGAGAGAGAGAGAGAGAGAGAGAGAGAGACCAATACTAGTTGTATTGGTGTTGAACCAACAGTGTTGCAGGAACTAGTTGTATTGGTGTTGAACCAACAATGTTGCATGAACTAGTTGTATTGGTGTTGAACCAACAGTGTTGCAGGAACTAGTTGTATTGGTGTTGATCCAATAGTGTTGCAGGAACTAGTTGTATTGGTTTTGAACCAACAGTGTAGCAGGAACTAGTTGTATTGGTGTTAAAGCAACAGTGTTGCAGGAACTAGTTGTATTGGTGTTGAACCAACAGTGTTGCAGGAACTAGTTGTATTGGTGTTGATCCAACAGTGTTGCAGTAACTAGTTGTATTGGTGTTGAACCAACAATGTGGCAGGAACTAGTTGTATTGGTGTTGAACCATCAGTGTTGCAGGAACTAGTTGCATTGGTGTTGAACCAACAGTGTTGCAGGTTTGAATCCCACATCGAGACAGAATTAGCTACCATATTCATCGAAAACTGTCCTGAGGGGCCTCCCGAGTGGCGCAGCGGTCACTACAGACCTGGGTTCAATCCCAGGATGTGTCACAACCGGCCGTGACCGTGAGTCGCATAGGCTGGCACACAATTGGCCCAGCGTATATATGAATTAGCTAACTGATGGCCAGTATTCATATGGGAGAAATGTCACTCCATGTGGTCTGATGATCAACATTATAGTGTCCATCTGGACCTGACCAGCTGTGACTGGATACTGACACATACACTCATACACACACTCATACAAATAAACCTACATAAACAAACACTATACACAAATGCATGAAAGTACAAAGAACAGACCCTGAAGAAATGAACAAAGGACTTAGTGTTGGGGAGTATTTCACTGGAACCATGGCAGTGTTACAGCCAACCACCAGCGCCAGATGGTCACATGTGGCCGGACAACAGCACACACACACACACACACACACACACACACACACACTTGTGCCTTTTCTAACACATCAACTACATTGACCTTTAGGCACAGCTGGAGAAAATCAGTTGTAATGCTTGTGAATGTGCAGTAGGTTGTTCCCTGACACAGCAACAGGCAGCCTCAGTAAGTAATACTTATGGACAGGCTGGGAGTCTTTACACCTTCCTAAGGACGAGGGATTACCCACAAACCTCAGGGTCACAGTATGACCCTGTTTTAAATTCCATTCAGAACCCTATGTGGGTCATTTAGGAGAATATTCTGAGTCCTCCAGAGAAGAACTAACTAGCTGCAAGGCAATGAAAGAACATACTGTACGTCTAATCCTGATGATTTAGGGCCAATTTGAGATCTGTCCAACTGCCTGCATAACTCTAACTTTTGTCAGACATAAAGCATTGATGTCAAAGGAATAGCCTATCCTGGATAGATCTATGTTTAAAATGGAAAAAGTATAAACATATCCCAAGTTAGCTGATAGGCTGGTCATGGCTCACATCATGACCAGCCTATCAGCTAACACCATCATCCCTGACACCCTGGACCCACTCCAGGTATACCGCCTCAACAGATACACTGGTCATGGCTCACATCAACACCATCATCCCAGACACCCTGGACCCACTCCAATTCGTATATACCTCCCCAACAAATCCACATATCTCTTTCTTTCTTCTCTCTGAGTATGTTATAACATCTGGCTATACCAGATACAGGCTGTATTAGCTATAGACAGGGATATAGGCAGGCAGGCAGGCAGGCAGGCAGACAGACAGGCAGGCAGGCAGGCAGGCAGGCAGGCAGGCAGGCAGGCAGACAGACAGACACAGGCGGACACACACCACACCACACACGACCGGTGAGTGTCAAACTTAACCATTGAGTAACATTTAATGTAATATTATAATATAATTTGTGTATAATAATGTCAATACAGGTGCTGTATAATGTTGTTGTACTGTTTGTATAGGATGTGTGTGTCTGTGTCTATGCGTCTGTTTAGTGTAAACTGCAGCTACTCTTGGAAGAAGGTCTTCGGTAACATGCCCACTTCACTGAGTGACAGCCCAATCACAGGACTTATCCCTCAGACACTGAGGAGTGGATTTGGTGCTGTGCTATGAAAACAACCTCAAAGCCATTCTGTGGAGTCAGGTCCCTAAAGACTAAGACCACACACACACACACACACACACACACACACACACACACACACACACAACTGCCTCCCCAACAGACACACAAACACACGCTTGGACCTCGTTCCACCCAGTCTGTGTTTAATAGGATAAGCAGGCATGTGTTTCAGACCTGTTGCAACACGGGACATGGAATGAAGACAGAGTAACTAAATATACTGTGTCCTTAGGCTACAGTAGTCCTTCCAAATATCCACTGACTCAGGTTAAGCCAAGAGTGAAACAAAACCAAATGGAGACAGTATTCAAAGGATGACTCATTTAATAATCTGGGCTGCGTTCAAAAAGCAAAGTTATCATGAGTGTTCATAATGAGAAGCCAGTTCTTATTTTAAAGAGTACTTTGGTGACTAGTATGTATTTTATAAACCTCCCACTTTGGACTGGATGTGTCAATGTGTAGTTCATACATGCATAATCTATGAGCAGAATTACTGTTTTACCTCAACTAGTTTTCTGGAAGCTGTGCAGCGCCATTTTCCCTACAGCCCTAGTAATTTGAGTTTCAGCCAATGAGCTAGCAAAAGGCGTGCTCACCGTTATCCAATGAGGTGCTTAATAGACACAGCAGAGAGAGAGAGAGAGAGATGACTTGGTGCACATTTCTGCACATATGTGACATAGTACGCAACTTTCGGGGACCACTTTTGGCTCTCAAGCTCTACTTTCAAAACTACTGGCTGAAATTATACAAACGTTACTTAATAGAACTATTGGGTCAGGGAAATGCTTCTATTAAGTAACTATTGGGTAAGGAAAATGCATTTATTAAGTAACTATTGGGTCAGGGAAATGCTTCTATCAAGTAACTGTTGGGTCAGGGAAATGCTTCTATCAAGTAACTATTGGGTCAGGGAAATGCTCTGTAAATATAACAAGCTCTATTTTAAACTGCACTTAGAAGTGCAAGGATACTGGAAACAATTTCTTTGAGAATTTTGTAGCCTTTTGCACAGCCTAACAAACATGGATGTCTGCGGGTCCCAAAATAGATTTTTCATGCTGCGGTTGGGTTGGGAGCAAGTGTTCAGATAGACAACTTTGGGATAAAAATATTTTTGTTGTCCAGCAGATTATTTGGAAATGGTCGTCTTTCTGCTTTGTATGCTTTACCCTATTCTATTAAAGGCACATCTTTGTTGCATTATTCACAGACTCTCAGAATTTGCTGCTTCAAGTTCAGTAGCCTACCTCTTCTCTCCTAGTTGGGTGTGCAAGGTTTAATTATTTTCACCTTTATTTAACCAGGTAGGCCAGTTGAGAACAAGATCTCATTTACAACTGCGACCTGGCCAAGACAAAGCAAAGCAGTGCGACAAAAACAACAACAACAGAGTTACATATGGGATAAACAAACGTACAGTCAATAACACAATAGAAAATCTATATACAGTGTGTGCAAATATAGTAAGATTAGTAAGGTAAGGCAATAAATAGGCCATAGTGGCGAAATAATTACAATTTAGCATTAACACTGGAGTGATAGATGTGCAGATGATGATGTGCAAATAGAGATAATGGGGTGCAAATTAGAAAAAATTATAATATGGGGATGAGGTAGTAGGGTGGGCTATTTACAGATGGGCTGTGTACATGTGCAGTGATCGGTAAGCTGCTCTGACAGCTGATGCTTAAAGTTATTGAGGGAGATGGTAGTCTCCAGCTTCAAAGATTTTTGCAATTCGTTCCAGTCATTGGCAGCAGAGAACTGGAAGGAATGGCGGCCATAGGAGGTGTTGGCTTTGGGGATGACCAGTGGAATATACCTGCTGGAGCGCATGCTACGGGTGGGTGTTACTATGGTGACCAGCGAGCTGCGATAAGGCAGGGATTTACCTAGCAAAGACTTATAGATGACCTGGAGCCAGTGGGTTTGGTAACGAATATGTAGTGAGGACCAGCCAACGAGAGCATACAGGTCGCAGTGGTGGGTAGTATATGGGGCTTTGGTAACAAAACGGATGGCACTGTGATAGACTACATCCAATTTGCTGAGTAGAGTGTTGGAGGCTATTTTGTAAATGACATCGCCGAAGTCAAGGATCGGTAGGATAGTCAGTTTTACGAGGGCATATTTGGCAGCGTGAGTGAAGGAGGCTTTGTTGAGAAATAGGAAGCCGAGATGAAGATGCTTAATGTGAGTCTGGAAGGAGAGTTAACAGTCTAACCAAACACCTAGGTATTTGTAGGTGTCCACATATTGTAAGTCAGACCCGTCGAGAGTAGTGATGCTAGTCCGGTGGGCGGGTGCAGGCAGCGTTCGATTGAAGAGCATGCATTTAGTTTTACTAGCGTTTAAGAGCAGTTGGAGGCCACGGAAGGAGTGTTGTATGGCATTGAAGCTCATTTGGAGGTTTGTTAACACAGTGTCCAAAGAAGTGCCAGATGTATACAGAATGGTGTTGTCTGCGTAGAGGTGGATCAGAGAGTCACCAGCAGCAAGAGCGACATCATTGATATATACAGAGAATAGAGTCGGCCCAAGAATTGAACCCTGTGGCACCCCCATAGAGACTGCCAGAGGTCCGGACAACAGGCCCTCCGATTTGACACACTGAACTATCTGAGAAGTAGTTGGTGAACCAGGCGAGGCAGTCATTTGAGAAACCAAGGCTATTGAGTCTGCCTATAAGAATGCGGTGATTGACAGAGTCGAAAGCCTTGGCGAGGTCGAAAGCCTTAGCCAGTACTGCCTTTTATCGATGGCGGTTATGAAGACAGTGGAGGTGTATTTGGAGGTCAAGTTAGTCAGGATGATATCTATGAGGGTGCCCATGTTTACGGATTTAGGGTTGTACCTAGTAGGTTCCTTGATAATTTTTGTGAGATTGATGGCATCTAGCTTAGATTGTAGGACGGACGGGGTGTTAAGCATATCCCAGTTTAGGTCACCTAACAGTACGAACTCTGAAGATAGATGTGGGGCAATCAATTCGCATATGGTGTCCAGGGCACAGCGGGGGTCTGTAACAAGCGGCAAGGGAGAGACTTATTTCTGGAAAGGTGGATTTTTTAAAGTAGAAGCTCAAACTGTTTTGAGCACAGACCTGGATAGTATGACAGAACGCTGCAGGCTATCTCTGCAGTAGATTGCAACTCCACCTCCTTTGGCAGTTCTATATTGACGGAAAATGTTGTAGAATTTTTGGAGGCCTTCCTAAGCCAGGATTCAGACACGGCTAGGACATCAGGGTTGGTGGATTGTGCTAAAGCAGTGAATAAATCAAAATTAGGCAGGAGGCTTCTGATGTTAACATGCATGAAACCAAGGCTTTTACGGTTACAGAAGTCAACAAATGAGAGCGCCTGAGGTATAGGTTTAGTACTGGGGGCTACAGGGCCTGGGTTTACCTCTACATCACCAGAGGAACAGAGGAGGAGTAGGATAAGGGTACGGCTAAAGGCTTTAAGAACTGGTCGTCTAGTGCGTTGGGTACAGAGAATAAAAGGAGCAGATTTCCGGGCGTGGTAGGATAGATTCAGGGCAGGATGTACAAACAAGGATATGGTAGGATGTGAGTTCAGTGTAGGTTAAACTAGGCGTTGGGTAACGATGAAAGAGGTTGCATCTCTGGAGGCACCAGTTAAACCAGGTGAGGTCTCTGCATGTGTGGCAGGTGGGACAAATGAGCTATCTGAGGCATGTTGAGCGGGACTGGGGGCTCTGCAGTGAAATAGAACAATAAGAACTAACCTAAACAGCAACAGACAAGGCATATTGACATGATAGAGAGGCATAATGCAATCACAGGTGTTAATCAAGAGAGCTAAGACAACAACAGGTAATGGCGATGAATGGGCAGAGAGGGTCAGTTAGAGAAATGTTGTTCTACACACACAGGACCTGTTGTGCTACACACAGGACCTGAGTTCGAGACTGAGGCTTAACAGATAAACAGAATGAGGTACCGTGTAAGGGAATAGTCCTGCAGGCATCAGCTGTGTAGCCGAGTGATCACAAGGTCCAATGAGCAGCAAGAGGTGAGCCAGGGAGCAGTTTGGTGGCCGCTACAGCACTAGGCGATCGGGAGGCACGGCGTTCAGAATGCTAGCGGGCCGGGGCTAGCAGATGGGTCTTCGGCGACATCACAACGGAAAAGCCTGTTGAAACCACGTCAGACGATTACGTCGGCAGACCAGTCATGATGGATCGGCGGGGCACCGTGTCGACAATAGAAGGTCCAGGCCGGTTGACAAAGAGGTACTGTAGCCCAGGAATTAGCTAGTACACGTCGGCTAGCCGGGAGATGGGCCTAGCTCGAGGCTAGCTCAAGGCTAACTGGTGCATGCTTCAGGACAGTGGTGTTAGCCAACAACAGCCACTCGGTTGCAGCTAGCTAGCTGAGATGATCCGGTGTAATGGTCCAGTGATTTCAGCAGAAATGATTTTTAAATAATTAATTTGCATTTTATTGCATGACATAAGTATTTGATCACCTACCAACCAGTAAGAATTCCGGCTCTCACAGACCTGTTAGTTTTTCTTTAAGAAGCCCTCCTGTTCTCCACTCATACCTGTATTAACTGCACCTGTTTGAACTCGTTACCTGTATAAAAGACACCTGTCCACACACTCAATCAAACAGACTCAAACCTCTCCACAGTGGCCAAGACCAGAGAGCTGTGTAAGGACATCAGGGATAAAACTGTAGACCAGCACAAGGCTGGGATGGGCTACAGGACAATAGGCAAGCAGCTTGGTGAGAAGGCAACAACTGTTGGCGCAATTATTAGAAAATGGAAGAAGTTCAAGATGACGGTCAATCTCCCTCGGTCTGGGGCACCATGCAAGATCTCACCTCGTGGGGCATCAATGATCATGAGGAAGGTCAGGGATCAGCCCAGAACTACACGGCAGGACCTGGTCAATGACCTGAAGAGAGCTGGGACCACAGTCTCAAAGAAAACCATTAGTAACACACTACGCCGTCATGGATTAAAATCCTGCAGCGCACGCAAGGTCCCCCTGCTCAAGCCTGCGCATGTCCAGGCCTGTCTGAAGTTTGCCAATGACCATCTGGATGATCCAGAGGAGGAATGGGAGAAGGTCATGTGGTCTGATGAGACAAAAATAGAGCTTTTTGGTCTAAACTCCACTCGCCGTGTTTGGAGGAAGAAGAAGGATGAGTACAACCCCAAGAACACCATCCCAACCGTGAAGCATGGAGGTGGAAACATCATTCTTTGGGGATGCTTTTCTGCAAAGGGGACAGGACGACTGCACCGTATTGAGGGGAGGATGGATGGGGCCATGTATCGCGAGATCTTGGCTAACAACCTCCTTCCCTCAGTAAGAGCATTGAAGATGGGTCGTGGCTGGGTCTTCCAGCATGACAACGACCCGAAACACACAGCCAGGGCAACTAAGGAGTGGCTCCGTAAGAAGCATCTCAAGGTCCTGGAGTGGCCTAGCCAGTCTCCAGACCTGAACCCAATAGAAAATCTTTGGAGGGAGCTGAAAGTCCGTATTGCCCAGCGACAGCCCTGAAACCTGAAGGATCTGGAGAAGGTCTGTATGGAGGAGTGGGCCAAAATCCCTGCTGCAGTGTGTGCAAACCTGGTCAAGAACTACAGGAAACGTATGATCTCTGTAATTGCAAACAAAGGTTTCTGTACCAAATATTAAGTTCTGCTTTTCTGATGTATCAAATACTTATGTCATGCAAAATCGGCAGTGTATCAAATACTTGTTCTCCCCACTGTATGAGATTAATAAATATATACGGAAAAACTGAAGAAAAAAAACTGACTATTTACACAGGACAGGACAAAAAAACACATCCACACTGTTAAGCCATCTTGGTATGAGGTCAAGTGCGCCTAGTACCTGTATGTGTGGCCTTAATGAAATAGAGTAGATGCATGGGCTGAGAATCATGTGGCAGTTATCTTTCCAAGGAAAATAACTGAAATAAGATTAGACTGTAGTTTACTACAGTGTTAGTAAATAAACATTGATATCGTAAAGAAGTGGAGGGCGCTCAAACAGCGTCAGTCGATTTGATCATCATTGAAAAGAAAAAGGCGCAATGCACACATAGCTGCGGGAAGTAGGGGTGCTGAGGGTGCTGGAACCCCCACTGAAAGATCTGAATAAAAAAATAAGTAATTTAAAAAAAAATATGAAAAACATTTCTTCTCAAAAGTAGTGCACTGGGCCTTTACCAGTCCTGTATTAGTGGACCGATGTAGCCGTCTGTAGCAAGGGCCCAACATGTTTTCCTTTTCAATAAATATTGATGAACCATTTACTTGTCTCTGCCTGCAAATATCCTATATGCTAATTGTCCTCCTAAAAGGTAGGCTATATCCTATATTTTAGTTGCAAAGGGTCTGAAATTTTCCCTGAAATTTATCGATAGCAACAGCTCATGGTCCTCCTGCAATCAGAAGTTTTTTGGGAGGAATGTAGTCAGAGAAATGGTGATGAATGTCTTGCTCGAGCTGTGTATGCAACTGGTTCACCTCTGATGCTCACATGCAATGTGTATTGGAAGAGATTTCTGAATGTTCTTCGCCCATCATACACCCCTCCAACCAGACATGCTTTATCTACTAATTTGCTGAATGCAGAGTTCAACAGAGTTCAAGTGAAGGTCAAGCAAATCATAGAGAAAGCAGACTGTATTGCAATCATCTCTGATGGGTGGTCGAATGTTCGTGGGCAAGGAATAATGAACTACATCATCTCCACCCCTCAACCAGTAATCTACAAGAGCACAGACACAAGGGACAACAGACACACCGGTCTCTACATTGCATTACAGAAGGTATTTGCACTGGTGACAGACAATGCTGTGAACATTAAGGCTTCTTGGTCTAAAGCGGAGGAGTCCTACCCTCACATCACACCCATTGGCTGTGCTGCTCATGCATTGAATCTGCTCCTCAAGGACATCATGGCACTGAAAACAATGGATACACTCTACAAGAGAGCCTATTAAATGGCTAGGTATGTGAAGGGTCATGAAGTTATAGCAGCAATCTACCTCACCAAGCAAAGTGAGAAGACTAAGAGCCTCACATTGAAGCTGCCCAGGTGTTGTCATCATGTTTGACAGACTGCTGGAGGGGGAGGAGTCTCTTCAAGAAATGGCCATATCACCGTCTGCCGATATGGACAGCCCCATCAAGAGGATCCTCCTGGATGATGTATTTTGGGAGAGAGTGGTAAGCAGCCTGAAACTCCTGAAACCTATAGCAGTAGCCATTGCACGGATTGAGGGAGTCAATGCCATCCTGTCTGATGTTCAGACTCTGCTTGCAGATGTAAGAAAATAAATCCGTACTGCCCTGCCCACTTCACTGTTGCTCCAAGCATAGGAAACTGCAGTTCTGAAATACATCAAAAAGCATAAAGACTTCTGCCTGAAGGCCATATATGCCGCAGCGTACATGTTGGACCCCAAGTATGCTGGCAAGAGCATCCTGTCTGGTGCAGAGATCAAGAAGGCCTATGGTGTCATCACTCCCGTGTCTCGCCACCTTGGCCTGGATAAGGGCAAGGTTATTGGCAGTCTGACGAAGTACACTTCCAAGCAAGGGCTTTGGGATGGAGATGCAATATGGCAGTCGTGCCAACATCATCATCCTCCAAATCCCACCAACATCAGCCGCCTCAGAGCGCAACTGGTCCTTGTTTGGGAACACACACACAAAAGCACGCAACAGGCTGACCAATACAAGGGTTGAAACATTGGTGGCCATTTTATGCTTTTTGAGCCTGACAATGAGCCATCCTCAACAAGGTTGGAAAGTAACAGTGAAGATGAGGCCTTAGAGTCTGATGTTCAAGAGGTGGACATTGAGGAGGTCCAGGGAGAAGACATGGAAGCCTTAGAGGAAGACAACCAAAGCTTTAGTTTATCCTTTTACATTTGTATGTTGAAAACATTTTTGGGAGATGCGATGGATCATTGGGGATCATTCAATATTCCCTTTCTTTTTTTGTTCAGTGAAATCATCCCATGTGAAGAGTCAACTCATGTAATTAAAGTTAAATTTGTAACTAAAAAGAATTGAATCATTTGCAATTATGTCTAATTATGATAAGGTATAAGGTTTATGTTTCTGTCTCCAAATGATATGGTAAATATATCCAATGCAAAAAACATCTACATTAAATGGTATTAATATTAATAAATTCCCATATATTCCTGTTAATTCCCACTGAAAGTTTCCACCTCTGAATGTTCCCCAAAATGTGCAACCCTATCCTATATGCTAAGACTAGGTTATCGTTTACTACATTGCCTAGAAATACATTTTGATCACTCATATTTGTCTCCGTCTGAATAAATAAAAAGTACTCAAGAGAAAGTGCAAATCTCTCCAACTCTGATCACTTCAAACTACCTCTAACCTATTTGCTGATATAGCCCAGTAATACAGATAGCCTAATATAATGGGCCACGTGATAATTTCTGGTAATTGAACCTATTGCTAGGCCTCCTGAATGGCACAGTGGTCTAAGGCACTGCATCACAGTGCATGAGGCATCACTACAGACCTGGGTTTGATCCTGGTCTGTGTTTCAGCTGGCTGTGACCGGGAGACCTATGTGGTGGTGCACAATTGGCCCAGCATTGTCTGGGTTAGGGGAGGGTTTGGCTGGCCGGGATGTCGTTGTTCCATCGCGCTCTCTTTTTTTGTTGTACTTTTACCACTTTTTTCTTGTCCAATCGCTGGAACTTCCCTACGGACACAGGAGAGGCGAAGGTCGAGACCCATGCGTCCTTCGAAACACAACCCTGCCAAGCTGCACTGCTCGCTTAACATTAATGTGTTGGAGGAAACACCGTCCAGCTGGCGACCGAAGTCAGCTTGCAGGCGCCCGGCCCGCCACAAGGAGTCGCTAGAGCACGATGGGACAAGGAAATCTTGGCCGGCCAAACCCTCCCCTAACCTGGACGACGCTGGGCCAATAGTGCGCCGCCTCATGGGACTCCCTAACGATCTAACCGGGGTCTGTAGTGATAACTCAATCACTGCGATGCAGTGCCTTAGACCGCTGCGCCACTCGGGAGACCACATTTCCTACTTTAATATTTTTAAATATTTGACATTCAGTTTCTAATGTATCCAGCTGGGAGCTGCAGGCACGTTGGCTCAGCTGAGGAAACTGATAGCCACATCTACAATCTAAACCTACTTAGCAAGACACATCACTCCTCTACTTCTAGGCCTGCAGAATAAGATAGATTTTTGCTAGAACTCATGGTCTGTTTCTAATTTTCAACTCATGTGTAAAAAGCACTCTTTTAGGTTGGCTGACATCACATTTACACATGTTTTCCATTGCATTGTTCAACCTCAAGGGAAGGGTTTGAGGCTTAACTAAACCGTTGCTATTTGAAAAGGCCAAAGCACCACAGCCAACCAATGCATGAGGAGATTATACAGACTGGTCTCATAGACTAGACGTAATATAGTAAACGTAAATCCGGGACACTCTGGACAAATTAGTATGATATGTTACGTTTGGTATGGTTACATAAGAGAGGTTACTTAAGGCAAAAACGAAAGGATATAACCTGAATGGCTAGCAACCCAAAGGTTGTGTGTTCGAAATCACTTCATGGACAACTTTAGCTAATCAGCAAATTTGCAACTACTTACTACTTTTGAGCTACTTTGCAACTACTTAGCATGTTAGCTAACCCTTCCCCTAACCTTAACTCTTTTAGCTAACATTTCCCCTAACTTAAACCCTTTTAGCTAACCCTTCCCCTAACCCTAACCCTTTAATTTAACTCCTAACCTTAAACATAACCTAACCCTAATCCCTAGGGCTAAAGTTAGCCAGCTAGCTAATGTTATCATCAGCCACCTAGCTAACGTTAGCAACAACAAATTCAAATTCATACATTTTGCAAATTCATAACATATTGTACCAATTGCAATTCGTAACATATTGTACCAATTGCAATTCATAACATATCATACGAAATAGATAATGGACATCCAAAATTATCACATATCATAGGAAATATAACATATAATTTTTGTACAGAACACTAGGGTTAATATAATACAAAATGCTCTGAGACCACATTGGAATATGGGGTTATGAGAGAAATATATAGGCTCCAAAACAGTGGAAAGAACATTGTGGACATTATAAAAATCTATTCTATCATCTGTAAAGATGTGTTCTCCACTGGGCTCCCGAGTGGCACAGCGGTCTAAGGCACTGCGTTTCAGTGCTAGATGCTTCACTACATACCCTGGTTCGATCCCAGGCTGTGATCAGGAGTCTCATATTCTATTTAACTTTTATTTAATTAGGCAAGTTATAAACAAATTCTTATTTACAATGACAGCCTGCCTACAGGGTCAGCCCCTGGAGCAAATTAGGCCTGGAGCAAATTAGGGTTAAGTGCCTTGCTCAAGGACACATTGACAGGTTTTTCACAATTGTCGGCTCACGTATTCAAAAAAGCGACATTTTGGTTACTTGCACAACGCTCTAACCGCTAGGCTACCTGCCGCCCATACATACGGCAGGGCACAATTGGCCCAGCGTCGTCCGGGTTAGGGGAGGCCAGGTTAGGCTGGCATTGTAAATAAGAATTTGTTCTTATATGATTTGCCTAGTTAAACAAATACAAATTATTGGAGCTGCGGAGAATTGGCTACCCATAGGCGATTGGTGAACAAACAAATATAGGATCTTAATTTGATCAACCTGTTGCAGGAGAACTTTCCGCTTTGAAATTTCAGACTTGATTTTCCCTTACAAAGAATGCATCAACCCCTACAAAAGTGTCCATGAATCACAATCCACCTAATAATTCAAATTTCCCGTTGCTGCATGATTATTTTCCTGCTTTAACAAATTGGCTCAAATTAAGATCCTGTATCAGTAGTAGGCCTGTGACGTTACATAAAAGTTTGCCGTTCAAAAACCACACGTTTCTGAATGCAGATATATTTATTATCCCTTGGGCATAAAGCAAGGGCAGACAACATGTGAAACTATATTAAACGAGAAAGCACCCTGTGACCTATGTGCATTCACTTTTCGACCAAATATATCCGAGGATGAAGTTTCCACTAGACATTCAGTTTTGCTTTCCCCTCATATTGTAAGGATACGGTATATTGAATATATTGCATGCGCCAACAGGCAATGTCTATAACGCGACCAGGCTCCACTGTTTTTGGAAAAATTCCAGAGTGCCACTTGATTGCCGATTGAACTCAACTCCACGATTTATGATGGAGTTGAGGGCACGCTAATGTGGGCGGACTGGAACATCCGACATTTTTATAAATAATATTTTGTGGGTGCTGAAATCAATGGTTTTTCATAAAAAGCTTCAGTTCGCCCACACTAGTCGCCGCTCAACTCCATCGTAAATCGTGGAGATGACTTTTAACACCTACCCACTTGGTTAACCACTTCAGTCATAACATGTGAAGTTGCTACAAAGCTAGAGTGTAAAGACAAGCCAATTAAATTGTTTGGTTTCTAAACACCTCAAAGTTTAGTAGCCTATGTTTAATTGTAAATAGATGTTGCTATTCTATTAGCTACAACAGGCCCCAGGCCATATGCTTGAATAGTGAAAAACAGATATGAAATGCAGACCAGATAGCATCACATGCATTGTAGGGCTATCATCAAAGAGTTATGAGTAGCCTAAGTGAGACATGCGATATTGACAAAAATGATTTGCTTCAGCGCAACTGCAATCGATAAAAATTGTTATCCATACTTACAGCTATTGATAAATCCCTGCAATTACGACCACATTAATCCAGAGTGTACGTAGCCTATATGCTGTCCCGTTGTAATCCACACTGTTTTCTCCCCTCAATACTTTTTCTGCTGAAGCCTTCTTACCATGGGAATGAAAAAAAGTTACTGCCAGAGTGATGATGTCCAACTTATTTCCCCTCCCCTCTTTCTGCTTGCTGTTGTTCGAAAAAAGTTTATTCTCTCTCTCTCCCTCTCTCTTCCTCCCTCTCTTTCTCTGGGACATCCTCCAGTTAGAACGTGTAGTCACCTGGTCCATCGTTGGAAAATGAGCCGCGGGCATATCCCTCTCTCCCCTCCCTATTTCTTTTTATCGGGGTTCGTTTGATTAATCTCTGTCGACTGTCAACGCTGTAGTTAGGCCTTAAACTACTCTCTCTCTTCACTCAAAACAATGTTGGGTAGATACAACTGTTTTTTAAGCGTAATTTATGTACAATGTTTACAATGTTATCTGCAAAACATGCAGGTATTTGTGTTCTGTTATTGTTGTAATGATATGATGTGTGTTGTAATTCTTCAATTAAATAATTTGAATGATTGACAGATGAGTCTATCACCAGCAATCAATAAAATGTATTTTTACCTGCCCATTCCCAGTGAATGGCTCATCTTTATGGTCACATCAATCTAATTTGTATTGATTGTAAATCAAAAAGTAAATAAATAAACAGGCAACTAGATACAATTATGTAACTTGTTGTTCTCTTGGCATCCTATGTTGGGAGTTGTTGGCAACCTCTTGGCTCAAAACGTTCAATCCACTCTTGTAATGATATTCTTGTTGGTGTTATTTCATATATGTATAGCTGCTTCAAAATGCTGCCAAGGATAATAAAATATATTTGCTCTCTAGTCAAGGGAACTTTGGAAGAACCAGTATTTGTATTGGACAATCAGTTACAAGTTTCAACTTCTCACACCGAGAGACGGCCTCTTAAGAGAAAACGAACAGTCAAACAAATAGAAAGACACGCAGTCTCTCTCTCTTTTTCTCACACACACACACACACACACACACACACACACACACACACACACACACACACACACACACACACACACACACACACACACACACACACACACACACACACACACACACACACACACACACACACACACACACACACACACACACACACACACACACAGTCTTACAGCTAACCTTGTGGGGACACACAATACAGCCCCATTCAAAATGTTCCCTAGCCCCTAACCCTAAACCTAACCCGTACTCTTACCCTAACCCTAACCTTAACCCTAAACCTAACCCTAGACAGACAGTCGGTGGGAGGTCAAAAAGAGGGCAGGAGGAAGGGGATAGAGGGAGATAAATAAATAAGGGTAGAGAGACAGAAAGAGAGTGAGGCAGACAGAGAGAGAGAGAGAGAGAAAATAAATAAAGAGAGAGCGAAAGAAAAAGACAGAAAGAAAAGGAGAGCAATGTACAAGAAATATGGAGAGTAGTAGTGTACCATTACATTGGAGAGTAGTAGTGTACCATTACATTGGAGAGTAGTAGTGTATATTACAGATGAGATTATGTGTATTCAGTAGCAGTAGACTATTGAGACCCAGCCATACATTGGTCCAGACAACAGATTATACTGAGACCCAGCCATACTGTGGTACAGAGAACAGATTCTATTGAGACCCAGTCATACAGCGGTCCCGAGAACAACATTTCCTGGATAGAAGAAAATCTAACTTCTTAAGCAAATTATCTCTCTTTTTCCATTCTCCCTCGACCTCTTCCTTTTAGCTTTCTCCCTCACACATAGATTTATACACTGGGGGCCAAATATTTGGTATATTACTCATTCAAGGGTTTTTCTTTATTTGCACAATCTTTTACATTGTAGAATAAAAGTGAAGACTTCAAAACTATTACATAACACATATGGAATCATGTAGTAACCAATAAGTGTTAAAACAATCCAAATATATTTTATATTTGAGATTCTTCAAAGTAGCCACCCTTTGCCTTGATGACAGCTTTGCACACAAATATATTTTGATTTGTTTAACACTTTTTTGGTTACTACATGATCCCATATGTGTTATGTCATAGTTTTGATGTCTTGACTTTTTTTACAATGTAAAAAATTGTGCAAATTAAGAAAAACCCTTGAATGAGTAATATTTCAAACTTTTGGCCCCCAGTGTAGGTGTGAGCTCCCCCACACACACTCACATATTCACACACGTTTGTTTTACTATCCTTGTGGGCACCAAACAATTGATTCCCATTCAAAATCCTATTTTCCCTAAACCCTAACACTAAAAATAACCCTAACCCTTACCCTAACACTAACCTTAACTACAAAACCATAACCCTAACCCTAAACACACACACACGCACACACACAAAAACGTAAAGAAACAATAACTAGAGGGTATACCGTATACAGTAGATGTTGTCATATAACCCAGGGACTGGGGCTAGGAACTGGTTTCAGAGGACTTGGCCCTGACTCAAAGCACGTTTCATTCTCACTGTAGCTATAAAAGGAACAGACGTATTTAAGACAATAACTTTTGATCCTTTCCCCTTTTATTGTCATCTAGACCACATTCTGGCATCGGAGATGATGATGATGTGTGTGTGTGTGTGTGCGCGTGTGTTTCTCCATGCATGTGTGTTTGAGTGTGTGTGTGCTTCTATGCTTGTGTGTGTCAGCGAGACGGTGCAGAGTGTGTGGGTGTATTTTACAAAGCTGTGTCAACAAGGTCAATGAGCTAGCCAACTGACTAGATATAGGACACACTACAAATAAATTACTGTATAATGATATTCTTATTACTTAAACTTTATATGTATGAACTATAAACTATGATTTTTTTTTACAAAATAAATGTTTTACTTTGGTATATAGCCAAGATTTAGCTGGGCTGAAATGGACCCTTATTCCCTATATAGTGCACTACTTTTGACCATGGCCCAGGACAAAATAGTGTACTATATAGTGAATAGGGTGCCATTTCAGACACATCCCTCTGTGCCTTTCCAACCCTAAATCAGTTTGAGTCAAATGGCTGCAAGTGGCCCTCCACCGCATGAGGGAACCCTTTGGTATTACACTCACCCAGACTCACAGTAATTAAGTTAATCAAATAGGCAATCAAGTTTAATCAGTCTATAGTACCTCTGAGTGCTTCTCCTGCTTTTTCCAATTACCACCAGGATTTCTAAAAAAGTTTCCCTAAGGAGTGTGTGCGTGTGTGTTGGAGAAAGAGAGGGGAGGAGGGGTTGGGGGAGGGGGGGGGTGTAGTAATAGACAACTAAGAAGTGTTATCAGCTGGAGACGTGAGTAAAGATATCATGGTCCCTATAGGCCACATGGTCACATGGTATCGGACCAATGAACTGTCTGGGATTCAGAGGTTATCATATTAACCCCTCTAGGAGGCACTCCAGGACAGAACACAGCATTCTGGGATTCATAGGGCATCATATTAACCACACTAGGGGGCACTCCAGGACAGAACACAGCATTTTGTGCGTGGTCTTCCTCTGTCTACCACTTTGTTTATTTCTCTGTCCCTCTCTCTCTATATATAATTTTGTATATATATATATACAATTCAAAGGGCTTTATTGGCATGGGAAATGTGTTTGCATTGCCAAAGCAAGTGAAATAGATAATTAACAAAAGGGAAATAAACTATCAAAAATGAACAGTTAACATTACACTCACAAAAGTTTCAAAGGAATAGAGACATTTCAATGTCAATATCATGGCTAGGTACAGTGTTATAATGATGTGCAAATAGTTAAAGTGCAAAAGGGATAATAAATAAACATAAATATGTGTTGTATTTACAATGGTGGTTGTTCTTCACTGGTTGCCCTTTTCTTGTGGCAACAGGTCACAAATCTTGCTGCTGTGATTGCACACTGTGATATTTCACCCAATAGATATGGGAGTTTATCAAAATTGGGTTTGTTTTCAAATTCTTTGTTGGTCTGTGTAATCTGAGGAAAACATGCGTCTCTAATACGGTCATACATTTGGCAGGAGGTTAGGAAGTGCTGCTTAGTTTCCACCTAATTTTGTGGGCAGTGTGCACATAGCCTGTCTTTTGTTGAGAGCCAGGTCCGCCTACGGTGGCCTCTCTCAATAGCAAGGCTATGCTCACTGAGTCTGTACATAGTCAAAGCTTTCGTTAAGTTTGGGTCAGTCACAGTGGTCAGGTATTCTGCCACTGTGTACTCTTTGTTTAGTGTCAAATAGTATTTAATTTGCTGTGTTTTTTTGTTAATTCTTTCCAATGTGCCAAGTAATTATCTTTTAGTTTTCTCATGATTTGGTTGGGTCTGGGGCTCTGTGGGGTCTGTTTGTGTTTGTGAACCGAGCCCCAGGCCCATCTTGCTTAGGGGACTCTTCTCCAGGTTCATTGCTCTGTATGTGATGGCTTTTTTATGGAAAGTTTGGGAATCGCTTCCTTTTAGGTGGTTGTAGAATTGAACAGCTCTTTTCTGGATTTTGATAATTAGCAGGAATTGGCCAAATTCTGCTCTGGTTGTTTTTGCAGAATTATGCATGCAGAGTCTCAATTGGGAGTTTGTCCCATGTTGTGAATTCTTGGTTGGTGAGCGGACCCCAGACCTCACAAACATAAAAAGCAATGGGTTCTATAACTGACTCAAGTATTTTTAGCAAGGTCCTATTTGGGATGTCGAATATTATGTTTATTTTGAAGGCGTAGATGGCCCTTCTTGCCTTGTCTCTGAGATCGTTCACAGCTTTGTGAAAGTTACCTGTGGTGCTGAAGTTTAGGCCAAGGTAGGTATAGTTTTTTGTGTGCTCTAGGGCAACAGTGTCTAGATGGAATTTGTATTTGTGGTCCTGGAAACTGGACCTTTTTTGTAACACTATTATTTTTGTCTTACTGAGGTTTACTCTCAGGGCCCAGGTCTGACAGAATCTGTGCAGAAGATCTAGGTACTGCTCTAGGTGCCCCCCTTGGTTGGGGTCAGAAGCACCAGATTATCAGCAAACAGTAGACATTTGACTTCAGATTCTAGTAGGGTGAGGCCGGGTACTGCAGACTGTTATTGTGTCCTCGCCAATTCATTGATATATATGTTGAAGAGGGTGGGGCTCAAGCTGCATCCTTGTGTGTTTTTTCCTAATTTTTATTGCACACTTGTTGTTTGTGTACATAGATTTTATAATGTTGTGTGTTTTTCCTCCGACACCTTTTCATCAATTTGTATAGCAGACCCTCATGCCAAATTGAGTCAAACACTTATTTGAAATCAACAAAGCACGAAAAGACTGCCTTTGTGTGCAGGGTGAATACGTGGTCTGTCTTACTGTAATTAGGTAAAAAGCCAATTTTAATTTTTTTGCTGTTAATGATAATGCAGAGGATTTTCCCAAGGTTGCTGTTGACGCACATTCCACGGTAGTTATTGGGGTTCCAAATATTGGAGAAGATGCCAGAGCTGAAGATGATGTTAAAGAGTTTAAGTATATCCAATTGGAATTTGAGATCTATATATTTTATATATAATTTCATTTAGAATACCATCAACACTACTGGCCTTTTTGGGTTGGAGGGTTTGTATTTTGTCCTGTAGTTCTGGTAGTCTTTAATACTACTTTAATAATTTATCATCTATATGTTTTTGCTGCATGTTCTTTGTTATAGAGCCAAAAAGATTGGATAGATAACTCTTCATGTTGTTTGTTTAGTGTTTTCCAATTTTCCCAGAAGTGGTTAGATTCTATGGATTCTTCTATAACATTGTGCTTATTTCTGACATGCTGTTCCTTCATTTTTGGTAGTGTATTTCTGTATTGTTTTAGTGATTCACCATAGTGAAGTCGTAGGCTCAGGTTTTCTGGGTCTCTATGTTTTTGGTTGGATAGGTTTCTCAATCTTTTATAGGTTTTTGCCATTTGTCATTGTTTTTAACTTTAGGTTTTCTGCTTGACACTTTTAGATTTGATAGGGAAGCTGAAATGTAAAATATACTCGTTAGTCTTTCTACTGCCAAGTTTACACCTTCAATATTACAGTGAAATGTTTTGTCCAGGAAGTTGTCTAAAAGGGATTGAATTTGTAGTTGCCTAATTATTATCTCCCCCTCTACGATGGAGAAGCTGTCATTGTTAAAGTATGGGGATTATATTGATGGAATATAGGTAGCACACATGAGGACCTTTTCTCTGTTTAGATAATTTCCTCATTCATTTCTAGCAATAAAATGTAAAATGTTCCTGTTTTGACGGATTTAATAGAATGGGTTAGATCGGCTCTATACCAAATTAGCATACCAGCTGGTTGGTGTGTGGCTGGTGATGCTGTAGTCTTGGTGTAGGTCCTCTTGGTGTGGGTTCTCTCGGTGCAGGTCCTTCGGGAATGGGTCTCGTAGGTCTGGGAGGGTGTCTCCCTGGTCTGGGTGGAGGATCTGTTGCTCTGTTGCTCCTGTGTGAGGTGCTGGGGCTGCGGTTGAGGGTGACCCCTTCAGGGTCCTGACAAAAGTTGGGATTGCTGCCATGTAGAGGTGGACCTGGTCGTAAAGGCTGTTTAAGTCCAGGGTGGAGTGGTGGGCCAGGTAGACATTAGGTTTTGAGGCACAGTCCCGGGAAATGCTTGCATTCACCCGCTGTATGGTGGCTGGGTGAAAGTATTTTCGTGGTAGCAGGGTGGAGATAAAAGTGGGAAAAGCTTTTTCAATCACTCCCTTGAGTGCTGTGGCCACCCTTTCCTGCTGGACTCTCAGGTCATTTGTGCCCATGTGAATTATGATGTGGCTAGGGGACCCTAGTCTGTCCTCTGACAACAACTCCAAGGCATGAGGTTTGCCACTTTGTGTTAGGGAAAAGTTTATTCTCTTGAATGTATTTGCCATTTGAGTCAATGAGGAGCACAATCTCTGGCTTTTGTGTGTCCTCAGTGGATGTCAGGAGGGCAATTGGGGGAGCTGACAGGGGGGCTGTTAGGAAGGGGTGGGGGATGTTGGGTTGATGGGTTCTGTGTTGTCTGTCCCATTGTGGGGTTGAGGTTGTGGTCCGGGTCTGAGGTGGGCTGTTCTGATGGATTCTCTGGGTGAGTGTCCTGCTCTCTGTCACACCTTAGCTTTCTCACCTTCCTCCTTCACTGCTGTTAGCTGTGCCATATGTGTCTCTCCCTTCTCCACTGCTTTTAGCTGTGCCATGTGTGTCTCTCCTTGCTCCTTCACTGCTGTTAGCTGTGCCATGTGTGTCTCTCCTTTCTCCTTCACCGCTGTTAGCTGTGCCATGTGTGTCTCTCCTTCCTCCTTCACTGCTGTTAGCTGTGCCATGTGTGTCTTTCCTTCCTCCTTCACTGCTGTTAGCTGTGCCATGTGTGTCTCTCCTTCCTCCTTCACTGCTGTTAGCTGTGCCATGTGTGTCTCTCCTTCCTCCTTCACTGCTGTTAGCTGTGCCATGTGTGTCTCTCCTTCCTCCTTCATTGCTTTTAGCTGTGCCATGTGTGTCTCTCCTTGCTCCTTCACTGCTGTTAGCTGTGCCACGTGTGTCTCTCCTTCCTCCTTCACTGCTGTTAGCTGTGCCATGTGTGTCTCTCCTTCCTCCTTCACTGCTGTTAGCTGTGCCATGTGTGTCTCTCCTTCCTCCTTCACTGCTGTTAGCTGTGCCATGTGTGTCTCTCCTTCCTCATTCACTGCTGTTAGCTGTGCCATGTGTTCCTCTCCTTCCTCCTTCACTGCTGTTAGCTGTGCCATGTGTTCCTCTCCCTCCTCCTTAAGTTCTCTCAGCTCAGTTTGGAGTGCATCCAGCTCTCTCAGACAGCCGCCCATCTCCACCTCCGGGTCAAGTTTGGTGGGGTGTTGAGGTGCTGCTCTGTTTTGTGTGTCTGTTCTGCCTGGAGTGTGTGGACTATCTCTCTGAGCTCCACCATCTCTTTCTCCAGATCTGTGAATTTATCTCTCTCAACAATGGAGGAGCAACGCAGTTGTGGGACCTGGGTCTATTCAGTGCTGGGGGGGGTGACTCTACTCTTGGGGCTGCTCGTCTGCAAGGTGTGATCAGACTCACTCAGGATGGGGGAGTCGTCACAGAGAGAGAGAGCTTTTCCTGCTGTGCTCTCTCTTTGGTCCCATAAAAGTCCTGCTATAACTGCTTGAGGATGCCCTGCACCATTATTGTTCCAGACTTCTACACGTTGACAGAGGTTGTTTGAATTTCCTCAATGTTTCCACCCTGGGTCAATACCCTCTCTCTTGACATAAGGATAGTGTGCTCTTATAGCACTGTGCCATGCCAGGGGATGGTCTGTGTAGAAAATTAAGTTGCTTATGTTCCCCCCATTGTAGCAGTCAGCAAATAGATCCAACAAGAACATCAAGGGCTTAGAAATTCAGGGGATAAAAACAAAAGTCAGCAATCTGGATCCCTGTACAGTCTCAATGGATATCACTTTTCTAGCCTCTCTGGACTAAAACCTAATTATGACAAGTGTACCATATTATGCATTGGGTTGTTAAAAGACACAATGTTTACACTACCTTGTAGTTTAAAAATAAAATGGGCAGATGGTGAAGTAGACATACTTGGTATACACATCTCAAAATATATAAATGAACTTCTCGCAATAAATTTCAATAGAAAGTTTGCAACAATAGATACGATTCTGCAACCATGGACCACTTCAAATTAACCTTACAAATAGCAGTGTTGGCCGATTTGGAAAACCATAGTCAGTCAATAAATAATATAATAATACTCGTAGGAAAGGTTTTCATCTTTAGCTCACAATCTGTGGATACCATATTATTAGAAAGGTTCAAAATGTATGTAAAACATCACAGCACAATTGAAAAATATATGGCACAAAACGAGGGTGGTCTATGGTGATAGGTGGGATGGGCTGAGAGTGGCTGAGGGGTGGGATTAAAGAGCTTATGTTTGGTAATGTATTATTGTTATGTGATTACTTTATGTAAAAGTAACATGTATCTAAAATGTGTATGCAAAATGTATGTAAAATGTATATGGAAAATGTCTATGGAAAATGTATGTATGTGTAGCAGAAACGCTGTAAAAAATCTGCACAGGGGGAAGCAATGGAGCAGGGGGTTTCAAATACCTCTGCATTTGCGTGTGGGGAGGCTGTGAAACTCTCCTCCCATTGTTGGGCTCAAGAGCTTTCACACATCTCACTTCACACAGTGCTAATTGAAGTTGCAGCCAGATCTGTTCTGTCCTAGCAGCTTGGTAGCTTAGTGGCCTTATTTACTTAGCTTTATATGACAAACGTACTGTGGGGAGAACAAGTATTTGATACACTGCCGATTCTGCAGGTTTTCCCACTTACAAAGCATGTAGAAGTCTGTAATTATTATCATAGGTACTCTTCAACTGTGAGTGAAGGAATCTAAAACAAAAATCCAGAAAATCATACGGTATGATTTTGAAGTAATTAATTTGCATTTTATTGGATGATATAAGTATTTGATACATCAGAAAAGCAGAACTTAATATTTGGTACAGAAACCTTTGTTTGCAATTACAGAGATCATACCTTTCCTGTAGTTCTTGACCAGGTTTGCACACACTGCAGAAGGGATTTTGGCCCACTCCTCCATACAGACCTTCTCCAGATCCTTCAGGTTTCGGGGCTGTCGCTGAGCAATACGGACTTTCAGCTCCCTCCAAAGATTTTCTATCGGGTTCAGGTCTGGAGACTGGCTAGGCCACTCCAGGACCTTGAGATGCTTCTTACGGAGCCACTCCTTGGTTGCCCTGGCTGTGTGTTTCGGGTCGTTGTCATGCTGGAAGACCCAGCCACGACCCATCTTCTATGCTCTTACTGAGGGATGGAGGTTGTTGGCCAAGATCTTGCGAAACATGGCCCCATCCATCCTCCCCTCAATACGGTGCAGTCGTCCTGTCCCCTTTGCAGAAAAGCATCCCCAAAGAATGATGTTTCCACCTCCATGCTTCACCGTTGGGATGGTGTTCTTGGGGTTGTACTCATCCTTCTTCTTCCTCCAAACATGGCGAGTGGAGTTTAGACCAAAAAGCTCTATTTTTGTCTCATCAGACCACATGACCTTTTCCCATTCCTCCTCTGGATCATCCAGATGGTCATTGGCAAACTTCAGATGGGCCTGGACATGCGCTGGCTTGAGCAGGGGGACCTTGCGTGCGCTGCAGGATTTTAATCCATGACGGCGTAATGTGTTACTAATGTTTTTTTTTTAGACTGTGGTCCCAGCTCTCTTCAGGTCATTGACCAGAACCTGCCGTGTAGTTCTGGGCTGATCCCTGACCTTCCTCATGATCATTGATGCCCCACGAGGTGAGATCTTGCATGGTGCCCCAGACCGAGGGAGATTGACCATCATCTTGAACTTCTTCCATTTTCTAATAATTGCGCCAACAGTTGTTGCCTTCTCACAAAGCTGCTTGCTTATTGTCCTGTAGCCCATCCCAGCCTTGTGCAGGTCTACAATGTTATCCCTGATGTCCTTACACAGCTCTCTGGTCTTGGCCATTGTGGAGAGGTTGGAGTCTGTTTGATTGAGTGTGTGGACAGGTGTCTTTTATACAGGTAACGAGTTCAAACAGGTGCAGTTAATACAGGTAATGAGTGGAGAACAGGAGGGCTTCTTAAAGAAAAACTAACAGGTCTGTGAGAGCCGGAAATCTTACTGGTTGGTAGGTGATCAAATACTTATGTCATGCAATAAAATGCAAATTATTTATTAAAAAATCATACAATGTGATTTTCTGGATTTTTGTTTTAGATTCCGCCTCTCACAGTTGAAGTGTACCTATGATAAAAATGACAGACCTCTACATGCTTTGTAAGTAGGAAAACCTGCAGAATCGGCAGTGTATCAAATACTTGTTCTCCCCACTGTATTTAGAAATTATTGTATTTTACTTTTTGGCTTCAGAAGTAGCTTCAGACAGAACATAGTTTACTCTCTTAATTCAATTCAATTCAAAGGGCTTTATTGGCATGGGAAACATATGTTTACATTGCCAAAGCAAATGGAATAGACAATAAACAAAAGGGAAATAAACAAGGGAAACATTAGTAAACATTACACTCACAAAAGTGTTAAAAGAATATAGACATTTCCAATATTATGATATTATTGGCTATGTACAGTGTTGTAACAATGTGCAAGTAGCTGAAGAGAAAATAAATGAACAGATAAATATAGGTTGTATTTACGGTGTTGTTGGTGCTCCGCTGATTGACTTGTTCTCATGGCACCTAGTAGATGCGGGAGTTAATCAATGTTTGATTTGTTTTCAAATTCTTTGTCGGTCTTTGTGATCTGCGGGAAATATGTGTGTCTAATGTGGTAGGAAGGTTTGGCAGGAGGTTAGGAAGCGCAACTCAGTTTGCACCTCATTTTGTGGGCAGTGAGCACATAGCCTGTCTGCCTATTGCGGCCTCTCTCAATAGCAAGGCTATGCTCACTGCATCTGTACATAGTCAAGGATTTTCTTAATTTCGGGTCAGTCACAGTGGTCAGGTATTCTGCCACTGTGTACTCTCTTGTTAGGGTCAGATATCATTCCAATTTGCTCCGTTTTTTTGGTTGATTCTTTCCAGTGTGTCAAATAGTTATCTTTTTGCTTTCTCATAATTTGGTTGGGTCTAACAGAGCCCCAGAACTATCTAGCTGAGGGGACTCTTCTATAGGTTCATCTCTCTAGGTTAAAGCTTTGTGAAGGAATATGTGGTCATTGCTTCCTATTAGGTGGTTGTAGAATTTAACAGCTCTTTTCTGGATTTTGATAACTAGCAGATATAGGCCTAATTCTGCTCTGCATGCATTGTTTGGGGTTTTGTGTTGTACACAAATTATATTTTTGCAGAATTCTGCATGCAGAGTCTAAATTGGGTGTTTGTCCAATTTTGTGAATTCTTGGTTGGTGAGTGGACCCCAGACCTCACAACCATAGAGGGCAATGGGTTCGATAACTGATTAAACTATTATTAGCCAGACCCTAATTGGGATGTTGAGTTTTATGTTCCTTTTGATGGCATAGAAGGCCCTTCTTGCCTTGTCTGTTGGATAATTCACAGCCTTGTGGAAGTTACTTGTGGAGTTGATGTTTAGGCCAAGGTAGGTGTTATTGTTTCTGTGCTCTATTTAATTTGTATTTTAAATAACTAGGTAAGTCAGTTAAGAACAAATTCTTATTTACAATGATGGCCTTCCCCGGCCTCCTCTAACCCGGACGACGCTGGGCCAATTGTGCACTGACCTATGGGACTCCCAATTACGGCCGGTTGTGATACAGCCCGGCTCGAACCAGGATCTACAGTGACGCCTCTAGCACTGAGATGCAGTGCCTTAGACCACTGCGCCACTCGCTCTCACTCACACTCACTCTGGTTTTCCTAGATATTGCTACTATATTCTGATCACTACAGCCTATGGATTTGGATGTTGCTTTAAAGCAAATTTCTGCAGCATTTGTAAAGATGTGATCAATACATGTTGATGATTTCATTCCTATGCTGTTTGTAAATACCCTGGTAGGTTGACTGACAGCCTGAACCATGTTGCAGGCACTGGTTACAGTTTGAAGTTTTTTCTTGCGTGGGCAACTTGATGAGAGTCAGTCAATATTTAAATCACCCAGAAAATATACTTCTCTGTTATTATCCAGATACTGACTGTTAGCACTTGGTTGTCTATAGCAGTTTCCCACAAGAATGAGCTTTAGGTGAGGCATGTGAACCTGTAGCCATATTACTTCAACAGTATTTAACATGAGATCGTCTCTAAGCTTTACAGGAAATTGGTTACGAATATAGACCGCAACACCAGCCCCTTTGGCATTTCTGTCCTTTCGGTAGATGTTATAACCATTTATTGCTACCACTGTATCATCAAAGGTATTATCTATGTGAGTTTCAGTGATAGTCAGAATATGAATGTCATCTGTTACAATCAAGTTATTGACTTCATGGACCTTTTCTCAGGCTGCATTTCTTAATATGGGCTATTTTTAGCACTTTTCTGGGTTTTCAATGCTTTACTGGGAAGCTTATCCGAAGTAGACTTGCTTATAGTACTTATATTGGAGCTGATAGTGGAGCTGCACACAGTGCTCTTCCTACTTGGGCACACCGCCTCAGTGCTAACAGTACCGTATACAGTGGGGAGAACAAGTATTTGATACACTGCCGATTTTGCAGGTTTTCCTACTTACAAAGCATGTAGAGGTCTGTAATTTGTATCATAGGTACACTTCAACTGTGAGGGACAAAAATCCAGAAAATCACATTGTATGATTTTTAAATAATTAATTTGCATTTTATAGCATGACATAAGTATTTGATCACCTACCAACCAGTAAGAATTCCGGCTCTCACAGACCTGTTAGTTTTTCTTTAAGAAGCCCTCCTGTTCTCCACTCATTACCTGTACTAACTGCACCTGTTTGAACTCGTTACCTGTATAAAAGACACCTGTCCACACACTCAATCAAACAGACTCCAACCTCTCCACAATGGCCAAGACCAGAGAGCTGTGTAAGGATATCAGGGATAAAATTGTAGACCTGCACAAGGCTGGGATGGGCTACAGGACAATAGGCAAGCAGCTTGGTGAGAAGGCAACAACTGTTGGCGCAATTATTAGAAAATGGAAGAAGTTCAAGATGACGGTCAATCTCCCTCGGTCTGGGGAACCATGCAAGATCTCACCTCGTGGGGCATCAATGATCATGAGGAAGGTGAGGGATCAACCCAGAACTACACGGCAGGACCTGGTCAATGACCTGAAGAGAGCTGGGACCACAGTCTCAAAGAAAACCATTAGTAACACATTACACCGTCATGGATTAAAATCCTGCAGCGCACGCAAGGTCCCCCTGCTCAAGCCAGCGCATGTCCAGGCCCGTCTGAAGTTTGCCAATGACCATCTGGATGATCCAGAGGAGGAATGGGAGAAGGTCATGTGGTCTGATGAGACAAAAATAGAGCTTTTTGGTCTAAGCTCCACTCGCCATGTTTGGAGGAAGAAGAAGGATGAGTACAACCCCAAGAACACCATCCCAACGGTGAAGCATGGAGGTGGAAACATCATTCTTTGGGGATGCTTTTCTGCAAAGGGGACAGGACGACTGCACCGTATTGAGGGGAGGATGGATGGGGCCATGTATCGTGAGATCTTGGCCAACAACCTCCTTCCCTCAGTAAGAGCATAGAAGATGGGTTGTGGCTGGGTCTTCCAGCATGACAACGACCCGAAACACACAGCCAGGGCAACTAAGGAGTGGCTCCGTAAGAAGCATCTCAAGGTCCTGGAGTGGCCTAGCCAGTCTCCAGACCTGAACCCAATAGAAAATCTTTGGAGGTAGCTGAAAGTCCGTATTGCCCAGCGACAGCCCCGAAACCTGAAGGATCTGGAGAAGGTCTGTATGGAGGAGTGGGCCAAAATCGCTGCTGCAGTGTATGCAAACCTGGTCAAGAACTACAGGAAATGTATGATCTCTGTAATTGCAAAGGTTTCTGTACCAAATATTAAGTTCTGCTTTTCTGATGTATCAAATACTTATGTCATGCAATAAAATGCAAATTAATTACTTAAAAATCATACAATGTGATTTTCTGGATTTTTGTTTTAGATTCCGTCACTCACAGTTGAAGTGTACCTATGATAAAAATTACAGACTTCTACATGCTTTGTAAGTAGGAAAACCTGCAAAATCGGCAGTGTATCAAATACTTGTTCTCACCACTGTACAAGCTGTAGGATCAACAGATGTATTCAGGGCAATTAGTGGGACATAAATTAAGTTACTTATATTGTGTCTGCCAACAGCCCTAGGATAATGTACATTTGATGCAGCATTATGACGACTCATTGTCACAATGGTAGGAATTAA